>VXBI01002035.1:366470-533121 GCA_013397375.1 Toxostoma redivivum | reverse complement strand
AAAAAAAAAAAAGAGGAAAGGAAGCAGGGAAAATAAAAAAGCCCTACCAGTAATGCTTTCGGAATTTCTATCCAAGGGAGCAGACTCCTGGCTAAATCCAAAAGAAAGTGATCTTGACTGCAGGTGATGCACTCTTCTGTCACCACCAAGTGCCACTGCAATCAATCAGAATCACTATAGGAACACAGGGTAGAGGAAAGCACAGTTTTAAAACTGAAATGTAAAAAGTGCATTTTTAATTTGAGCATGGGTATTTTTAATTATGCACTAGAAAGGCATATTTTAGGACAATTCCACATGGAAATAGCATGTCCTTTAAAAAATTCTTAACGTTCAATATCTACCTGGCATAATGAAATGCCAAAGGTGGCCTTAAATTTCAAAAACCAGCTTGAATTTTTACATCCTCATATGGAAGTTCAGTATTTGTTAGCTTACAGACTACCAGATACCATACTCACAGTTCTTAGTAAGAGGAAAAAAATAAAGAGTAAAAAATTGTCTTTAATTTGTTGTGGTTTTGTCCCACCCAACAATCGTGAAATAAAAAGAAACACACAACAAACCAGACAATTAGATCTAGTGGCTTTTTCTGGAAGAAAATTCTCTCCCATGTTTTACCAGGTGACAGTTTAATTCTGCGATCTAATCTTTACATTGAACTCAGTGCCTGGTCATTGCACAGATAAGTTTTCCTTCCAGTTGACCACCATCCTTATCACTAAGTATTTGTTGGTGTTGATAAATTTAAAAAAAGAATAAAAAATTAAAAAAAAGTCAGTAGGCACTAAACTGCAGAAATACCTTTCTCAGAGGTGAAATAGTACTTTTTTCTTCTACTGTATGCTGGTTACACCTGGAGAAGGACAGAGTCAGAGAGGTTTTTCTCTATGAGAACTTCCTCTGTGAGTTGATGGAACCAACTAGAGGCTGGTTTGGTTATTGACAGCCTGAGATACCAATTGGAGAAAGTCAGTTCACTCGGTGAAAACAAATTTTGAAGGAGGTAACCCAGAATCCTTTATTTCTGGTGGCTGAGCAGGTAACACCGGCCTGGCCCAGGCTCCCTCCCATGGGGGGCTCGGGAGGCCACCAGGCCCCGTCTGCAAACCAGGGGACCCGATGGCCGGGGGGAGGCAGCCGGGCCCTGTCTGGGGAGCAGGGGTGGCCATGGGCAGTGTGGGGCTGCAGCTGAGCCCCAGAAAGGCTGATTGAGATCTCAGCCATCCCTCACCCAGCACAGCCTGGGCCTGGCCCAGCTCTTGCAGCTTCTGTGTGAAACTTTAACTTTAGCGCTCGGATAAGACTTGCAGACCTCCGATCTTCCTTTGAATGAAAGGGAAAAACAGAAAAGATCCAAAGTCAGTGAAGCAAGAGCTATGTTTCTTTAGATGGAAGGAGAATGAGAAGATGCTGTGAAAATGGCTGAAAATCCTTTTGTGAATTGTAAGGCAGACTGTACTGCACTGAAAATTCCTATAAACCATGGAGAAAGACATGGGAAGGTTGGAGTGTTCCATGTGATAGATCATTTGACCAAAAACACCTGTGTTGAGAATCTTTTGCCCCGAGGAAAGAAGGGAATCTCGGTTTTCTGAGGATGAAGCATGAACAGAGAGAAAAGAGATGAAGAGAACTTTTGCTTTGGAACAGTTCATTCTTAAAAGTAATACCCCATGAGTTTGACATGGCCCACAAGCACAGCTCTGGGAAGGCTGTGAAGTTGGGAGGAGTGCCACGATTGCAGGTTCCTGGGCAGCTGCTATTCTTGAAAGTAAAGTCAAAAGAAAATGGTTCCCTTCCCCTCTTGGGAAAGAAATCCCTGTAGCCAAACAATAGGAAGCTCCTCTCTCTGAAGTGAATTGAACAAAATTATTTAAGTGGGGAACTGACTGAAGTGTCTTTGTATGTTCCTGTTAAGAAGGAATGGGAAGAGGGAGGAGGGAGTGGTCTGAAGATCTTATTCTGAATTTACCGTTTTCTTTTTTTTCTTTGTGTAGTTAATAAATTTCTTTTTATACCCTTTTAAGTTTTAGGCCTGCCTTGCTTTTGCTCCTGGTTCTGTCTCACAACAGAAAAATGAGTATATTTAAATTGGCAAATCAAAACTATAACATACTGTGAAACAACCACAACTTTCAATACAACAAGCCTAAGTTACGAAAGTCTAACTTGAGAATAGAAAGTCATGATCTTTGCCTCCAAAATGACTGTTCGTTTATATAGCAAAGACTCTCAACAGGTATTTTATAGGAGCTCTACGGTAAGCTGAGTGGACATGTGCACACAATGATGCATATTTACAGACCCCTCAATGACTAAACATGCAACTCCTTTGTCATTATTAATGCCAGTTTTTCAGCACATTATTCAAAACGGTTGCTGGACTAGGTTTGCCAGTTTGAAGAACAGATCATGTCATCTTTCAGTGTAATACAAACTGTACATCTCTGCTGAAGAGTCTGCCAAGGCTGGGAACCGTCACACTCAAAAGCACTCCATCAGCACAGGGAAGCAGACCCAAGATTTTCACAGTCTCAAGCTGTGAAAAGGGAAAATTAGGTTGGAAATTAGGAAAAAGTTTTTCATGGAAAGAGTGATAAAGTACTGCAATGGTCTGCCTGGGGAGGTGGTGGAGTCACCATCCCTGGATGTGTTTAAAAAAAGACTGTATATTGCACTTGGTGCCATGGTCTAGTTGAGGTGTTAGGGCATGTGTTGGACTCGATGATCTTGAAGGTCTCTTCCAACCCAGTGATTCTACAAATTCTATGAAGATATGTAGGGCAAGTTTCCTTCCCTCACCCAACCTGACAGCAGTGGAGGCTGCGTAAATGAAGGCACTTCATTTCTTACACGCAGGTACATGGGGCAGTTGTGGCTGGTCAGACACATACAGTGGCACCTGGGATGGGCGGGTCCTACTAGATGAAATTAGAGCAACAATTAAGCCTGCAAAGAAAGTTTTGGCTGCAATTCAAGTTGCACTGTTATTTACTGAGCAAAGAGATGCTGTAGACAGGGTTATTTGGCCTATGCAGTGTGCACAGTCTGGCTGGAAGGAGAAAAATCCACCATGTTTTAGTTGTAGGGTCTGTGCCATTCAGCTCAGAAAGAAAAAAATGATGAAGTAAAGATAGAATAAAATGAATGTATGTGAGAAGCAAAGTAGCTATACTATTCTTACTTACTCAACTTTTGCTACAACTACACAAAAACAAAAGTAAAGTTTCCTTATGGCTTCACATAACACTAAACAAACTTAACAGCTTCCTGTCACTGTTCACTAAAGGCAGAATCACCATGAATTTGCTGTCTGATGCTCAGAACTGTTCTCCCCCAAACATAAGTATGAATGAAAGCCTAAACCACCTATTCCCCAACACCTTTAAAAGCCAGAATACTGAACCAATTAATAAAAAAAGGGATGTGGATCAAGAAGGTGCCTTTACTGTGTTAAGAGTTCCACACACATGTCTGTGCCCCTGCCAACAGCGCCAAGCAGTCCAATCAGGGCAACTGGTGAGTCAGCATGAAGTACTCACTGTGAAAGGGGGGACTAGCAAAAGAAAGCTGCTTGAGTTGGAAACTGATTGGAGGGAGATGGGGGAAAAGAACTAAAACAGCAAACCATACCACAGAAATTGAGAGACAAACTGTTTTCTGCTAACCATCACATTTGTAGAAGAAAAAAATAGAATATTTTGAACACTGAGTAGATTAAATGTCAGTTCTTATAATTACAGCCTGGTAAACAAATATATACAAATATTACTGGTTACATTTAATGCAGCTAAAATAAATTTCAGCCATTTTGAAATAACATCCAGTAGAACAGGTATTGTCTCCTCTAATCAGAAGGCTGTTCATTACAGCACTGAACTATGAACTGTTTGGAAAAATAATTGAAATTAATGCTGCTTTACCTTCTCCTATGAAAGAAACATTTTAAGCATTTAACATAAAAACAGAATTTCTCTTTTTCAGAACCAGCACTTAACATGAGAAAATGGTATGAACTCTGACATTAATGGCTAAAGAACACTAATGAAAGGGAAACACTTCCAAAAACATGCATTTGCCTAGTCGTTATAAGGCTAAAGGACACTATGAGGATTGGACATGCTTTAGAAAACACAACAAAAAGCAAATCAATATTCTGCCATTAAAGCAATACAAAGTACTTTAGCTGAGATGAAGGAGGAGACTCATAGTGACATCTGGAAGAGTGAAATTCATCCTTTACCCTTTACACAGCAGACTACTATTAAAATCTACTAAACAGTCACAGCACCAAGTAGCATACTCAGATACCACGGACAACTTGAATCCAACAGGACAACTATGGAAACAAGTGGCAGAGGCAAAGACTCTGCCAGCTCTCCACACTGCCGTTTCAGAACACCCCTGTCTCAACAAGACCTTCACAAGACCTTAATGCCTATTAAAGCCATCAAAAGAGAAGAATAATAATCAATGTTTTGCTTTGATAGAACACACCTTTGTATCAGTAAACAAATATTCAGTATAGTCATCATCAAAAAATAAAGATATTGGAAGTTTTTTTTTATCCAAACTTGACAAGTAAAGAAAAACAGACTTGCATTCCACTGTTCATATTCCAAGGATTTTACTTATAAAGTGGTCTTTTGTAAGGCAAGCTAACTATAAGTCATGCAGATGCATGATATTAGCCACCTAGAAAAAATAAGCATAAAAGCTACAGTATTTTTAATTGTGCATCCTGAGAGTACTTCTTTTGATATACTATATATTTTTTTTACAATAAAACACCCAAACTAAAAGAGCTTTAGTACTTCTAAATTAAATTTTTTCTATGGAATCATTTGTTGTGAGGCTTTCTAGAGTTCTCCTTTAGACACATCCTTCAAGATCCCCATAACCACCATCTTTTTTAGACCCCATATTCAATGATCTGATAGAGCTGATGGATAAACATTGCAAAGTATGAAAGTGATCAACAAGGAAGGGGGCTAATGAAGTGCCATATATGTATAAGGAGTGACAGAAGATACAGAAGGAAGAGAAAAATTGCTGTATGGAAACTCCTCAAATTTTACTACTGCTGTTGCTAAAAAACAGAAAGCCACATGGTTCAAAGCATAATTAGAAATTCAGGCCACTTATGCACCTATAAAAATCCCATTTACATTTTAAAAATTAAGCGCATTTGAAAAGTAAGTCATTAATACTCTCCGGTTATTTTTCTGTGGTCTCAGAAGTAGCACAGACACACTATACTTGCTTCTGTAAGATGTTCTTTCCAAGTTCAGAAATAGAGCATTTGAAAGAAACCTTTTATCTCTTCAGACAGCTTCCAGAACCTGGAAAACACATCCACGGAAAGGATATAACTGCAAACTTGCTGCTAGGAATGTACACAGGCTCATTATTTAAAAGATAACCAAAGAAAATTAAACAACCTCTCATTTATCCTGGACAGTTCACCTTCTACAGGCAATCTAAGAAAATTAATCCCTTGGACAACCACACTCCTCTGCTACCTAATAAAGCAAAAATATTATTAGAAATCTGCTATTAAACACAACAGGAACCCAGTTTCTTTAGTTTCTTTAGACTGGATGGCATGGGAGCAAGGGTGCAATACCTTCATACATTAGGATGTGCAAGATACACAGAGCTGCATTTTAGACACAGAACCTGCACTTGGTTTCCCAAGTGCCCAAGCAAAGCTAAGTTATTTCAAGGCAGCAGAATAGGCTTCAAAGGCAGGAAAAGACAGGGAAGTAAGAGGAACTAGGAAAGATCTGAGGAATTTCAGAGGGGCTGAAGCAGCTTCTCCTCACTCCAAGCCATCTTTTGCAGAAATTCCTCTTTTCCCAGATTTGCTCATATGTAGGGTTCCCACATAGCCTCCCCACTTCTCAGCTCCCAGAGGTACCTACAGGGAGGTTTCATCTCCATGTTCTCCCATAGCAGCACCCACCACTGAATAGGGTGCAATGTAACAGAGCTCAGCATACACCAGAAGCTCCACTTCCCCTTCTCCCCTTCCTCCTTGCTGCCCAAGACAACATGCTTCAATCACTTCTGCCAAGCCAGTTTAAATGAAACAAACCAAAACCAGTTTTCTCCTGGTTTTAGTCCCTGAAGTAGCTCACCATGGTGTGAAACATAAAGGGCTGCAGGGGACAAAATGGGGAAACTGAAAAGCAAAAGAAAGTGGAAATCAGATCCCACAGCCTCATTAGGTCTTCTGCCAGGAGATGCTTACATGAGGCTGATCATATTACAGAAGTGCTCCCTCAAAGTGCCTCGTAGTACTGGGGCTTAGTCCTAATTCTTCTCCATAGCAATTTAAAAAAAAAAAGGGGGGGGGAAAAAAAGCCAAATGCCTTCTGGTTTTTTTGGACTTTTTTTTTTAAGCCATAATGAAACATAAACACATTCCCCAACAACTACAGATTTTGCAGTCAACTTATCTGCATTCAAAGAGGGGGAAGTCACAGGGCCCACCAGTGAACCATCTCCTGCAGGATATGCAGGAGTTGAGATTCACCCTGAGAAAAGGCACCATCCTGATTTCCTGATTACAGGGTCTCTGAGACAGAAAATACACAGGGAGTCAAGGACCACCTTGTTATTTCATGTGTTGAGTTAGTTCAAGCTTAGCCACCAGAAACCCCTTAGAAAAATAAAGACTTTCAAGAAGAAACTCAAGACCTTAGAAGAAAAAAAGTTGTTTCTGTTCCAATTCTGGAGTGAATTCTTCCCTTTTTTAAAACAACAGTCATACAGAATACAGCACATCTCACCAATTAATTCAACCAGCCTTATGAAGCAAATAAACTCCTACCCAGGCAACAATGCAAGTTCACTTTCACATAAAGATCAGCTAGTCTTGAGCAATTTGTTCAGTTGACTCAAGGGAAATTAGCCCCCACCCAATACAACATTCATTAAATTCCTTTCTACAATTTCTCTCTTTCTACCTTTGCCATTCCTCCCCTATTACACGCTCCAGCCCATACTCCCCCTGCCTTCAAAGCAGAAAAGTCAAGTACAGATCATTCCCCACGTGCAGTTTTTCTCTGTCCCCCTTCACTGTGTGCCCTGACAGACGCAAAGGCACTCCTTGTAAACATGACAGGTAACACATAATACATTATGCAAAGCAAAGACCTAGGCAGATAGCCAACTTCATGAGAAAACTATCTGCCTCCCCCACTGGGGAAAAAACATTCTTCACAGATAAAAATTTAAAATTCAGTTAACATCATCTGTGGTTTGCAACAAGTCAAAAAAAAAACAAAAAAAAAAAACCACAAAGCAGATGCCTTTAAATAGCAACTTTCATATGATCCAAAACCTAATGCCAGTAAAAAATCCATGAAATGTGACAATTTCTACCTGAACACATGTACTGCATTTTGACTTTGTACAATCAAAACAAAACTTGTGTCTTTTCCATGATAAAGGTGCACAACCTGTTACATACTGCAGTGTTAAACAAATAGATCACTCCTTTCTAAAGTGGGTAAGTTGATGATACTGCCATACATAATTTGCCTTCAATTTTATTCTTATTTTGTGGGATAAAGGTCTAACATCACAAGCAAAGAAAAATCATAGGATCATAGAATGGTTTGGGTTGAAAAGGACCTTGAAGGCATCTAGTTCCAACCCCAAAGTCTGCTGGAGCAGGCTCTTCTGTGCAATTGCAATCTGCTATCTCAAGGCTTCTGTCACAGATGCCTCAAGGCTTGTCACAGCCTCATTTAGAGCGAGTCAAAGTCAGTGCCATCATTCAGGCATTCAGGTAATGAAGCATCCTGCCTCTACAAATCTGCTTAAATATGGAGTATTTCCAGATTTCTTCTCCAGTTCTCTCCTGCTCTATTTCATTCAAACAGAGAGCACAAGTGAAATAAGGCAGCTCGGACATGTAACACATGCCTGGCTTGTTTTACATGGCTGGTGCAACTGCTAGTACTCCTGGTAGCATTTACTGCCATAAAGAATAATTTTGCTTTCCAAACATATGAGGACTGCCAAATCCAGAGGAATATAATCACAAATTCAAGATTAAGAACAAACAGTGAAACTACAAAATCTATCAGCAACATAAGCAAAACCTTATGGGCTGCATAATGCTAGAAAACTATTTTAAACACACGAGAAAGGCTGACAGTTTATCTGAACAATTAAAACTCCATCATGCACAGACCTTAATGAAAACCTTCACTCTAAATAAGGTACAAGAAGTACTGCAAAGTTTTACAAATAATGATTTTAGATTTTCTTCTTAAACAATGTTAGTTTCAAAAATTATGTCTTTTCTCTCCCACTCCCCAAAAATAAACAGAAAGGATGTATGCAGAAATAAATTCTGAAGAACAGAAGTGAGATTTTTTTTGGTCTTTTTGATTGTTAATGTAAATCACTTGGTAGTTTTCATCAATTCACACATCACACCTTTTTGTTTTGATTATCTCTAGATACAAAAAAGTCATAATACCTTGCAATATCCCAAGTCTCTTTCCCTTAAGCCTTAAAAAAATTTCAGCAAAATCCAAAAATAAACTCTGTCAAGAGCCAGATCATAAGAAAATTCATTCTTAATATTTGACTCTAGCATACAAATATTTCTTCTTAGTCTTTCCTGCCTTCTTTCTATTCTGTGTATAAATTATTTTTTTACCAGCAGTTCTCAAAATCTTGCAAGATAACCATTTATTCTGGAGAGCCTTATCTTCCTACACTCCCATAGCTAAAACTGATACCTGATAAGTCCACTCACTAATTTTATTATAATTAAAAATGTTGGTTATTATAACTAATGAAAAGTAATTTCTCAGTTTGTAGCCGATAATCAACATATTAAAGAGAACGTCTGTACACTCTGAACTAAGGGAATACTGGTAGAAACTTCTATAACACCAGGTCCTAATTTAGGTCTGAGGGACTTTTGAGTCCTGAGTACTTTACATCTCTAGCTCCAATGTACTGTCACAAATTTAGATTTTAAGCAGTGTGGAATTCACTAGGATTTGAAATGCAATTACTTACTGAAATTTATATTACTGGCACTGTTATTTGCTTCATTTCCAGTCAATGGAATAATTATCAGAAACAGAGTCTCACTGATTATTTTAAAGGTCTTTAAACATACCTTCAATAAATGTGCAGCCTTTTCACTTCACAGATTTCTTCAAGGTATGTCACAAAACTAATCGCTTTATTCATTATTATAAAAAGTAGCTTTAAGTACAGTTTGGTATTATCAGAAGTCAATTCCTGTTCAAGCATGTTGCTATAGTATTTAAACACGGATACTTTATCAGCACCAAAAGTTTCCATAACATGGATCCAAATAGGTCATATGCAGTCAAGAAAAAGAGTAATTCACATCCCTGGATGGTCTTCCCTGATTTAATAGAGCTATTCGTGCATAATACAGTAGGACTGGAACCCAAAATTACCTTTCCTCACATTGGATTTCTTGCATTATTTGTCTACAGTTAGAGATCCTTCCCAAATGATGGTTCATTTTATAAGAGGTGGTGGCTCCTACATTACTTTAGTCAATTCTTTATCCCATCAGTCAGATACTAAGTTGTGATAGATCTGACATAACTGCTTGGAAATGCTTTCAGGAGCAATAAAATCTCCCTTCTGCACCACATTATGTGTGGAGCTGAGACCATGTATTATCCTCTCATTATTTCAGGTCATGGTTTGTATTCCCTATGAACAGCCTGGTACACTTCCATAATGATCCAGAATGTTGCAAAATATGGAAACATAGCCTCATTTTTTATTACTGCTATGGTGAGAATTTTTTTCAGTTTAACTGAAATTTCCCACATGAATCTGTAAGGCTGAAAAGCAGGCTTCTCAAAAACAAGCTAACCAATCAAATCACACCATGAACAAGCAAACTTTCTCCTCCTTCAAAAAACTAAACATAAACTGTAAAACACCTCAGGCTCATCCTGGTACCAGTGAAATAGTGGAAAAAACCCTCTTCTGTCTTCTCACACCATATAAAAATTAAAACAGAGTGACTTAAACATACACATACAAGAACATTGGTGCAGGCTACAGTTAGAAGATAAACTATCCCAAGATTCTTGATTTGGCCATGTCACCAACAATTTCACATTACAGATTGAAGTCCTCCAAAATAAACCAAAAGCAAAAAGAAAAGTCACCTTTCTAGAAATAAAAGTGTTACATCAAACCTGCATTTTTTTTTTTTAAGTCAAAGCATTGATTCTCAAAGTTCGCATTCCATCTTCTTCAGTAATTAGTAGATGAGGAGGAAGAAAGCGTTACTTGGAGATTTTTTTCGTTGGTTTTTTTTGTTTGTTTGTTTGTTGGGTTTTTTTTTGCTTTCTCAAAAATTTCTGGAGACAATGTTGCTTCTGGTATAGAGAACATACATATTTAGCAGAGTTGTATCATCACTCACTGGCCACTTGATAAGTTTACAGCAGTTCATAATATGAGGAGTGGTTTTAATAAATCTCAAAACTGCTGAAGTCACTATGACATATAACATTACTAACATCACAAACATTAAAGCATATGTCTTTATTATGTGTGTCAGCTAACAAAACAAAGCAGACAAATAATAAAACATAAGGTAAAGCTCCTATATTAATATCACTAGGGAAATGTGCCCCTAAATGTAATGCAGTCATCAAGGAAAAAGGCTGAAATGAATTATTGGTTATTTGAATTATCATCCAGTATAATAAAATCCTTTTTGGAATTAAATTGCCTCCTTTGAACATTAAAAGGATAATCATAGTTTTTCTTACTGAGTCTTTTGTAAATACTGAAAATAACTTACAAGCTACAATATTGTGTCATTTCAAAGAGTACTCATAAAAATTGTTCCAAAAATCATATTCAAAACAGCATCAGTAAGTTAATCACACTTTCAATTGTTTCTCCATTAAGGCAGGGCTTTTTAAACTTCACAGGAAAATAAAAACTTGGCAAGGAAAATCACAAATATAGAAAGGTGCTATTCTGATAAAGACAGAGAAGCATCCCAAAATCTTTAATTAACAAAAAAAACCCAAAAAACAAACAGCAAACAACAGATGGGCTAATTTTAGAACTTTAAATCTAAAACCATACATCTGCTTGGCTGCATAAAAATAACTAAACCATGAAGTCAAGCAACCCAGTTCCCTAAAAAAACCAAAAAAAACCCAAACAAACAAAAAAAACAAAACAAACAAACAAAAACACAACAGAGTTTAGAACTCAGAAGATGCAGGCACAGCTTCTAGTCTGGTACATTTTAAGACAGATCTAGGAGAGAACCTTTCACACCAGTCTGGCAGGACACCTAAAGACAGTATCTGGAGAGAACAAAACTGAGCACAGAACTACAAAGGCTGGAAAGGGAGAAAACAAATGCAAGGCTCCATATCAGTTTTGGCTTCTTTCACTTTTATAAGCAGCAAGAATCCAAAAGTCCAAACATCTGTGCAGGTACCAAGTCTGTCTACCTGACTAGAGAGGGCCAGCTATGGAAAGATAAACACAAAAGATAAGAATGTGAGATTTATCCACACCAGTGAAAAAGGACTTGGTAAGAAGTTCCTTCTCAGTTAGAAACCCAGCCTCAAGTTTAGCATAATTAGAGCAAAAAAAACCATATTTGACTGTTTTCTGAAAAGAAGAGCTTGCAGGGTTAAGGGATTTTTTGTTGTCGTTTTAAAGCAAATTCCAAGGGCCTGGCTAGCAAGGATATGGCTATTCAAATCCCATTATAATGGAATAAATTTAAACTCAAGGATAATCGATAGCAATGCTAAACTTGAGCATTAAAGTAAAGATTCAGGTAAGACAAATTTACCTACCACAAAGAACAAATTGACATCACTGCTAAGGGCAGGTACAAACCTGGTATCCTCCTATTTGTTATGAGGTTAACTCTCCATTCATTATACTTTTAACAGCTACAACAAGGTCTATTTTTTTACCCCATATGGCAGGCCTGTTTCTTTCTGTTGACAAATTACTGCATGAGCTCAGAACTTCTCCCAAAAATGTAACTATGTGACAGAGATGCCCACCCTACCCTCAGCAGTATTGCCACAGCTTAGAATCTGACAGCCACTTGTGCAGACAGTCATGTCATTTCATCCCTAGTGTTATCTGGCAAAGCTACAAACAGGGGCACAGGAGCTTTGTATCCCAATTCTGGAGGGTCACTACCTCACTCGGTCACATTCAGGTGATATCCAGACAAGCATCTTTCCATATCAAAGCTTTTTTCCTGTTGTGAAACCTCTGAAACGGAACTGACCTCAACAGACATCACAAAAACAGTCATTCCCAGTAAAAATAAACATTCCAACTAAAAATACATTTTATGAATACAAACTTAAATTCTCAGTAACTTCCATTCACTATTCTGACCTATTATTTCACAGTTCATCTATCCAGTACTGACTAGAAACTTGACACTGTGCTCTTTTCTCAGATTTACCTTGATCTGAAAACAGTTTCATGTTCAGAACAGCAGCACCACCCTTCATCCACTGCCTATACCTATGTTCAAGAATCACCACTTCTACTCTTTCTCCAAGCAGCTGCTAAAAGGAACTGAGAGAGAATACCAGGCAAGACAGACTTCTGAAACAACCTGAACTGTCAGCTATGCACCTTACCTATGGCACTGATCCTCCATCCCAAATTACAGATGCTACCACACCATACATGCTTATGCTGCCCACACTACAGAAATATTCACCTGCCTTGTACAGCTCCACATCAGAGCACTGATCCATTAAACAAGGCTTGTCAATCATTCTCTACACTTGGAAATTCATTACAATAAAAGGTAGTTGTTTGTTTGTGTTTTTTTTCCTGCAGGGAATGACACTGTAAATTTATACCAAAACATTTACTCCAGACCACCAGATTAGTGAATTTCCAGTGTAAGATGGGGGAGAGGCTATGTCAGGGAAAGTGTGATCACTATTTCTACATGGTATTCTCGTTTTCAATGCCTGATGGGTATCTCCAAACTTTCAAAGTCAACAGAAACTTTGTCACAAAGCATCTGTATGTTTATGCATAGTACACAACATGACAGATCTACAAAGTCAAGGAAAGGACAAGATTACCAGAGATCATCTTTGTCATAAAACCAGTTTGGCATTCTCTCTCATCTATGCGCATAATTCTTTTCCGGATCATGCCCATATTTTCCACTTACCCATCAAGCATGGACAATTGTTGAAGTCACTGTACAAGCAGAGTCTCTAGAAGACCCTAAGCACAAAGTTATCACATAAAAAACCCACATAGATAATTAAAATATTAAAAAAAAATATGCATGCTATGTAAAATTTGATATCTAGTAGCCATATTCTAGGACTTTAAACCTCATTTTAAGCTTATTCCAGATAAAAAATTTATATGTTGATTGATCAAGACCAAATTTAAGTTCTTACCAGATCCATTAAAATCATATCATGACTTTAGGAAGTATCCCTCCAGTAGTCATGTGTAGCAGCACTTAGGTGTGCCACTACCTGCAGAATCAAGGCTGCAGACTAAAACTGTAATAAAAGAATAAAAGACTTGCAACTTAAAATGAGGAGACGTGAATGCACAAAAAATTTAAAGTAAGTTCAGCAACAGCTATGTTCAAAACAACTATCTGTAGGTAATCTGCCTGTAAGATCACACTCTCAGTTAAATATTTTCTTCAGAAAGGCTTTTCTTCTAACAGGAAACAACTGGTATTTTTGGGCAAACTCATTTTCCAACCCAAATGCACAATGGGACTAAAAATGGGGTTTACACTGGAACCTGTCTTCTTCATGAAGCTCTCATAAAATTGGAATAGATACCTGGCTGTAACCTAGGAAACAGCAAATAAAGTCAAGTCCTGTGTAAACTATTATGTCTTTTAACAACTAGAAAATTAGAAATACAAAGTGTAGCTCGGTACAGAAATCATTTACTGCAATCTACAAGACAAACACAGGTTTTAAGTATTTCACATCCTTAAATGAAGTGGAGGCAGATACAAGCATCGAAACTTGCAATTTCATTTCAGAAGGAACCTTCAGATCCTTCTGAAAAATTTCTATGATCTGTCTTTACTTTAACAGAAATTTTAGCTTTGTCTTCAAGTATGCAGCAAGCTACAGATTTTGTACACACCAAGAAAGACGCAAGTTTACAATATATATGTCTAAAAACTTCCATGCACCTGACATAATAAAAATTTTTAATGGCACATTCCATTCTCTGCCTTTGATTCTAGACCAAGTGTGACATGAAGACCTGGGAGCTTTTCTAAAACATAATTTCAAAAAAAGAAAAAGGAGAAGGTCACACAATTCAGTTACCTGGAAATAATTATCATACTCCATGACCTATTCCTTATCTGTGTGAGCATATTTTCCCTCTCCTCAAAGTTTCTGCTGTAGTTCCTGCTGCTGCAGCTCTAGCGGTATCAGGCAGTAACGCCACCCAAGGCAAGCCGAGGGGGCTGCTTGTATTGTCACTGTCACACGGTGTAAAATTGGTGTGAGCAGGATGAGACAATGATGTGCTTGAATGACAGCAGCTGTTCTGTGCTGGCATGCCACAAGCAGAGCTGTAATCACAGCCAGGTGCAATGGTGGGAATTTTGGGGGATAAAGGCAGTGCCTGCACCTGTGGCACTCTGTAACTTCCAGCCATGCAATATTTGCTCTTTACAGACCATCTGTCATTTTGACAAGCTCCCTACCTGACTGTCGCTGGAGCAAGCCACCTTTTTTATTTCCTTAACAAGGCCTTTCTCCCTTTTGTACAACATCCAATTTCTGCCTCATACGTGCCTCATAAACAGAAAAGGATACCGTAACTATGGTGTAGGAACCAGTGAATCATAAGAATTTGAAACACTCCTAGTTACAGTGATCAAAGCTAAATCCTTTAGGAAGATTATCCACACCAGAACGCTGAAAAAAAAAATATGTGACTCGAGTACTTTCGTACTGCATCTTTGAGCTAAAGCACAAGCCCCTGTGTAGCTGCGAAGGGCTACCTCCAGTTACGCGTAACTACGGCGGAACATTGTAACAGGGGCTGTTGTGCCTCTTGATCTATCTATGCAGTTCCAGGCCTGACAACCAGCTGCAAACGCAACAGTCCACAGGCTGAGACCACAACTTGAGGTCATCCAAGATAAGGTTTATTCGGAAAACAAAGAAATAGAGAAAAATAATACAAATCAACCACACATTTAAACAACGAGAAGTACGAGCCTTACAAGCAAGGGAGAAGAGACGCCAAACCCACTCGCGCCCCTGCACCCATCACCGTGTGAAACGGCGGAGGGGCAGCGCTCACAAACGCTGCGAGTGGCGACGATTTCAGCACTTCTCCCAGACACCGGCTGCCGGGAGGCGGTGTGTCCGAGGGGCGCGTACCGCGGGAGCGGAGCGGAGGGGCAGGGCGAGACCCCGGCAGCGCGGCCCGGCCAGCGCCGCTCGCTCCTCGGAACTTCGCCCCCGCTCCGGCAGACGACCGAGACCTGCACCGCGGCCACCACCCCCGAGCACCAACACACCCCTCACACACCGCCACCGCGCTCGGCTCCGACCCCTGCCGCTGCTTTTGCATTTCCAGAAGCACTCTGGCTGCCCATTCTGGCCGGCGTCTCACGGAGGGCACCGCTCTCGCCCAACTGCGGCCGCAGTTCATTGTCCCTTCGCAAGGGAGAGGGGCACGACCCATCCCACGCAGGGACATCGGCGCGGCCCGGGCAGATGGCAGGGACAGCGAGCTCCCACCGCCCCACCCCGACAGCAAGACCCTCGCCCCTCTGCCACAGAAGTTGGGAGCGGAGCGGCCGCTCCTCACGCCGGGCACCCCCCATCCCTCCCTGCCCCGCAGGACACGGGCAGCGCCCGCGGTTCGCGGAGCAGCAGCGGTGGCGGCAAACACCTACCCGGAGAGCTTCCCAATCTTCACAAAGCTAAACACATCCATCCATGCGGCCGGCTAGCTCTGCCCGTCACACTCACTCACTCCAGCAGCAGCAGCGGCGGCGGCGGTGACAGCAGCAGCTCCATGTCGGGAGAAGGTTGCGTCCAGCGGCAGCAACAGCCCTTGCAAAAAAGCAGGAGCCGGCGGAGACAGCGGCTGCTACCCCCCTCCGGCGGGGAGCTGGGCGTGCAGCATCTCGCAGGACCAGCGCTCATCTGCGCGCAGCCCTCCCCCTGCGCTCCCCCCGCCCTGCTCCCGCCTGCCGTGCGCTCTCCGGGGTGAGTCCGGAGCAGAGCGGAGCGGAACGGAGCGGGCTCCGGGGCTGCCCGGCAGGAGCGCTGCCCGCAGCCTGCGCTCTGGGAGCCGGGGGCAGGCGGCAGCGCTCCGCCGCCCCTCTGCGGTACCCCAGAGGAGGGAGGCGGCGGGCGTGCTGAGCAGAGTGCAGGCTGTACCGGGCTGGCTTCGCCCCTCGCCGGCGGTGTGCTGCTCCGGTGGGCGAGCGGAGGGCGCGGGCGGCGGCCGGGGCCAGCGCCGATCGCCCGCTGCAGCCCGAGGCGGCGCTGCGGCCCAGGGCTCCCGCAAGGCCTCCCGGAGCCGCCGTGCCCGCCAAGGAGGGCAGGGGTCGGGGTATGAGGGACACGGCTGCGGTTCCCGGGGCCGGGGCCTGAACGCTCAGCGAGAGGGGAAGGGGAGCCCTGGTAAGTAAGAGGCGATGCCTCCCCGGTCCAGGAGCAGTACCCTGGGCCTTGCAAAGCAAAAACTTGGGAAAGCAGAGAGCCGTCTTTGCTTCGACGATCACGCTGCTCCATGCAGCTCCCCAGGGTCGGGAAGGGCCTTTTGGCTTTCAGCTCTCGCACTGAGTGCTCATCAGTGGTGGAGCGAGGACAGGCACCGGGCTGAAATCCACCGCCTGGCTTCTGGCACCATCCTGTGACCTCTCTGTACATGCCAGGAAAGAGACCTGAGCGAACCGAGTCCTCCTTGCGACAGGAACATGGCAAGGCCGGTTTGTGGCAACATAATCGAAGTCAAGCATTCTTCATACCACATCTTCTGGAAAAATGGTAAATCCAGGGCTCCTGACAGCGGAACAATACAGATGCACTGCCTTATGTCCTGCATCAGGCTTTAAATGAGGCACTGGAATTTAGGTCTCCTTAAGTTTCCTCTAAATGAGCAGAGCAGGAAGGCAGGTGAAATTCAAATTCATCTCCGCACAAACTCTGCACTGTAATACAGTAATTCTCAGTATGGGAATGGATTTTCTCCACTCAAGTGTTTTCATTTGTATGTTTGTTCTCTGAATAGATTGATACGTGCTTTACTTCGTGCTTTCACAGAGTTTCAGTCTCTTCTGCAGGCTTACACCTGCACTCTCTCACCAGCCAAGAACTTAGAAAATTACAGTAGAGCTCAACACATATACTCATGCAGTCAGATGAAAACAATGCACTTTTTTAATATTAAAACTTGTATTGATAAGAGAACAAAAAGTACAGGCCGTCCTAACACTCAGTGTGAATTGGGTTTCAAACTATTCTTTAAAACAATAGCAACAAAGAATGATTGATCATCTATTTATACTGGGAGAACATTGAACTGCCAGTTAAAAAGCACTTGCTGGTCTAGCAAGTAAATGGCTTGGACATATTCTGAAACACTATATGAAATATTTTGTGCTAGTGCATCAAAATATTTATGTGGTACCTACGTGCACTCTATTTATTTATTGTTTACTAGATTTTTTTAAAAACTGCAGAACCTGTGCCTATCATTCATGCTGCTCTATTAATTGATAAAAGCTACAAAGATAACACAGTTTCAGCTGGTTAGAAACTGATTTATTTATAAATCTGTCATTATTTATTTATAGACTGAGGAGATAGGCCAAGATCCTACAAAGCTAACTGAAGCTGATGAAATGATGCACCATATATAAAATTAAGCACATATGTTCTGTATCAAACAAGGCTCTCATCTTGAGCACTTCATGCTCCAAGGCTTCTCACATAAAGGTGCCTTAAAGCATAGTGGTGAGTGCCAGAGAAATGAAGAAATTCTAAGGGGTCACTGGAATTTTTGTGGTTTCAGAGTCTTTCAATGGAAAGGCAAGTGTGAGCCTAGGATATAGTGGCTGAAGTGTTTCCAGTAGAGATATATAGAAAAGCATAAGATCTGATCAGAAATGCCATACTCAGCTTATTCAAAAAGTACATTTATGAAAAATAAGAGCAGGTGCAGGAGTGTTAAAGGTAATGAAGAGTCAGTCTTATGAAAAGAAAGAGTTTTGCCTAGCAAAACAAAGACTAAGAGGTAAAAAAGATTGTTGTTTATAAACTTCAACATGGTACCCAAATGTGTGTACCCAAAATGATAGGCCTTTATGAAAGTTGTTAAAATTTGAAATGAAGCTGAAATTATCTGCTCTTTTTTTGGCTTTCCAAATAGATACATGTCATATTGCTATGTTTATAGTTACTTTTATATTTTTGTTTTCCTAAGCAAAAGCTATTGCAACATTGCAAATTTTCCAGAATGCCTGTGGAGATACTCTTGGACTAGCCAACATACTGGAGGTCCATTAATAGCAGTATCACAGGAGTCTTACTCTCAGATGTGAGACATGAAAAGAGAACCTGGGCAAGAGTCCTTCCTACTGTGCTAAAAGCTGACAACCTTTTGGAGCTGTGCAATGTGAGAATCATGCATGGGGAAGGAGGCTGGGATATGAGAGTGAACTTTGGTTCATGGTTCTTTGGCTTCTGCTGTCATAGCAACTGGATACAAAACTGTCAGTCTCATAGTAAAAGATTAAAATTTGCCTACCCAAAGAAGCAAAGTGGTGGGTGTTGTTCTGTTTCAAGAGTGAGTGTTGATGTGTGTAGTTTGGACTGGCTTTGAAGCTATCAACTGTACATTGAAATAATATTTTGGTATTTTATCTTCATTTGCAGGAATATCAATTAGACTGTGTCATGACTGCACTCTAGCACATACATTTATACCTTTCAGTTACTACAGTGGGATTCTTCTCAATGACTAGCAGAAGTTCAGGATCCAGCCTCAGCTAGTCATACCCTACCTCTATGGTGCACATGTACCTATCACTCCAAACCATCTCTTCCTAGGAAAGAGACATAAATTTTGCAGGTGCTTTATTTTCTTTGTTAACACCAATAGGAGGAAGCACAGATGCCTACCTTTGACGAGAGGACTGTCTTCCAGATGACTAAAGGCAGGTGAAATAAAACCCATTTGAATGTGACAATGGTACATGTAAACACTGAATGAGAACAGACAGCCAGAGACAGCAAACCAACCTGTACTCAGTATCTCAGTAACAAATAATAATTGAACATGAACATTCCTAATCTTAAAGTAGGAATCTGACATCAGTTCCTGGCTGAATTCTTACCTGGCTTTTTACCTTTTCTTTTTAGAATAGCATAGTAAATACAGCTTTTTGAGGATGCTTTGTTACCGTGTACTGATACCTTTTTATTATCCCTGGCCAGAGTAATCAAATTAGGACACTTAGTACTAATGCTTTGTGTAATCGTAGATATCCTTGTGTAGACTGTGGGTCAGTAAAAACCTTGAATTCATATAGTATAGCAATTTCATAGGCATTTGTAGAGAAGGGAATCTGTGTCATTTTATGATGCTCTCTATTCTGAAGGAAATGGCAGACATATGTAATGCAGACAGCAATGTTATACTATCTAACTTTAAAACCAAGTAATCTGTAAAACCAGTCACTGTAAAACTTAATTTTTTGAAAATCCTGTTGTTTGGTCCTAGAGAATCTGCTATAAAGATGCATTGTATATATCTTTACAATTGACATGAAGAAACACTAATTTTTTTGTTCTTGAGTTCTAAGGTTTTTTATTTTTTCTAGTGAGGCACTAAATAATCCCCAGAAAAAGATATTTTGAGATTTCCTGGATACCACACAGCATAAATTTTTGCCCTGCAGCTGGACCAATAGTATCTCTTGTCATTTATAAAATGCATCAGATTTGATCCCAGATAATTTAAATGAAGATAGGTAGAATTGTAAACCAAACACATAATATTTTAAGATTTCTCTAGGTCTCACTAGTTTTTCTCTCAGTGAATTAAAAACTCATCACTATAATTTTTTAAGACTAGTCAAGTAGGGTTTTTAGTGATTTGGAATCTTTTAAAAGACACTTTAAAGTGCTTGTCTCATCTTCAAAATGGTTTGAAATTCATCAAGTTGGAATGGCTTTTTTTAGATAAGAGCTGAAGGTTCTATGATTTTTCTGCAGTGCTTGATGATATTACTCATATCCAAATGGCAACAATGTGTAGAGAAATGTGTTAATAAAATCCATTGAGTAAGGAGGTGTTAATACATAGCTGGTGATGCAAAATTTTAAAGGAAGATATTTTGTCATTGTGATCTGCTTCTTACTGAATATTATTTCTAAAGATAGTTGGTTATGATTCTGTCATGTAGTAAGTCCTGTAATATTCTGGATACTTGTATTTTATACTGTTATATTCTTTTCTTCAGCCTTGAGCCTTTAAAACACGCATTTTTTATATCCTGGTGCTTACCAACACTATACAATTCTATATAAAAACACAGTAATCATTACAGATTTTCTCCATGTCTACATTTCATTTTCTACATGTTTAGCATTATCAAGAAGTCCCTCTGCTTATGTTGAATCTATGCACCAATTTCTACATGTCATTTTTGGCACCTGTGTCAAATAAATATTTTTCAGGCCTATTTCATAATTGACCCATACAGACTGTTAAGCCCTGCATGTTTTCATTTTTGCTGAATAATTTGTGTGGTAGATATGGTATGTCACATAAAGTGCAAAATTAGATCATAGATAGAAAATGTAAATAGCAGATAAGGTTTTCTTTCTTGCCAATTAAGAAAAAAATCTGAAAGCCTAAAGGATGCTGAAGTGCATAGAACAATATAAGCAAGAATATTTCAACTGATGCAACAATTCTGCTGAAGCCACACATATGTAGTCAAACCTATATAAGCAGATCTGTTATCAAGGCAGTTAATAAAAACTACTGGTTTCTATTATGGTCTGAAAAGTTTTGCAGTATATTGAACCTGTTGCAATAAAAAAACACCATTAAATAGAATATTTTCCTATGCTCCAATGTGCAGATGAGATCAAGATAAGGAAGAGGACCTTAGACAACATAAAGAGAGTAACATTTTCTACTTCAATGAATAAGACAATGCTAATGCATTCTTTATTTTAAAATGCAATTATCTTTATTTAAAATTATTCACTTTTCTGGAATGGGTATGTGTGAAATATTCAAGTCAGAATATGGAAAGAACTGTTATCTACAAGTGCTCTTTTACTGACAAATGGACCAAATTCAAGAAAATCGTAGATATGCTTATAATCAGCCCTATTCATGGCTTCACTTAGTCTAAAATATAACTTGAAACAATCACAAATTTAAGCATGTGTTTAAATGTTGGTTGAATAAATATGACTTCACAAATGATAAGAAAATATATAGAGATGAAAAAGAAAAAAGAAATTTGAAATGCTAATGTGTGAGTACCTGTACTTAAAATTTATTCACAATAAAAGGAAAATTGAGGAAAAGTAAAATCTCATCCACCCTCTTTCTCAAAGGCAATCCTGATTCTGCTATCAGGACTTTTTCCATGCTTCAGTCAAAACTGACTGCAGAACGAAAATTTTGTGGCACTTCAGAGAAAGTGATCAAAGTATGCATTTCTAAATTAATAAAATGTTAAAAACCAGGACTACCACTGAAGTCTTTCTAGTACTATCTGTGATTAAAATGATCAAATACGTGTTGAATTTTAAAAATAAGAGGTATATTCAATTTTTTATTAAGATATCAAAGCCTAGGACAAGATTGTTATGGTAGAATCATATTGGGGTAGGAAGCCTTTGTTTTTGTTTGTAGTCTGAAGTTTAAAATATTTATTTTATTATTATTCTCAGTAGCAGATTCTTATATTAGTTATGGATTAAAAATTTGCCAGCTTGTGTGTTTGTGAACACAAAGTATTTATTTTGTTTTCCCTGTTAGAATGAGGCATCATGGTCAAAATCAAGAAATACTGTAAACTTTTGTTCTGTGTGTATTTTCCTGGGAAGTATATGCAAGCATCGGAGCAAAGAAGGAAAAAAAGGAATTTCACAAGTGCAAAATAGCTTACAGTCAGAGGAGAGGGAGGAAAAAAAAAAAAAGATTTTCACAATGAACAGAAACTTCACAGACACAGCATTTGTATCTGGGTGCCAAAACCTAGTTTTCTCCGTCCATATTTAGGCACTTGCACATAGGTGGCCTACTTGTCAGTAATACTAAACATTCAGAAATGAAAAAGAGATTGCTAGGTACTTTTATAAACCAAGCAGCTTATACAAAGTTGCATGAGTATCTGAAGGGACAAACTTCAGCATGTAGTCTTAAAATTTCCAGCCTGTAGTTTGAAAGATCACACACCCCATATTTCAACCACTACAATGTGTTCTTTTTGATCTTAATTGCAGGTTTAATACATCTAGGCCTGTGAATTATATGTGAGGTCCCAGGCAGTGAGGAATTACTCTTAGCTAAGGTGAGTTACAGCACACTGCAGCTGCTCTTCCTCACCTTAGCATCAACAGAACAGCCAGTCTGTGCATCAGGGCTTGTTCTCTGTGTAAATCTGTTTTCAAAGTGTGTACAGGCAACTATTTCATGTGGCCTACATTAAGAATATTGTTTTTTCTAGGCGGTAGACTATAGTCTGAAGTACAGTAAGATAGTTACTTGCTCAGCATACTGGGTAACATGATAAGGAGTCTTGCATGCTCAAGACACTTCTGTTTATTTAAGTGACCACTGGTGAGTGTCACTAAGGATTTTGATTTTTTTTCAGGCTCTGTAGTGCTTCTAGAACAGAAAATGAGTCCCTAATGTGTTTTAACAATGAATTCTGGAGAGTAACTGTCTGGGGAATATGGTATGTGGAAAGACCAGTGGGGACTGCAAAGCTGAAAGGGACAAAAACATGCCATGAAGTTTACATAATTTTCTTAGGAAAGAGCATCCAATTTTTAGAAATGTACTACAGTTGGTGAAAGGTATCCTGCAGATACAGCGCATTTAGAAAATTATATACTTACTACAATATACAAGCCTAATGCTTTCAGTTAGAAGGGAATAGAAAAGTCGCCTTCCAATCTCCATCAGCAAGTGGCCTGTCACATGCCTGAGTGACCTGCATGGGAAGGCTCTTGTGCCATGTTTCCTGCTAACAGAAATCTGTTTGCCCAGGTCATTAAGAAACGAGAGAGCTTCACACCTGTACTCACCTCTTTGGCTACCAGTTCTAATCTGGGTGAAATTTCTAACCTGTTTTGACTCCACGCTCATTATCTCTGACCTGTTTTACCCCTCCCCCTTTGCAGCATGCTGCACCCTGAAGTTGAAAGCAAAGAGATGGGCTGCAGAGCATTCCCCAGGGCAGGCTGTGTCAGCCTAGATCATGCACCTTAATCACACAAATGGACATGCACACCCTCTGGAGTCAAAAGGGAGTCAAAGAGAACGCACAGCACAAGAACCATCAGTCTGCGCAGATCAGCTTACAGGGTAGAGACATTTTAGAGCACAATGCAAGATCACTTTCTTTGTGCTCCCTAGTAGAAACAGTCTTTAGAATTCACTGACATTTAATCATGTGCCTCATATCACTTCTTTTCAGAGCAGCTATTTTGGTGCTGTGTGGGGGTTGTCACAGAAATGGTTGCCTAATTCTCATCTAAATTTTGTAATATGCACTCAGATCTTCTACAGATAAGCATTTTACATCCAAATGCAACAACAATAAAGGAATTAAAAGTGATTCTATTTCATGAAAGAGCAGTAACATAGTTAGCAGGTATTCCTAGCTCTTGCAAAAAAGAAACATAACACAATTTCCACAAAACCAGTAGGAAAATTGTTCCCACTGCCCAACCTGTCACTCTCGTTTCTGTAGCTGCAGGTGAACTTTAGTCAAATTCAAGAAATCAGGACTTGTTCTATGTAAACATCAGGCGTTGGTATTTTCAAATCACTGCTGGCCTCATAAAATGGCTCGGGTTCAGAACTATGTTGGAGCTTAGCAGCCAGAATAATATCAGTGAAGCTGTCAAGCTTGCTGGCTTCATGCAGCAAGGAACAGAGAGCTATATGAGATTTCTCCTTTTATTTGCAGTGGAGCAGTAAGGAAGAGGTGAGGAAAGGGTCTGCTCACTTTATGTTCCATGAAATACTTTTGTGACTGTAGATTTAAATCAGTCCAGTGAGTACCTTATGAGTGGTTTTAAGATTATATAAATGTCCTATTAAAGGCTCTTGTATTTCTCTGCTGAGCCTAGTACAATTATTTGTTTACAATATGCCAAAGCACTTTTTTCCCCTGGATGATTCTTTCAAAGTTAGGTTATTGCATGCCTGCATTACATTACTCAGACATAAAAGTTTTGTCTGAATGAAAACTGAAACCTAAAATCTTAGCTTTTTAAAGAGGAGACAAAATAAGACATAAAGAGAAATTGACTTTTCTACAGAGTTCTTCCAAGTCCAGTGTGCTTTGAAGGGTAGTCCATGATTGCAGCTAACTTTAGAGATTTCTGATTGGCTGCAAATTCTGCTTTGTCTGCTCTAGTCCTCTAGAAATTTATTCCTTCACCTCCAAAGCCTGCTGGCCTGCTCTGCCGTCTTTGTTTTCATCTTCTAAACCAAACCATGCATGATGTCCAGACCCCCTTCTATAACTTACCTTTTCAATGCATCCTACAGTCTCCTGAACCTTCTCTCTTTGAGCACACTCAGTGCCCCTTGGGGAAGGAACAACCCCCCTTCCTCCAAGATGTCCCTCTTAGCAAGAGTACAACCTACACTTAGGGGAAAGAAATCAGATGCCCATGAAATTCTAAGCCAAGTCTGCCCCAGTCACTAAGAACCCAGTGTTCTCAGATTGCCTCAAGAAACACATCTAAGAGACAGATGCACAACATCTGGTCTAACAATTTCTTAAGATTTCTTTGGCTTAGCACAGTTTGATAACTTGTCAGGATATTGGAGGTTTTGAAACACATAAAATTAAAAATACCTATGTAGTTGTATCAGACCGTGCACTTGAATAATTATTCTGGATATCCATCAGGCCAACTCCATAATGCTGGCTGTCCTCCAGGGCACACTTCTCCCATGTCTCTGCCAGATGAATGGCCAAATTGTCAAAAAGCCATTGAAGTAGGAAAATTAATAGAATCACACTGTAGGGGTCATGACTACACCCATCAACTTCCTGCTTAAGACGTTTGCATTGAAAAGAACAAACTCTGCTTACCTGAAAGTCACCTTACAACTTCTGAGTAGTTCTCCCAGGTCCCTATGAAGTCAGTGGAGAATGACTTCAAGCATTTTCTGAGGGCAATTCTGTCCATCTACGGTCTGACTGTTTGTTTGTTTGGCTTGTGTTTTGGTTTATTAGGGGAAGGAGTGGGAGAAGTTAAAGGTGGGGTTTCATTGCTGCACCACTACTTGTGTTCCTGAATTGGATATCTCAGGTAGTGTCTGTGATAAGATAAGTTTGGACCATTCACCAGAGTAAACAGAAAGGAGCAGAGATCTGTAGTCTCTCAGCTGTGTTAAAGGAAGTTGTTATACTAAATCACAAAATATGCTGGGTTGGAAGGGGCCCACAAGGATCATCAAGTCCAAATCCTGGCCCCATGCAGGACCATCTCCAAGAGTCACATGTGTCCAATAGTATTTTCTATGCTTTTTGAACTCTGTCAGGCCTGATGTTGTGACCACTTCCCTGAGGAGCCCTTTCCAGTGCTTAACCACCCTCTGGGTGAAGAACCTTTTCCTGATATCCAACCTAAACTTCCCCTGACACAACTTCAGGCCATTCCTTTAGGACTACTGTCACTGGTCATCAGAGAGCAATGATCAGTGCCTGCCCCTTCTCTTCCCCTCAGGAGGAAATTGCAGTGAGGAGTAACTGCAGTGAGGTCTCCTCTCAGTCTCCTCCTCTCCAGGCTGAGCAGACCAGGTGCCCTCAGCTGGTCCTCATGAGGCTTTCCCTTAAGACTCTTCACCATCCCTGTGGTCCTCCTTTGGACACTCTCTAATGGCTTTATATCTTTCTTATATTGAGGCACACAATCCCATCTCTGTGCCTGAACAAGGACGTGTATGAATTCTGAAGCACAAGGCTAAACACACCACAAATTAGGTATTGCATTTCAGTGTAATTCGGTATAATCTTGATTGTCTTGTACTTAAGTCATTTCACCAGGGTTTAAATGATTGTCCATTAAATAATTTTTTAATGTCAAAAATAACACTTTGAATTCAATCTAGGGACAGGCTTTTTGCATAAGGGTACAGTTGAAGTCACACTCTTCCCAAGACCATCTACCAGAATAAGTGGGCAGCCATACTTCTCAGTGGAGGCTTCTTGGTCTTAGCTTTGAGGGATTCATATTGGTCCAAGACAAGGAAGAGACAGCAATGCCAGAGGTAACTAATATTACATTCATACCATGTTAATTCCATACATCTGGGTTCATCCCACTCTGCACTTCCCACTAGAGATGTTATCTGCAAAACCCTCCTGTCCTTTGCTAATATTAAACCTTTACAATTTTTGTTTGACTGCTTGATAATGAAATTCATAAGGTAGAGGAACAGATACAAATTCTGTTATTAGAAGCCTGACAGTATCTTTATCTCTTGCAGTAAATATGGTACAGAAATTCTCACCTAAATCTCAATTTTGTCCCACTTTGAGTGGAAAAACTCAAAGCCCTTAGCACTGCTTAGATGAGAAATCACCAAGTTAAGAGTTGTGGTGCTCACTGGTGCCAGGACAGCTTAAAACAATCATGACCTTGTAGATGAAAAGGAGTAATGGTCATGCTGAGCACCACAGAGTCCTGCACAAAAGAATCATTGGGACAGAGGAACAATTGATCATATTTTTGGTTTGGATCCACTCCCACAAAGTGGAAAAAGGAATGATTTGTAATTGTTAACAAGGAATAAAGGCAGAAATAAGCCCTGAAGATCACCCACAATACAGGTAAATATAATCAATAAAGGCAATATAGTGCAAAGGCACAAACCCATGATTTATCTGTTTATGCAGCATTATAGAAAAATTTAGAGAACGATGTGGACAAATAACTATCAATTTTAGAGAATTAAAAAAATTATACTATAATGCTGTATAGCATGGTTGCCTAGTTACAAAGCATAGTGCTTAGAATGAAAGGGAGAATAATATTCACACAAGTGTAAAGCCCTCCAAAATACAAAAAATATTTTATCTCTCCATCAGAGCAATACAGGCATATAGCCATTGTATATTACAAGATGCCAGAACTAGACACAAACATTTTACAGAATTTTACACCCTATCTGAGGTACAATACCTGTTTCTACTTCTAAGTTATTATGAAATCATAAGTGTTCACTATACAGGGTATGGAATCTGTCAGTCAGAAATTTTAGGTCACTGAGGTGGACAGAAACTCTGCAGTTTGAAGAAGCAATATGAAACAGATTTTTCAGATTTTTTTTATTAATCATGGTAGCTTTGATGTGCTAAGAATGTTGGTATAAGACTTAAATAGAAAGGGTGACAGTAGGCCATAAGTTTTTTAAAGGAAAAAAATTATGCTAATTTTCTATAATTGATTTTGGGACTTCTCTCATTTAGTCTGTAGCTTTTATGAGTTTGTATGCATTAATTGCTTATCTTGTGTTTAAATGTTCATCAAAAAGGGCATATGCTGCTAGACCCTATGCAGACATTCTTAGCATCTACCTGTAAACCTTCCAATTTACAATTTAACTTCAAAACACACTGGACTAAGAACACCAGACTAACACACTGCAATAAGTACAGTAAAAGCTTTCAGGAAATTGAGATTTCACTGCTTTTATCACCCTGATTACTTTGAATTGTTCTGCAACTTGGAAGAACAAATATAAGACTTTTGAGGTGAAGGAACCAAGTCAGTTTGCCTCCTGAAATACCCAGGCTGAATTTCAAACATCATGGGTAATCTTCTGGAGCTTTTTTGTTCCAGAAGCAGTGGACTGGTAACTGCATCCCAATTTAAGGTTAGAAATAGCCTTTATTAAAGTTATATGCTGATACAACAGAGACAAAAAAAATCTATCTTCTATATTAATTGATAAAGAATTTCTCCAATCACTTCTATGGTCATAATTTATATTTTGTTGCTAGCATAATTTACATGAAAGATGTTTTGTTTTGGCATTGTAATAAGATCTCTGTGGACTCTGACTGTTATTTTCCATGGCTGATATTTTTCACACCATCCTACTGTGAATAAAATACAAATTTACTGAACAATGCACATTTTTTAGGACTTGGCTTTGATAGTCAATTGCCTCAGTAAGAACACAAAATTTTCCAAAATCCCATTAAAACCGGCTTTTTGTATAGTTTCATTATTTTTCTTCAAATTATATGACAGTTTGTAAGAAAAGCAGTTGGAGTTGCTGGGATTATTTTTATTTTTTCTCTCTGTAACTGAAAGAAGATGATTAGACAGATGTCTCATTGCATATTTGTTTTAGAGCAATGTGATTTAAAAACACTAAAAATACAGTATCCTTTAAAATTAAGATTAATATTGTAACATTATGAGAATTTTTATTATCTTATAATTTATCAAAAAGCTTTCTATAAATTAATTAAAACAATATATATAAAGTTAAATTTTAAATTCACCAGATAAAGACATCAGAGGAGAGTAATATTGTGAGTAATATTGCAGGAAAATACTTTATGAATACTTTCAGCCCCTTATCCCTCTTCATATTTACTGTCAAATAATTCAAACAAATGCCACCTAAAGGAAGACTGCAATAAAATTGCTGTAACAGTGATAAGAGCATACTCACTACACAGTAGTTTTATATTATTCTAAGATTGTGCTGTTGAGCTAGGGTTTGGATTATTTTTAGTGTAAAGACAGCAATTCCAATTAGTTCCTTCTTTTTTTTAAATTTTGATAAATTCTGGCATTGGTCTGTATCACATATTCATCTCTACAGACATTAATTTAATGGTCGTGTCTGATAAATCAGAGTGGTTGAAAGGTGTGAGGCTTTATGTGAATTTGCTGTGGAAAAAAGATCATAAGAGCATTGAACACATTAGATGTACACTGCAGACCTCAATTTATTAGTTTTGGGAAGTCTAAATCTGGCAATGAGAGGAATTTTTCTACTAGTTCTGAGCACACTAAGTCCAAAAGTAAGGAATACAATGGATGAAACTGATTCGCACCATGGTGAATGTTGCTGCTTGTAACAATTTTGAAGTTGAGAAGCTCTTAAGTTTGTTTTGAAGGGTTTGTTTCTGTGGTCCTCTAACATTTCCTGATTCTACTTGACCTTAAAAAAATACACTCTGAATGTGGGCAGCAAAGCTATTTTACTCATTTCGCATACTCAAGGATGGCTGATCCTTATCAAGACTGATCCTTCTTGATAATCCCCAAGAGTCAGCTGAGGCCCTGAGAGTCCCAGAAGCTCTTTCCAAGAGCTTTGTAATGTTCCTTTTGCAAAGTTTTGACCTTTCATTAGTGTTATTTTTAATTCATGTTTTGAATCATCCGGCTAATATTATCACTCCTGGGTTTTTTTCCAGCAACATCAAAAACCCATTAGCACATAACTTTATGTCTGTGGTGCATTGATCACTGCACCTTACTGTAACGCTACCTAACTATATCACCTTCATAAATCATTGTGTGTGTGTGTGTGTGTATAAGTATATATATTTATATGAAACAGAAGTGGATATCTCATCAACAAACATATAAAAAAATCCTCTTTTTAAAGTTTTATAGTCCAAGAAAGCCTTCTACACCATCTTTTAAACTGAAGCCTGTAAATTTTCCTTGCAGATCCAGGAAGTGCTAAAGGATCTGTATTTTTATTGAATATATTCGCTATTTTTCACTGTGTCTGGTCAGAAACTTTGCAAAATGAAGATATGTTTTTGTATTTTGAGTACCAGATTCTCTCCATAGATTTCTGGCCCCAGGCATCAGTGAAGTAGTAGACATTAAGTTCTATATGAAAAAAAAACTGGGGAAAAAAATGAGCACTTTGAGAATGCAGACTTAGTAATGCAAATTTTTAAAACTTTTTTAGATGCTGTTTACCATTATTACATCACCTCTGCCCTCACACCACTTTTGATTTGTGTGCATGTGCACAGCCAACTTATTTACCACCTGACTCATGGACTCCTTCCAGCTGAATACCAGGCAGTCAGAATTTCGAATAGACACACCATTAGCTGGAGTGATGGATGACCCACTCTTGCCCATTTAAAGGTTCCTATGTCTTTCTACAATGTTCAATATATTCACTGCGCTGAGTAGTCATTTTACCTTGAGAAGTTAATGGTTAAGCACTGAGCTGGAAAATATCCACTATATGAAATGCAATCAGAGGACTGATGGCCTGCTTTGTCTTACTTGCCAAAGATATGAAGACCCTCCAGTTCTACATCAATCACTCTTTCCTTTCAATATCCATATAAAAGCACTGGGAAAAATTATGAGACATCATCTAAAATACCAACAACACAGATCATTTTTTGTCCCAATGGATGATAAGTCTCTTATTCTGTAAAAGTTGCTCTCTGTCAGATAGGTCCCAAGTTAGAATTAAACCTGCTCAGATCCATAGATAGTGCCTTATGAAATGCATAGACTGCATTGGTTTTTTTGCTCTCTGTAACTAAAATTCCTTGTCCTGTCCCCTACCAGTTTATTTAGGAAACTAAGACTGTTGATGTTTGATGAGTTTTCTCATAAATGTCATTGAAATGCCTGCTTCCCCTTCCTGTATGTTTGCTTTTAATGTCTGAGTTGAGTCAGGAGCTCCTTGGTTATTCATTAAGGCCTCCTACTGCTTCAACTTGATTTCCGGCTCATTAGTATGGACCACCCTTGAGGATGGAGAAAGTGGTCCTTGATAATGAACCAGCTCTCCCTGACCCCTCTTTTCTCCAGGGACATAGTGCATGGCATTCTTCCAAGCAGATCTCTGAAAAAGGCCAAAATCTCCTCTGCTGTAGTCCAGGTTTATAATCCTAATTTTGCCTTGTTCCCTCCACTCCATCTTCTGAATTCCAGTCATCATAATCACTGCAGCCAAGGGTGCTCACGGCCTCAGATCTCCAAATGGCCCTTCCTTGGTTGTAAGTGGGACATGTGCAAAGCAGCTCCTATCATTATCTACTCAGTCAACTCACACCAGAAGTTATCACCATGATTCTAAATCTCCATGAGGACCAGGGCCAGTGAACATGAGGCTTTTTCCAGTTGTCTGAAAAATACCTTACCCACTTCTTTCTGACTGGACAGTTTATAGCAGACACCCACAACATCACCTGTGTTGGTTTGACCCCTATCCTGACATACAGGCTCTCAGCCCCTTTACCACATATCCCACAGCAGAACTCCATCCATCTCTGCTGCTCCCTCACATACAGCATAATTCACCCTTCTTGCCACTCTTTCCAACAAGTCTGTCTCCATGCTTCATAATTCTCCAGTTGTGTGAAGAATCCCACCACATTTCTGTGATTCCAATGAGATCATAGCCCTAATTCCTCCTATTTGTTGCCCATTCTGTGGGCATTAATGTACAGGCACTCTAGGGAAGCACCAGATGCGCTTATTTCCCAGAATGGGTATGAGAGCTTCTCTCGTAGTACTGTTGTGTACATAATAAGGATGGGGAGAGAGGAATATTAAAAATATGTCATAACACAGCTCTTTGCTGCCAGGGAACTCCCCTTGCAGCCCTAAGTAAATAATGTTGTGACCTGGGACTTTTCCTGTATGCTTCATAAATTCTGCACACAAGCAGATAAAAATGCTCATTTATTTCTGAACAGCAGAAAGCTTGAATTGCTACTCAGGGATAACAAACATGATTCCAGTGGGCTGAGACTACATGATCTTTAGTTTGGCTCATCATAAATTCAGGTTTCCTGTCAGTTTAGTTTTCCTGGGGATCGCCACAAGTTAAAAATTCAGAAGCTATTTTGGAGAGACAACTGAAGGCATCTCTTGTCCTGTTGAGTCCCCACTGATTCCCCTCATAACATCAGATTAATTCCAAATAGTTTTTCTCATGCCATAATCTATAGACAGATCACTGTCAGGACCCAAAACTTATTTCTGTAAAAGACTTAGAATTCCCTCAGTATTTCCATGCTGGGCTACAACAATTCAATTGTCAAAAGCAAATTAAACTTTTGAAAATTCTACATCCTAAAACTACTCTATTCCTTGCTAAAAGTAAAGAGTTACCCTTAGTCAAATGGTGCAAAAGTTCCACCCACTAATGTTACTTACAAGATACTTTCCTTCTCTTAGCTCTAATCTTGCATACACTTGTCAAAAGGCAACAGGAATGGAGATTAGGAAATGCTTTGGTGACATCATAGGCAGGCATGGGATAAGTGGGATCATGCTGTTTCAGGAGGCTTTTAGATTTGCAACACCTGCTTTAGGTCTACAGTGAGGTGCAGAAGAAAGACACCGTCAAGAAAACCCAGTGCAGTAAATGCATATGGCAAATAAAAATCACTCAGCCTACCTCACCTACTTCTCATTTGTGCAAGTTTATATTATTCTGAAAAAATAGAAATAAACTTATGTTTAGGATATGCTTTTCAGATTCATTGGGAGCTTTAATTCCCAAATCTACTGTTACTTTCTTGCTCAACATAGCTTCAGCAGGACAGTATTTGTAGGTGAGCTGATATTTATCATTAGTTTTTGATATCTCTACCTATATCATGTGAAACATTGCTTTAGAATGCTTGCAGTTTCAAACTTTGGGAAAGTTGACATGTTTAAATTTATTCAAGAAAGGATAAAATTATATACTGAAGTAGATTTAAGAGAGATAAAATAACTCTTCCTTTTCCTTTTTCTCCCTCCCCAGCAAGACATGGATATTGAGCAGTACTTAGCAACATCATATCATAATAAATATATCTTGGGCATATAGGCAGGGTATCATTGGGTGATGCACAATCAAATCTACCGCTATCTTTCCAAAAGGGGACAGAAATGGGGAGGGAAACAATTTTGTAATCACTCAGAACTCATTCCTCTGTGATTGTTTTAATTTTCATGTTAAACTGTGATAAATGATCCAGCACCACTCATTTCACTTGAATGTTCTTTCAGATTATATGAAAACAGCTGGTTTGGGGTTTTTTAAGACCAGAAGTTCCTAAAGGTATTCAGACACTGGGCAGATCTCATCGCTTGCAATTTGACCCTGCCATGTCTTGTTTTTTGCCAGATTATTAAAGGTCTGTGTTTATTTAATGGATGAGATAGGAGCCAGTATCTTCTGCAGGTGCCTGCCTTGAGCACCCATCTTTGCAGGGGATGAAGTACCCTCTGGAAGTTTCTGCCCATGTTGACTGTAGAGAATGTAAATGTCAGTTTGCAATGACTCAAATTACTAGAAACTTAGTTTATAGAGGCATGAAGTTAAGAGAGGTGAATTTTATTTATAAATACCATCCATGTTAAAATCTTATTCTTTTTTAAGGAGAGAATACTGCATCATTTGTCCTGTTTTATGACAGTGTAGCTTGAAGGGAAGAAGTCAGAACTGCCTGGGATAGCGGAAACATTAGAAAATCAATGCCTTGTGCAGAGAAAAAACATGCAGGGGAAAAACACGAAAAAAACCCTCCTCATAAAAGGTGTCAATTAGCTGGTTAATCAGAAAAGAGAACAGATATAAGCTTTCATGGAAAAATGTAGTAATAACTGTTCCTTGAAAGAAGGTAAACATATCTTTGAGTAATGGTTGGCTGGAGAAACAGTGGATGGATTGAGAGAAAATTCTAAATATGTTTGTTTTGAGGGGACTAAAAAATAGTGATACAGTCTTCTGATTTTGATTTTTTTTTTCTGAATGTATTTTGTTAAACTGGAGGGAGAAAACCTAAGCCCCTAGTAAACTCAAATGAGAATAGCATACACATAAATGTCTAGTTATTTTAAACTCCTCAGAAATGGTTCAACACATGGTTTAAAAAAAAAGAATTATTATCCTGGCTTTGCAGTAGGTTTAGAATTAAAGTAATCTGTTTTATTTCTGGAAACAATAACAATGAGGCCCCTCTTCTTATTGTGGCCTTGTTAGAAAGAAAAGTGAGCTGTTATGCAAACAGGCTACAGGGAGCTGCAGGCATTCCCGGGGGGGCTTGGTGCATCCTGGTGTCCAGCTCAGCTGGATGGAGATAAAGCAAAGGCAGGCTTGGAAAGGGAGCATTATGCAGTTAATCTCATGCTGGCTTTAAAACTAACATCTATGACAGAAAGGGTCACAACAAAGGGATGATACAGGGAAAAGGGTGAGGAGCATGAAATGAGTGAGGTGTCACCGTTCAGTGAGCAATTTGAACTGACACATGCAATTGTTTGGGGTGGACAGTATCTGACTCTGTGCAAACTGTATAGGAGGGGTATGTTCTCAGCAAGGAGCAGAGTATAGCTCCTGGTATGAATAATGGAAAATGGCTCCCACATTCCTTGTTCATCTTCCTAGTAGCTCATACCTTTACATCACTGTAAATTCAGTAAGTGCCATTTTTGCTACTGTTATTCTCAGTATTTCATCGCTAGTGGAATAATTGGGGCTTTCTTCATGGCAACATCATCTTCAATGACAGGTGAATTTCAAGCATCTGGAATTTCATTTTAGTTTGGACAGGCATCTTAATATTTAGATGATCTTTTGAATCATACATGAACTGGAAGTCTCTGAACCTGAGCTGAAAATGTGACAAGTGCAATGTTTTTCATGAGTTTTCAAACACTTTTGATTTGAGTTACACCTAGAAATATGGAGAAAGCAATGTCCCTCTAGTATGCTGGCATTTCAAGTGGGGGAAAAAAGAAAGGCTTTAAAGTTTGTCTAGGGTGCAAAAGAATAAAGTTCATCTTATTATAAAGTCCATCTTACAGGATTCTAAAATTAGGAAGGGTGTATTGTATTTTTCTAGTTTAAAAAGTTGAGATTTTATATCTTAAGAGGAAAAAAAAGTTGTCTAAGAGTAGCTTGATGAGTGAAAATCATCTTGTCTAATTACAGACTTCTAAAAGTTAGATATCTGACTCTACTCTCCCTTTATAGTTAATAGAATCATCTTCAGAACACCATTTGCTGACCTGTCTTAGATGCCTATCTTAGGATGAGATAAATGGCTCTCTGGAGACCTCTGTTTCTGTCTATTGAAAAGAACTGAGGATAACAACATTTTCAAAACATTAAGGCTGTGAAATAGAATTTCAAAAAACTTTTAATGAGACCATGTGGAAGACAGCTAGAGTGATTCTTGGTATTTGCAGGGATCAAGGGCAGGAGCTGTGGAAAGAAGTACTCCACTTAAGTATTGTAGTTATTTATGGGTTTATTATTGGTATAACTGCAAAAAAATGCAGGTAGCAATTTGTTCCACATCAGTTTCAAATAACGTAGAAAAAAAAATAATTTGTATTCCAATTAAAATCTTTGTTCCTTTTTTAATTTTATCCCATTATTTCTGTACTTCTAGCTGTCTGAATCTGTGAATTCAGTGGTGATACTCTCATGATGAACTGCAAATAGATCATGGTGATAGATTTTTTATTGTTTTTTTTTTACCCGTGACCATTTCAGAATCACATTTCTGACTGCTTGACCTCAATTTTTTGAGGTCTAAAATCATAGAATCTTGGAACACCATGAGCTGGAAGTGACCCACAAGGATCATTGAAGTCTGACTCCTGATCCTGAACAGGAAAACCCCAACCCCCACACCATATGCCTAAAATAGTTGTGTAGCTTTGAAGAGATGCTCTTTTAAATATTTTTCCCCAACAATGTAGCCATAAAGGTCCCCTCTTTTCTCTCTATCATAGACTGTCCTTGAACTCTGAATTGGCACTATAACTATCTATCTATCTATCTATCTATCTATCTATCTATCTATCTATCTATCTATCTATCTATCTATCTCTATATCTATATCTATATCTTATCTATTCAGAAACCAGTGACAGCTTTATTTATTATGCAAAATCCAGGAGGAGAACACTGGGAAATGCCAAATCCTAGTTTTTCAACTGGATCCACAGTGTAATTTATAATGCAATTGTTGAGACCATAACCATCTTACAGTTTCTGAAAGAATGCTTTAGGTAATTTAGAGTCCTCAGGGCATTTACCATTCACACCTTTCACTTCCCATGGTGTAGCTACAAAGCTACACCATTCATTTATCTAGTTTGGCAATCAGGAGATTAAAAAATTACTTCTTTTCTGTGACTGTGGATACTGAGTAGTTATTTATGTCAGTGCAAATTGTGTATGGTGCTCTACCATCATGGTTTGTGTCAGCAATAGTGTGGCCAGCAGGACTAGGACAGTGATCATCCCACTGTACTCAGACTGGTGAGGCCACACCTTGGAGCCAGAATTCAGTTTTGGGCCCCTCACTACAAGAAAGATGCTGATGTGCTGGAGCATGTCCAAAGCAGGGCAAAGGAGCTGGTGACAGGTCTGGAGCACAAGTCCTGTCAGGAGCAGCTGAGGAAGCTTAGCCTGGAGAAAAGGAGCCTCAGGGGGACCTCCACAGCTACCTGAAAGGAGCTTGTAGCGAGGCAGGGGTCAGTCTCTTCTCCCAGATAACAAGTGACAGGATGAGAGGAAACGGCCTCAAGTGGCAGTAGGGGAGATTCAGGGTGGGTATTAGGAAAATTTCCTTCCCAGAAATGGTAGTCAGGCATTGGAATAGCCTGCCCAGGGTAGTGGTTGAGTCACCACTCCTGGAGGTATTAGAAAGATGTGTAGATGTGGCACTTAGGGACATGGTTTAGTAGTGGACATGACAGTGCTGGGTTAAGGGTTGGACTCGATGATTGTTCAGGTCTTTTCCAACTTAGATATTTCTGTGATTCTGTTTGACTTTCAGTCCAGCCTGCAGGCAGCACGAACATTAGCATGCTCAGAACATGGTAAACTTCAAATATTCTGAAAGATCTCTGGAAAACACTAAGATCTTAACTGTAAGAGGTAGTCAGTCCTGAAGTGGTTGAGTGGAATGATAAACAGGTTTTGCATGTAAATGTTTAGAATATTTCCCAAAACTCCTGTGTGACAATGCCTCTCAAATAATGAGATTACCCATTTTTCTCATATTAACTTTAACCACATGCTCTCCTGGATGGACTTCTCAGGCAAGCTGAAAGCTGAAGAGTGCACTGTCACAGTGGGCATGCAGAGAATGAAAGCCATGCAGGAAGCAGAGCTCCCATCCACCAGCCCTGTTCATAAAGTGAGACCACCACGCTCACAGGAGGCCACAGAGGGAACATCAGCTGCCAGATGAGGGAGTAAACCTGAGTGGCACCTGTCCAAGATAAAGGAGTTATTACACTGTATTTTCCAGCTGCTTGAAGGGATTTTTAATGACCACACATAGCCAGAACTTCACTTTTACTTTGTTTCCAAAAGCTGACAGGATATTCATACCTTTCTTGTGAGTTTTTACAAGCTATCATGGTCTTGGCTCAGAGGCAAAGTGGCACATCTTAAATTGCTGCTGAACTCTGCAGCACCTGGGAGCTGCTGGAAGTTTGCCATCTCCCTGCCAATAAGACCTGGCTCAGCTACTTTTGTAAGCTCTGACGAGATCTCAAACTGATGCGATGCTGCAAATGTTGATAATGCAGATAATGTCACACCTTTATCAAAAGCATGAGGGAAAATTATGTTTTGGATTATTTTTTCTTTTTTTATTTTTGTCTTTATTGAGCAAGCTGCCCAGTGGATGAGACAGACGAAAATGTGCAAATAACACATACCATAGTGTGCATGGATGTCTGATCATATGAATTTCATTTTGAAGAGCTGACAGAATGCTTGGACAAGTCATTCTTTGTTGCTTTAAGTATGTGAAAGTGTCCCTGTGCTGTCTTCCTACATTTTTTCTAAGGCCATTTGCTCTTCAGTTGCAATTCATGTTATATGTTTTTTTATTATTTTTCTTATAAAGAAAACTACTAACATCACTCTGTAAATATATCAAACAAATACAAATGCTTACTATTTGAAGAGAGAAGTTCCTCCATCACATGTTCTCCTAGCTTAGGATGTATTAATGGTGAGAAGTTAAAATTACTTCGCCTCTAAATGGCTGTTCTAATTGTTATTTGAATTAACTGCAGTCATTGACTTAAGATCTGAAACCTAAGGCATAAGTGATAGTTTGAGAAAATAAGCTAAGCACTCCCTCCAGCATTTTTGTGTAGGTTAGTAGAAACTGAAGTTCTGAATTACATTCTTCTGGTTTTACATAACATTCACCTGCTTCTCTAAATAACATTTTTATTTCAGTTATGTCTGAGTCAATTGGGCTAGGACAGGAAAAGTGCATTAAATGAGCCCCCAATAGACATAACACAGCAATAGTAATATATTTTTATACTTTCAAATCAGATGTTGTGAGTTTCTGGGGGAAAAGGTTTTATTGCATGGTAAATGCCGGACTTGGAAGAGCAAATCTTCTTCCATCTTGGTCACTACCTTACCCAAGAAATCTGGTGTTTGTTGTGTATGTGGTTACAGTGGCAATCTGCATTTGTAAAACTCTGAAAGGACATAGCCCTTCATAACTCAAGCTGCTCCCAGCCCCTGTAAGCTGGGGAAGCTGTGTGAACAGTAAGCACCCCTGCCTCAGCGGTGACTGCAGCTGGGCTCAGAAAGGCTCTGGTGAAAGACATCTCTTTCACCAGGTTCCAGGTGCCCAGAAAAACATCTTCACAGCTTTCAGTGGGTGACTGTCTGTGAGTGACTCTATCTGTCCTCTTCTCCTCCCTGTGGAAACTGGTGCTAGACTTTGCAATTCTCAAGATTTTTTCGATTAAGTCTGTGTGCTTCTTCAGCAAGCATTGGTTTACTTTTTTTTTCCTGAGTGAATAAATTAAAATCCATCTAAAGTGCAAGGATGTGGAGAGAAAGAAAAAAAGGAAGGAAAATCCTACCTTAGCTATGAGGGATGACTTATCTCACTTTACAGGCGAGAAATCCAATAGAATCACTTGCCTGAGGATCAACAGTAACTTTGTGACAATAGCCTATCTCCTGAATGCCCAAGTTGCAAAATTATCTTTTGCCAAGGCCAGCTGTCATTTAATATAGAGAGCTACTTTATTTTTAAAGATACATAAGTAATTAATGCTAATACGGAAAGGAATTAACTTCAATGGAGAAAAATACTTTTTTCCAAATGGTTGAAAGCATGTTTGCAGTATGCAAAATCCATCTTTGTATCTGGAAAGACTCTTTTCCCGTCATGAACTTCTTTGTATGAATTAAAATCATCCTGTACTGTGACAATGTTTTCTGTATATTATCTCTATTATAGCAAGTCAATAAAAATACATATTCTACCAATTGTTTCCAATTATGAACTAAATTCCGTTGAGACTTATCCAATATAGTAGGGGTCAAATTTTTGGTGAAGGGGAGCAGCTGGGACTCCTATGTCTCAACTGATTAGCACCATCTTACTTTGAAGGCCTGAATTTTACACAGTAGATGATCTAATCATCTACTTGGGTTTAGAACTATCACAAGTTAATAACAGCACTGCAGCCATAGCTGCAAAATATTACACAATAAAACAAAATAAATGGAAATAATCTCTCCTGAGTGCCAATAATTTAGATTTACAGGGTAATCCATATGTATTCCAGCTCCTAACAGATTGCCAAAATACTCTTTGGAGACTTCTATTTCAAATCTAGTACATTTTATTATCATTTCAGAGGTTACAAAATTGAGGAATAAATTAAAAAGCTAAAACGGGGAAAACAAACATTTACAGATTGGATTTAGGCGTTCAGAAGTGTGAAGCAAATCTCCCTCTTTTGAAAGGACTTCATTAATGTTTAATTAGCTGAGTTGCAAACCAGAGCTCACTCCCCAGCATCCCCTTACTAGGCACAGCACGAATTGCTCTCCCTCACAGGGGGGAGGCTGGCTTTGGTGGGGTTATTTAGCAGCATCTCAGGATGGCATTTTTCAGCAGCTGGTCTCAGGGAACTTCACAATGTCATCATAATTGTCACCACTGAAGTCAGGGCATGCGTAGGGTTACCAAGCAAAGCAAGGCAGGGATCTGTGTGGTGACAAGATGCAGGTCTTTGTTTTGTGGATTTCTGGAGGTGAGGCCTGGCATTTTGAACATCAGTTCATTTTGCTCATTGGCTGCTTGGTGCCAGAAATGAGAGCTCATTGTCATGGACACAATGCTCATAGAGTGCTATACCAATATTATATTTTTCTACATATAGGAAATTACTCCTCAGGAGTTCAGCAATAATTAATTTTTCGTCAATTCACTGAAACATAGTAATTTCAACAAACACTTCACAAACAACAATTCAAAAAAATTCAAGGAGTAATTTTCATATAATTTTAGAAATGTTGTCCAAACTTACCTGAATACTGTAATACAGAAAGTCTATTACTTAAAGTTACAGTTCATCATTAACCTTTTCCATGATAGGAGTCAAATTCAGGGATTTCACACTGGGCAGGACAGAGTGTCTCTGAGCTTCACCAAAAGAAGACCAGAATACATTAACAAACATTAACCTTCTTGCATCTTTCCAGCTAGAGGCACTATGTTAATGGGAATACCCACTGAAACCATTGGAATTGTGCTACTTTCCCTTTTCAGTGTTTGGTTCAGTGCCCTTGGACTGGTCCCTTTTTCTTGTGTCTGTTTTGCTATACATGAAATAGGCTTAACCTGAAGACAAAACAAAATATGACTATGGAAATCAATTTGGCCACTGAGTCAAACTTGCCCCATGTCTGCTGTACTGGGCTGCACAGCCAATGTGTTTCCAAGCCTCAGTCATGGGGAGCAAAGCCATGGCTCCAGCAGGTCAGAGCAGCAGCACCCATGCTCAGCCCGAGCTCTCTGCTCACTGAGGACCACCACATGGCCTTCAGCACTTTACTGACTAGCCAGGATGTTTAAGAAAATTATTAGATAACACACTTTGTAAATCTGAGGTTCGGGTTCATATTCATATGTGCCTAAATAAATCAAAATGTTTCTCCCTGGCCAAAAGTGTATAAGTATATACCGTAATAAATGCAACTATTCACAAGATGTCTTGGAAGGCAAAGTTCTTTTAAGAACGTTATAAATATGATACATTCTAGTAAATTGACTCTGTGCATGCCAACATTTGAACTCACAATGACTTACCAAATTAACCCCAAGTAATCTGAAAACTAAAAATTTGTTAATAACCTTTTCCCAAAGAAAGGCTACAGTCTTCATCAAACAGCATATTTTTATCAGAGAAAGTCAATTTTGGAACCTTAAAACCTAGGTTAAAATACTCATATTGTAGCAGACCTTAAGCAAACAATCATTGAAAAATTCAGGACTTTTTCTGAAATGAAATCTGAAGATAATATGCAGTGGACAGTACAAAGTGATAGCAGCTCCAGCAAAGGTAAGGGAGGTAGAGGAAAACATTAGAAGATAGTGTAAACATGATGGAGCTTTCAGAAACAAATCTTGCTTTCCCTTTGGTTACAATAACTGTCAGGAACAGTCTGAGAAAGAAAAATCTCTTCGTTCTAATATGGCACATTCCATTAATATCAAAGTACACAGTTTTAGATCCAACAGGAAAGGTTAAAAAAAATATATGATTAAAGAGAAACATCAAAGGAAGGAAGCCATAAAGGTCAGATATTTCCAGTTACTGACTGATTGGCTTGGTCAATGACAGTGATCATTAACTGTCAAGAAGTGCCCTTCCTGTCAGCCTCTCTTACATAAACAATGAAATACACAACAACATGGATCAGGAGCTATTAGACGATCACATGTGGAAGCTGGTCTGTCCAAAATGCCATGGTATTTACTGTGCTAAACGTGATACTGGTGTTCTTGCTCTTGCTTTCTCTCTAGTTCACCCTTTTTTCCCCCATGCAGTCAGCACACATACATTGGCAGCACAAAACCCCTGAGAACATGCCACCAAATGGCTGGAGGCTGTCACTGTGCCAGATGAGGAAAAAAAGCTGAGATTGATCAAGTGATTAATCTTGTGTTAATATATAACTGAGGAGACACAAAGATTTTATAAGCAAGGACAAAAAGGTATAATTGAATATGGTAACTTTTGTGTTCGACAGAAGAACTGCTGGGAAGAGGAAAAACAAGTAATTAGAAAAACAGAAAAGGATTAAGGAGATTTTTTTATTCCTGCTGGGTACAAGCACCTGGATGGCAGAGAGCCTAGAATTGGATTACCTTTGAATTTTCCTAAATTGTTTTCATGAGAGGAACTTTTTTGACCCACATGAATCAGAGAGAAAACTTCTTTGAGTTGAGGAATACAAATGTATAAGAAACCTTTCCTCCTATAGGGATGCTCAGGGATACACTGACTGCTCAGTACTGCTTACTTTTCAAAAAATTCTCTTCCTGACTAGGTCAATGTGTTGCACAGAAAAAGAAATTCATAACCTTCAGCAAGGAATGAAATTGCAAGTCCTGGAAAAAATGCTTTCCTTCCTTATGTTTTAAGGTATCCTTTCAAAGCAACTGTAACTATTTAGAAATAAGTAAATAGAAGATTTCAAAATTAAGAAAGCATGAGATTTTTCTCCCTGCTTTTGCTTATGATTTTATGGAAAAGAATACAGCTTTCCTAATGCCACATGTATTTTTTCAATTCTTTGTTGTATTTGACTGTTGAAATTTATTTTCTATGTGGGCAAATATTTGGTTATAAGAACCAGTTAAACTGATAAGTAGTCACAACAAACCACAGCAATTTTTTCCTCTTGTAGGAGGCTGAAGAATTGACAGCTGGAGAGATATTTTCCTGTGTCAGTATGTGCAGGGATGTTGAGCAATTTCTCTGGAGAGGAGTGATGCTACTTATTTGTATCCCACAAGCAACCTCCCCTGCTACCTGGTGCAGCTGGCCAAGGCTGGAACTAGGCAAGCAATCATATGTCTTTTCCATTTGTTTAAAGCTCATTAGCATCCACTGAGCTGTGCTGTTCCAGCTTCAATATATCAATGTTAACAAAACATTAGTGGTGTACTGTTGAGGTAAAAGAAAACTAAGTCTCGTTTGAAACACAAAGATGCAATGCAATGCAGCCTGTTGCCCCCCTTCACATCCCAGGGACTGATGGCAGGATCTTAGTAAAACCCCAGGCAAGCTGTGAAACTCTGACGTCTCTGCTAACCTGTATCTGTGGAACCACAGGTATTTAGAAGCAGCAGTACCTCCTGCAAAAGGCTCTTGCTGGAGGACCATAAAAGAACTGTTGAAACTTTTAATCTGGAAGCTCCTACCCTGGGAAGAAGAGTTTGTGAGGCACAGCTGTTGTACAGCCCCATCCAGCAGTGCTGGAAGATATGGCTGAGAGCAGGTAAGAACAGACAGACAAACAGACAAACCCACACAGGCTGGGATGCCTTTGCTCAGACAGACCCAGAGCAGGAGCTCAGAGCCTCCTTAACCCCATCCTCCTCAGGCAGAGCGTGGTGGTCCCTCTGCAGGTCCTGCTCCACCAGGAGCTTGCAGCAGGAAGGCTCTGGGGCACCAGCAGCGCCTTGGCATCCCCTGGGAAGGAAGGACTGGCAGGAAAGGCCTTAAGTTCATGCCTGATGCTGCTGTTGGCTGTCACTCACAGGGCAGAGAATTTGTCAGTAAAGCCACAGTGGGACCAAGCAGAAGCATTTGGAAGAAAAAGATTCCTGAATAGCCTGGGCTGCAATTGAAGCCAGAAACCATGCAGGGATAACTTGCTTTCACATTACAGAGCTCTAACCCCGAAGCCCTGGCATAGAAAAAATGTTATTTAAATGAAGGAGCAGTATATAGCATGCATTGATTTTGAAGTTATTTAGTCTGCATTTCAGCATGCTGGGAATGTTGGTTCAGCAGGGAGAGGCTTGTGCTGTACTTCTGAAATGCTCCCCAGACTTTACATGGAGGATCATCTCAAGAATAATTAGCTCCTGTGCCTGTTCATCTGGAAAGGCAAGGGGCCCATACGGACACTGCAGGTGTAGGTAGAGGGCAACTGCTGAGTTAGAGAAAGCATAAGCAGACTGACTGATGAGGAAGACATGGCTAGTCTTTATGTTGATAAATGCAAAGTACTTCCTATTATAAGAGTTTTGTAGGCTTGGTCTAGGCTTGTTTTGTTTGGATTGTTTTTTCACAGATACAGGAAATGTTTAAATGTTTAAATATTTAAATTATTTTTTTTTCTCCATACTTGCTCTCTGTGAACAGCAATTAAATTTCCTGGCAGGAATGCAAGTGATAAATATGAATTGCATTTTGCGTGATATTTATAGAAAAATAATTTTAATGCTTGTATTCGCAGAATTAAAGGTTCTTTTAATAGTCAGTCATGTCCCCTCAGAAAGAAAAAACTACAGCTCGTGACTCTTATAATTTGATTTTTGGAAAGGGTTTGCAAAGCATAGGCAGCAAGTGAACAGCAGATAAAAAAATTAGTGCTGAGATTCTACTAATGACTATATTAAATATTATGATTTTTCTTCATAAACAGAAGGGAAAATTAATCAAGAACATTTGTTATTAAATGTTTTATAGCAATTTTTTTGCTTTTGATGGAAAGCTCTTTCTAAGATATGTGCATGTATGCATTAGTTAACCACATGTACCTCCTATGGGGTAACTCATAGGATACAACCTGAATGTTTATCATGCAAACAATTAACTATTTCAGTGTGACATGAACAGGGTATATGTAACATGCAGCATACCAACAGCAAGAAATATTGCAGATGGTTTACTGCAAGGGGAAAAAAGGCCTGTAACATGAACCAATAATTTCTTCACTTAATCCAGGAATAAAGATAAAAGGAGAAGAGAAAAATACAGTTAACTCTTCCCCAGGGTGTTTGAATGAGGAAAGTGCTGAACTGTGAATCAGAATTGAATAGACAGAAACATTAGCTCCTTTCAAAAGGATGTTTGCCTTACAGAGATCAGATATTGTAATAGCACAGATCTGGCTCCTTGCCTATGCTTTGCAGCATGCAAATGAGTATTTTCCTTTCTCAGCAGCTCTGCAGTAAAACCCACCATGAAATCACAGAAATATATTGAAGAACTCTCTGAAATGACCACAATTCTGCTGTCAAACACCAGAAACTGATGCTTGATTAGCAAAGCTGCAAGTAAGGGCCCTCTGTTCCAGACTCACTGTCAGTAGAAACACAAGCAATGAATACCTCTGAAAACAGTGCTGAAAGGGGCACATTATCAAAGGTGATTAATGATGCAGTCAGATGGCAGACAACTATTTAAAAAAATATTCTACTGCTATTGATTTGAGGTGCACAAGAACATGTTTTCATGGTGAGGAGAGTTACCCCGAGTTCTGAGTGAGCTCTAGTTTGTCATCTAAAGACCAGGATGTCTCAGCCCACATTAAGCTCTGCTCTGCCACATGCAGACCCTTGCAAACCTGAGCTATTTTGATACTGAGATTTTATTGCAAACTGAAATTCAACAACCTGGGGATGCTCTTCTGCAGCGCACCAGCTAAGCATATTTAAATTGTCAGGACGAGTGAAAGCTGTGTTTCAGTTGGGTTTCCCAGTTTGAAAGACCAACAAATAGCTGGCCAGTCTCAGGACAGAACAAAAAATACCTTTTCAGTTTATTAACTTTGTCAAGGCTGAAGTTGCCACTACAAACTGTGCCACTGGCAAGTTTGGGTATTAAGGTGGAAGAAAGAACATCAAAGAGGAGGGAGACGAATGTGTTATTGCCAATTCAACCGTGTATCTGATTCCCTAATACAATCTTTCACGCTTGTAATTGCCTGCAGCTCTCTTGATTTCATCAACATCAGTATTTTGCTTATGTCTGAGGTCTGCGACTTCTGACAGGCACATTAACTTATTTTTCATAAACTACTTCTAACATATTTCCTCTCCACTGTCCTGTTAACATCATCACAGAATCATTCAGAGTGGAAGGGACTTCTGGAAGTCTCTCTTCCAGCCTTCTGCTCAAAGCGGAGCCAATTCTGAACACACTGCCAGGTGACTTTCTGCCAAGGCTGTCAGTCCCTGGCCTTTTTCAAGAGACTACCATTTGTCATAATGATTTACTTTCAGCTATGGATCACCATCTCAAAGACCACCACTGTTTTCCTGTCCAACAAGAGCTCAGTGCCCCATGTCTGAGGGCACCCATCCTTCCACAAAAACAAGACAATGGTCTAGTGTGAGATGATAGCCATAATCACTTACACTACTCTTAGCTAAACTGGAACAGCTGACTGAAGCAAAGGATTCCGTAATCCCAATATCCCACCCTTTAAAATGAATGTAAGGTTTACAGTAGATTCAAACAGCATAACTCAGATTAACAGTGAGCTGCTTGCTGTTCCCATCTGTACCTTCCCAGTAAAGTATCACTTACAGACTTGATCACAGAACAGTTTTATCCATTTGCCTTTTTGTAGACTTTACCACAGTATGCAAATATTTCAAGGACAAAAATGGTTTCAATGTTTATTCAACATGAACATGTAGGGAAAGAGAAAATAGCAGGCATGAGATATTTAGGGCAGCCACTGTGAATTCACTGTAGGTCTGGGAAGACTGTCAATACTGAAGGCTTGTGGCAAAATGCTGTGAAAGTACAGGAACAAAATCAATTCTAGCCAGATTTTTTTTCCCTCCCAGTACACATGACAAAATTATTTACAAGTGGCTTATTTAAATCTAGCCAGAAGTCAGCTATTTCAGTGGCCTATTGAGCAGAAAAGATCCCGTGAGTTAAGGAAGGTCACAGATCCAGTTATATCACCCAGATGATCTCTCTGACAGAGTATTTATAACACATGCTCTACCTTGCCTTTGTTTCAGAGTGGATGGCTTGTGACAGTGGTTTTCACTGCCATTTTTTGTTGGCATTGGCTAGAACTTGCTCTATCCTGACATAACCTTTCACATAATGATGATGAGCATAGCGTGAAAAAAGCAAACCAAGAGAGAACAACACATCTTATCTAGAAGCAAAAAAAAAAAAGTCACTAAGACCACCCTTTCAGAAACTCTCATGTAACCTAAAGCTAAAAACTGCTTTAAACACCACCCACACTGCAGTCATAGATTTCCTGCTCGGCACCTCTCCATAATCTCAATGCAAACTGCTGCAAAGGCCGGCAAGCTAATAGCTGATCTGGCTCAGTGCCACTCTGATTTTGACTGTCCCCTTTAGAAGTCTAGGTCATCTCTGCATTGACAAGTAGCACAGTGTAATTGGAGTGGATCTGTAGAGTGAAATGGTGGGTGCAGAGCAGCTGAGGGCCAACCTGTACACATTTTAGGGTTATCACTTCAGACTGTCTCTCGTTTGGGCCCTACACAGGATGCAGAGTGGTTGGGGTATAGCAGTGCCTTGCTGGACCCCACCTACTTGGTTCAATAGAGGGACATGCAGTTTGTGTGCTCCAATACCACTTCATTCACACTAAGAATGCAAGTACAGTAAACACAACAGAATATTTGCTTCCTGAGTACATTCTTGATATGAACTAAACTGCTAACACAAATACATCTTGGGATCACTTTGGAGGGGTCTTGGTCCAGGGAAATCCTTTGTGTAGGAAGAGATACTGACTGTCGAGTTAATTAAGCATCATTAGCTGCACACATAATCTGTACACAGTTAAACACAAAACTGTTAAATTTGATGAACCATTATGAGAGATAGTAAATTATTTTTCCTTCTTTATTGAAAAAGGTAGGACTTTAACGTTACAAAGAGATTCAAATCAGGAAATACCTATCTTTTTTCTAATTTGAAAGTTTAACAATGAGCAGTACAAATCACTGGTTTTGGAGTCCTTTACATTACTAGCCTATTCTGTCAATTTTTGATACGAATTGGCTCCAATTGTCCCAGGCCATCACTGCCAAACATTGTCATCCTCCAGGCATGTCCATGGTGGGACACCTGGTCTTACAGTGCTTTGTGAGTCAGGAGTGGTGCTCTGGGGACAGCAGTGTTCAGCTGCACAGGGGAGATGTTTATTGCTGCCAAATCACAGAAACCACACACACTGTGTAAGAAGATTCCTCTGGTTGAACTCCTGCAAGTTCATTTCATAGTGAGCTTGATGGGCATTCAGAGAAGAGTGTGTCAGAAACAGAATCAGAACACCCCAACATACAGGCATAACCCTCACTGCTCAACTGTTGCATATTTTGCTTTCTTTGGGGTTTTTTGGGTTTTTTGTTTTTTGTTTGATTTTTCCTGTGTCTCTCCATTCTGAATGCAATGAAGCCCAGTTGTTTATAGAAATAAATGGCTTTCACAGAGATGAAGACTCAGTCATATATATCAAGGAGCTTATGCCTGATCAAGCTTTGTGGGTACACCACAAGCAGATAGGGAGCTGTATTATAGACTTCAGGGGATAGCTCAGTTTTCTGGAAAGAAAAACAGATTCTGCAGTGGATAATAGAGCAGCTTGAAGACTATACAAGAACCCTTATTTAATTCACTCTGTATCCCTGGAACTCCTTGTTCAGATAATCAAAGAACTGAGACTGTAATGACTATGTCTGAATATTTCCTTTCTTTTTAAGCTTTCAAGTTTGTTATGCTTGTTCAGGACTTGCCAGCTTTCTTCATGTTTTAAGGGGAATGTGCATAATAGAGAGCTCTGCCTCTTTCTCATGGCTCTATGGTAGAGCCTGCACAAGCTCTGCCCACTCATTCCAAGCATCTTTTGTTCTGATGTAATATGTTCAAAGAATTACACTTGAAAAAATAAAATTAATGATCAGTTCTAAGCCTGCTAAGCATGACTCCAGTGTATATAAATTTTAAAAACAGCACCTATTGTACAGTCTTTGGGGTTAGGGAGCTGTTAACTCTTACTGAAAAGTCTGAATTTGCAAACACACTTCCTGAAGCCCCCCTGAAATGTGAAGGAGCATATGGAAAAACGAAATCTTTCCATCAATTTATTCAGCAAATCCTCCTGCAGAGGTTCAGTTGCTATGCTCCATTAAACTGGCAGTGGTTGCCTTGCTTTACATGGCAGCCCAGCAGTCCTCAAAGGCAAAGTATGCAGAGGCTCAGGAAGAGCAGGAGCAGCAGCCCTGCCCGCAGCAGGTCTCATGTGCATGGAGCTGAAGCAGCCACACCTCTGCTGCTCCTGAGGCTGTGTCTGTTTGTATTCATCTGCATTGCCTGTTGCAGGCTTGGTGATTGTTTTCTTGTCTTTGGAGGAGGGAAGGTGGGGAAAAGGAAAGATTTGTGAATGTGGTTCTTTATTTGCTATCTTTTTTGTGTCTCTCTTCTTTCACTTTGGAGTCTGCCCAGTTCCTGCATTCAGCTGCTGCATCCAGAACAAGGGAGAAAGCTGTCCTCACAGCAGTGGCCCATCTGTCCTGGGGTTCATGGAGGGGAGGAAGGACAGACTTTTGTTGATAAAGAAGCTATCCAGAATTCTGGAATTTATTTTAATATGCTCTAGAATATACTAGCTTTTCCACTGGTGATCTGCAAAGACAAGGTCCCTATTAAAAAAAAGTCTAGAATTGATTTAAAACTTTAAAAAGAGTAATGAAAAGCAAACAATGCAGAAGGAATAGATACACAAATCTGACAATCATATGGTTAATAAAAATTTACAGATGTCTTTGGACTTATTTTATTTTGTCTCATTTGTGGAAAATTAAATAGATGCAAAACAAGTAAAATAATTCACCAAAAAAACCTACATTACTCAAAGATCCAGAGAAAATTGTTTCAGCCGCAGTCCAGTTCAATGGGAAGAGACAATTCTATTCAAGTAGAAAGGGACCAGATGGGTCCAAAGCTTTACAATTCTTGAATTCTTGATGATTTGGATTATGCAAAACTTAACTCTCCTGTTATTCACACTGTTATTCACTAAGTTCTAGTTTAACATCCAAAAAGATGAAAAAACACCAAAGATTCAAAAAGAGAAAACAAACAATAACAACAACATAAGAAAACCAAAACCAAACCAAACAAACAAACAAAAATAAACCTCCAACCTGAGTTGGAGCTGAAGAATTGTCAATTGAAGAATTGGTGGAACTGGGACCAGAATCCAGGCATACCAACACCCAGCCCTCCTAAGTATTGGACAACCTCTTTTAGCAAATAAATGCAGAAGCACTCTTTAAGCAAACATCATTTCCTATGCCATGACCCAATATGCATAAAATACAGTGAAATCTTGAATCATTTATCTACAGTATGAGTTCATTATTAAAAACAAGCATACCATGCAGTTTAATGGGAATTTGCTTCATTTCTTTCAGGATCTTTCAAATCCATTTGTGACATAAATACTTGCTTACTAAAACATTCTTAAAACTTCTGAGAGTCAGCATTCTTTGCAGAAGGAAAATGCTTGATTCCTTTCTTCACTTTCTGAAGTTCACTGCAGTTCTATGGTATTTTCAATAAATTATCTAGAACGTCTGTGTTGCTGCTTGTTGAAATGCTACTTAGATTAGTTTAATTCAAAGGTCAAACTATTTTCAGTGTTTAACTAAGTAATTTCAAAACATGCCTTACCATTAAGGGCACAGAGGTGTGAGTATTCAAAACCATCTTGCCCTTGCAAAGTATGCATACATTTAAATATTTATATTCCCATTATCTTAAAATGGGGAGAACAGATGTATTAGCTTACTCACTGAATCACGGTGAAGATTCCCAAGGGATTATCATAAACGTCCATTGTGTTTGGAGTTGATGGAGGCGGGTGGCAAAGTCCTGGGACACGGCAGTCTGGGTGGGCGAGTCTGCTCCTTCTGCTGCACCCTTCACATGCACACCTGCACACAGCTCTGCTCTGTGTGTGCCTCTGTCAGGCTGTGGAACCACAGATGCTGCTGCTGGCTGAGAGCTGCCAGAGGCAGTGGGGGGACACAGGGGGGCTCTATGGCACTGACACTCCCACACACCAATCCATGTCGATGCTGCTGACATGGGAGGATCAATGGGAAAATGGCAGTCCTGTGGTCTGAGCTGTAATGATTTAATTTTTAAAACAATTTTTAAAACTGTTGCATAGCTTCACCTTGAAACAAGCCTTGAGATTAACCTTAACAAATATAGAAAACTATGTTCATGCAGAATGGACCATGTGTGATTCTAGCCTAATGTTAATGATGTGTCAGTGTCTGCTGGTGTAAGGAGGGATAGGCATAGTTGTGCTTTGTTTTCTTTGCCTTGGCTGGAATTCTTAGAATTGAATATAACTTTGGGGGGTGTAATGAAATAAAGCTTTCTTCTGCTTATGCAAAAAAAAAGAAGTGACAGCAAGAGAAAGACTCTTTGTCAGTTAAATATCAGGATGAACAGTACAAACCAGTCCACTAAAACCTATGGGTGTGTCTAAGTTTTCCTCTGCCCAGCTGAAGACCACTAATTTTCAAAGGAGCATGCCTCTAGTTTTTTAAAAGTATGTCTTTAAAAGGATCTTACACCTCCAGAACTTAAGTGTCTTAAAAATGAATTGTGAGAAATCCAATTTCTTCATGTAAAGAAGCAATATTTTCTTACCAATCTACACTGCAATTTGAACACAATGGTGCTGAGACAGTTGCTGAAGGAATAACCTATTCCCCAGTGATCCTGCATGAAGAAATCCTTCAGCTAAGAAAGTCTGATGACAGCTGAGCACTTGCAAGGGAGCACTCCTTCCTCCCTTCAGATACCCAGTGCCCTCACTCCAGGAGTGGAGCACTGGACACAGCTTCTTTCAGGGAAGGAGAAAGGACAGATTGTACAGAGAGGCTGGGGTGACAGGCACATGGGAAGCTGTGGGAAATGGCACCAGCCCTTACTCCCAGAACTGCAGTGGGTGACAGGAACTGCTGTGTCCAAATAGATGAAGAAAAGCAAAACAAGAGTGAAAAGTGTTGGTTGGCTCTGATCATTGAGCTGCACACCAGTTGTGTGAGTCTCTACCATCAAAGGCAGCCACCATGGATATGGATGTGCTGAAAGCAGTTAGTTAAATGGCATCTACATTTCTAACAAGCCCTCCCACAGCTCTCACCTTGGCTGACAAAATTACGGAAATGCAATCTCTCCTAGTGAGGTGAAAGACTCCGGAACAGAGGTAGAGGCGGCTGGATCGTAAACACAGCTGATGTTGCTGCAGTGATGGTTACACAACCACTGTAAGGTTGGAAGAGACCACAATTTAACAAACATGATTTCAACTAAAGGCTAATGGCCAAAGCTAAAGACCTTTCATTGCTTGCCCCAAGAAGAGCAAGACAAGAGAAGAAAGAATCACTCCTGTGCAATGGCTGCAGTGGATTGAGACACACTTGGGACATCCACACCAAGGCTCCAGAGCCTCATTGTAAAAGCAAAGCTGACAACCTGGTGGCTTTTTACAGTACTGTGCCACTCATATTTTCACACAGTAGAGAAAAGAAATGGAGACTATTATGTATCTTTCCATTTTAAAAGTGCCAATGGAAGGTCCAGAGTCTTAATTTTCAGGACAAAGGCTGAGCACATTCCATCACCAGCCTTGTTGAAATGCTTATGTCTGCAGGGTCTATTACATGACAGCTGGACACTGTGGTCTATTAGCAAATTTGTGGTTGGGCTTTTCTTTTGGGATCACAAGATGAGGTAAATATCTCCACTTGTGCAAAAAGCATACGGATTTTTTCCTAAGGTAAGCTTTGATTCCATCTAAGCAGGCCTATTACAAGTGTAAGTGCTGTTTTCTCAAGGGTGGTTTGAATACATGATCCAGGAGTTAAAAAACTCCAGGGTACTGAAAAACTTCAAGTGCAGTGTGGTATAAATATGGGGTTAGGCATCATTTCTGAATTCAGATCCTAGCTCTGAAACTAATTTTATTTCTGGCAGTGAGCAAATTGTTAACAGACAACTTGTAGAGACATTTGTTCAAACAGAGCTACTGATATTCAGTATTTAGCCTGGGACATGTGGGGCTGTATTTTCAAAGCGAGTGTCATCCTCAAGGGTTAGCCACAGATGATCATTTTCTTCAAACTCATCTAAATACAAGATACCACTAATTTGACTTCTGTAATCAGAAGCCACTTCTTTAAAAAGTAAGTTTTCATCTCAAGCCTTGCAAGAGTTTTTGGAGATATCCCACTAATTCAACAGGCTTCACAGCTACTCAGATTGCATTAGTTTCCACATCTCCAAAAGAGGAGTAAAGGTGTACATATCTGAAAGATTATTCAGGCAGTATTTGTGGAATAGTTTGAGGGATGATGCAGGTAGTTTATCCCGTATGACTTCCTCACCTGCACTTGAGTAGGTAATTTGATCACTTAATTTCATTCTTGTGTTTTCTCCCAGCTGCATGTGATTTATCTGGATCTTTAATTACTCATTTTTTCAGATTCTCTAATATTTTGTAGAGAAATCTTGCTATCTCCCCAAACTGTGAAAGACATGGCAGAAGTTATTCATGTACCATTAGACACTGAGGTCAAATTCATTACTCACAAGAAATTCATGAGATCATTTTAATGATAACATGATACAAAATGAGATAGGTCCCAAAAGCCAATCTTCAGCACCAGCAGTTTCCCCTTATTGGACTTCCCTGTTCTCAAATTCCAGCAAGAGGGGCACTGAAAGAACTAGAGAGGGAAAAAGTAACATATTTTATTTGCTTTTCTTAGAGCATCTCTTGTGAATGAACCAGTGATGAAATAAACTAGCTTTTAATATGACCCTTTCCTCTCACTACACTCTTAATAGCATCTTGAGAATCACATACCGAACATCTGGGGCCAGATGCTCATCTGGCATGATTTGATGCACACACATTGAAACCAGTAGAGCAATGATAATACATATACACTAGAAGCTACAACAACTGGGCCTTAATAAAAGGTTTCATAAGTTATGTAACTGGTAATTCTAGTACAGGATTTGTTTTTAATACGATTGACTTTGGTGAGATGAACATGACTATAACCTTAAAAAAGATGTCATGCAACTAAAAAAAAAAAGGGACAAAAATCAACTAAACCCACAATAATAGTGCTCCTAGAACTCACAACAAAATTAATTCTTCCCTCACTGTTATGTCCAACATAATGTTTTTCATTAAAACTGGAAGAATGAGACCTATCTTACAAATGCAGGCTTTTAATCCCCTCACCCAAGACTCTGAAATCACTAAAGAATAAAGCACCTGTAGATGTAATGCATCTCAGCTTTAGAGATATGTTTGAGTCCAATGAATCTCATCATAAGAGAAGGGATAGCCACTAAACTGAGGCAAGGGGAAGCCTCATCTTGATTTCCATGCCTGCTCTAGGTTACAGTGGGGCCAGCACTTATTCTATTCTACATTAGTTTCAGTCCACTGGCTGCAACATGGTTTCTAAGGATAGGGTGTCAATACCATTTTGTAAAGCCAAAGGCAGGCTTTGCTAAATAAATGAATACACAGAACAGTGCTGATAAGTTGCCAGTTTGACTGTGCTGCTAGACAGGAGATTAAGTACTGCTTCATAGGAATTATTAAAAAATTAAACTTTGAATATCGTGTCAGTGCCTCAGGTCTGATGGCATTTTAATACAGAAAAGTCTCTGAGTAATCAGTAGGTCAAGGATGGTGGCAATACCATAGGACAATTATTAAATAGCATGTTAGTCAAATGCAGTTTAGAAAAAAATATTATGAACCCTATTTAAGGGCATGAAGGGGGTGATTTTTTTCTACAGAACAGCTAATCTAGACATGCTCTAGCTTCATTTGGTCTTGGCAACAATCCTCATAAGCAGGACTCGCATGGTCTGACACCAGAGGCCGAAGGTGCAGTGGGCTGTCTCTGCTGGGCACCCACTGCTTTCTGCCACAGCAGCTTCTAGGATGTGATTCATCTGACCTAATTCAGCTGGCTGCTTTACAGTTAAGATGAATAATGCCTAGAAGTGTCTGTTTCTTTCCATTTGCTGTCTATTTGAGTTGTTTGGTGTGTGGTACTGCAAACTGGCAATACTTTGTGTACAACAAGAATAGGAGATAGAGGAGAAGCTCTGAACTTAAGACTTCAAGTAAAGGTCTGTGTCTCAGAGCCTCCCTTGAGGCTTTGTATTACAGAGGCATGAAAGCAAGATATAGACTGGACTTTGGTGTTACACTGGTCTACCAAGCTGCCAGTATCCAAACCTGATCCCCTGATGCTGTATTCCGTAAAATTATATTTGTGTTGTGACTGAATCTGCCCTTCTAGAGGTTTCAAAAGAAGTTTTTTGTAGAAAACCTTTTACATGTCAGAAAGTATAGGTTTACCAGCAATCATGTGAAAAACATGTTCTGGCAATGTTCTGGCTCTGTTCTTAAATGCCCAACACTCCCCTATCCTCCCAAACCCCAACACATTAAAATCCACACACTGTCTTTGGGCATAATTCAGGCAGACCATGATGTTGAATGTATTCAGCAAGAGTCCTCTTCGCATTGTTTATCATAATTGCACTCCCTGTCAGAACTTTTCATAGTGTTTCTCACTTGCAAAGTGGGGTCCTCCTCTCCTTCCAATCTCATCTCCAGTGCTGGCCATTAGTGAAAGGAACCAAGGTGTGAAAAAGACAGGGATGAGTGACTGGAGGCAGACTGACAGTGCTGGAGCTTTGAGCACATCCCAGGCTCACTGAAAAGAGTGGGCAGAGCTGGAGGAGAGAAGTGGTGGTGCTAATCTTGTATCTATGATTCGTTTGGAATTGCAATGTGTTTGTTTAACATTCAGCTTATGTTTGACTTGTATGTATTGATGTTTGCATTAAATCAAGTAATTTTTCTGCACTCATGTTGTATCAACAAACTATATAAAGCATTTGACATCTGTAGGAAAATTCTTTGTATGCTATTATTTATCATCTTAAAACCAGTAAACAGATTGGTAAAACAAGCAAACTGATTTTCAGGTATGTTACAAGCTGCAATAAACGCTATTGTTGTACATGTTCCATAGTTACTGGGAAATATAAAATCAGGAGAAAACTTTAAATTGCATTTTTCCAACCTTGCACTTGCCAGATAAGATCCTATGACGTTATCCCATGTGCAGAATTAGACACAACTCATTGTGAATATGCATGGTGGAATCAATCCAGGACACATAAAAGAAAGAGAGAGAGAAAAGAGTGCTGCCAGAAGTGTTTAACTAAATATTTTTCTGTTTTAGAAACTTGGATCTACAGAATTCCCAGGTAATAATTAACTTAGACACATTCCTTACTGCCTTGAGCAAACAGAAACTGACACCCTACCGTAAGCAATCTGGGACTGTGGCCCAAGAAGTCATGTCCCACCAGAAGATTTATATCCACCTTAACATATTTTGGCACAGAGTTGCCTCATAAACTGGAAGAAACAAATTATGATCAAGGTTAAGCGGCTCACAGATGGTTTTCCAATGACTGACAAGTCAGGTCTGTTCAAAATAAAGCTGGGACCAGTCACAGTCTGTTCTTTTCAGTGGTTTCTGGCTGTTTGCAGTGACTGAGTTGCTGGGGAACCCAAAACAGGCTCACACCTTGCTGGCTGCTGTGCATGGAGCCCAAGCATGGTCACGTTACATCAGCAGTGACAAGCAACATTCCTCTTTTGAAAACGGCTAATGAACAACCCAGACAAACTATAACCACTTCACACAAATGGCAGTCGGGCTAAAGGTGGCACACATAGAAATTTTACTTTGGAGTTTCAACAAGCCATAATTAAAGATCACCCAATCCAGACATAGCAATACTCCATGCTTATTTATTTATTATTGTATCTAATTTCTGTCAAGAATTTCTGATGAGCCATGCATCGTTCTTGTTTAGATGTTGGTAAAATGGCTCCTGTGGAAGTTATATAGCATTAAAAATTATTTCCAAAACTCATGCATGTTTAGAGTGATGTAACTCAGCACTACCCTCCTGTCTTCCAGGAAAAAGCATATTTCTATTTTGTAAATAAGATGGAGCTTGTAGCAACTAAGTTATCCACACAAATGGTATCCTTCCAGCGGGATGGCAGATTCCATAAGCAATTTTACGGAACAAAAGGAAAACCATATTTGACAGAGATGAAAAAGAGGAAAGGCTGTAAGAGTGAAACAATTGCATTAATTAAATTACTTGTAAGGTTTTTCGGAAAGTTCCTTGGGCCAATTCACTTGCAACCAAAAAAATTAGTAAGGAGAAAGAGCAACTTCACTTCCAAGTCAGTTTCCACTCCAAGGAAGGCAAATTTCAGTAACACATTTGTTAATGGAGATGTTTACTGTGTTGGAGGGCTGTGTAGGATATTTCAGCAGTCAGTTTGACAGGTCAAAATATAATTCAAAGTCAGATTGAAATCGGCATTAGCAAAACATATCTTAGACAAGTATTTAACTTCTCTATGCATGCCTTTTAATGGAGTATCTAATTTCTCAAGTTTTTAATTTTAATGTCATTTTTACATTGTATGCTTTTATTAGTGTAAAGGCAGCGTTGGAATTGCCACCCAATTTTCATGAGGGAGGTGATCCTCAGTAGGAGTGATGGGCTCACTGACCATTCCCAGAGCCATCTGCAAGGTGACTGAGAGAGCAATGAGCACTCCTTCATCAAGGCACTGCTGGTGATGCAGAGGACACATACTGGCTGGTTTTAATTGGTCAGTGCTTCCTCTTCCACAAAGCCTTTTGGTCACTGCCTCAGTCACAAATGGTGCCCCAAATGTAAGGATGCTTCATGATTACAAAACATGGTGGAGAATAAGAAATGCATTTTTCACTTTATCTCCTTCATCTCTTTCACATCCCACAGCAACCAAGAGACAGTGTCAGCATTTTATGTCATGCAGACATCTGTATGTGGCGGCACTTTCTGTGGAGGAAGAAGGGGACCTTTCTTAGCACATTTATCCTCCTTCATGCTCTAACCCTTCAGCAGAGCATTTTCATATTAGCTCAGTTGGATTGTCTACTATTTTTGGCAACCACACAAACATGCACACAGTTGCTTTGCCATCTCCCATCAGCATTAAAAGCCCACTGCTGCACACCTCCTTCTCCCACTCATTCCTGCACTTGCCTGGGAAGCTATTTGAGCGAAGCAGCAGCTGAAACATAATCTTTTTTAATTACAAGCAACTGCATGTGCCAGTAGAGATATATGACTGTAAACCTACGTGAACACTGACCTCAATGCTCTTTATCCTAAGCAGAGCTCTCTTGCAGACCTCATCTATATAAATACTTGTTTTATCTTCTCCCAAGCATGACAGTGTTTTAGCTCTTTTTAACTGGAGATTCATGACTTTACAAGGACTTATCTGAATCATTGGCAATCACTCTGCTAAACCCCATAGTATGACCCCGTTTTCTGCTGATATAGATGATTTTTTGAAAGCAGTTAGCATTTTGAGGAGCTTAAATGTAGGATGCAGGAAAGAAGTCTCCTTTACAAAATGTTTGCAATCTAAAAATTTCATCTAAAAATTATTCTCCATAAAATGGCTGGCTGTGACCATCCTAGATGTGAGAAGTTTGGAATTAAAGACTTTTTCAAGTATATAAACTTTCTTTATTATTGTGAGAAAATATTATTAATTATTGTGGGGAGAAGCTAATCTGAGGATATAGGTCTCCAGTCAAAATTGTACCCATGCTTGATCTCAGCATGTTCTTTTATTCCCTATATATTCAGTTTATGTGCAACCTAGTTTTCTCCACTGAAGGTTGTGAATAACAGATGCAGCCTCATTGTCCTTACTGACTTCACTGAGCTATAATTGAACACTGCTTTTGGTATGCTCTCAACAGTGTTGCTTGTATACTGCAAGTCATCTAAGTACTAATATTGAATTTATTCCATCAAAAACTAGCCCCTAGGGGCAAAAACAAACCAGAAATAATTAAATTAATCTAGTAAACCAGAGGCTTATTTGAATAACATTGCCTTCTCTTAATGCTGTGTGTATATACAGCAAGGATAGATCATTACAACAGCCTGGCATCCACTTGAACGCCTGTGAAGCCAAGATTCTCCATTTCAGCAAAGAATGCTTTGAATAGGAGAGAGAAGAAATCCAAGTTTCTGTATGTTGCTCCCCAAGAACAAATGCTATGTACACTATTGCCAGGTTTTTCCATGCAACACTTTGCTTCTGTTTGATCTCCTTACGCATTGCACTAGTACATTTTTATTGCTTCCAGTTTGTCAGAGTGAAATGACAGTAGTCTTGTGTCAAATACGTCTGATTGAAATCCGTTCACATTTCACCTGCAACTCATTATTTTCTCATTTCTCTGTTGTTCTCAGGATGAACCAGTTCACAGTTCACACTTTCCCTTGGAACACACGTATCTATTACATGCCCCAGAGGTTCAAGGGCTGACCAACAATCTATGGGATTCCACCTAATATTTCTATTCAGTATGACACAGCTTCTTGTATGGATCTGGCCCATCTGCTACAGTAAGGTAGGCAGAAACCTGCAATCAAACTCAATTTTTCGAAGGCCTAGTGGAAGTATGGATCTGTATATAAAGTGCAGTGATGAATGCCTCTTCTTCTATCTTCCTTCAGCTCTTGATATAGAAAAGTTTTTGCAGTCAGTTAAGGAAAAATCAGCATGTACTTGAATGTTGCAAAGTGGGATGTTTTTATTTTTAAATTTTCTCTTTTTCAGCTGTGCTACTTTGTATTTTGCATACGAATAAAAATCACGAAGAGTTACATATTGCAGCTTAAATATCAAAGATGACTGTCAAATAATTCAAACAGAAGGCTCTTTATTAAAGTCACTTAACTGAACAATTTTTTATTGGAAACCAAACAAAATGAAAGAGAATACTGCTTACTGAATCAAAGCACAGAATGTTGCTCTTCAGTTGCACATCTGCACAAGTGCTTCAATACATAGCTGGGTAACTAACTCCCAACTTGGGTGTATTTAAATTTGTATATTCACAAAATGGAAATACTTACTTATCTGCCACATCTCACAGAGGTAGAATATGTAAAGATTTATTTCAAGGAATTTAATCAAAAGACACCATGTAAGTGATCAGCACTATTATTTTTACCGTTTTAAATTTTCCATATCAAAACAAGACCATGCAACTTGTCATTTACATGCCATTCAGCTTATTTCACATTTTCCATTAGGTTTTGTGTGCTTTGGATAGAGTGTGAATACTGCCTTGGTGATAAACTTCTTTATTTCTCTGGGAGGTGGTGGGAGTGCTGCATACAACTTCTGCTGCTTCTTCTAGTTGCAAGAAGTATAACAGGAAGAAGAAAGACAGCCACTCTTTACTGGAGACATGAAAGCATTTTTTGTGGCACTTGTATTGCATAAAAACACAATTAACAAATGTCACCCACAATAATAAAGCTTTGCATAGGACATGGATATTCACCACCTTATCGCAAAACAAAGAACAATCATCAAAGAAAGAGACACATTCTTATGCAGAACAGTAGTCTTATTTTATTTCACATCATTTGTATAGCTATTTATTTTTAACAGCTGGTGAACAAATGACTTTACTATAATGTTGAATTTCTTTCACTAGCTGTATATATTTTTCCACAGAGTTCTGATCCAAAGTCAAATCAAAGTCAGCATCAGTATATAAATTAGTATTCCATTCTATGATAATCAAAGTTTTGAACTGACCATGCCCCTACTGATGCCAATGGCAAACCTGGGGTCTTGTTTGGTTGTAAAGACAATGAACCAAAGCCATTAGATGACTAGAAATTTGGTAGAAACTGAAATCTCAGAGCTAACACTTCAGAAGTTGGAGATACATTCATATTTTTAAAAACATATCCACATGCAATATGATGTCTCTAGTATGCAAAACACATCAGAGGAATATGAGCTACTTTTGTGGTGTGAAATAAATGTTGGATGGAAGAATGAAAAATTCTCTCTAGTTTCGTAATGACAATTTTACTACTCACTCTGTGGAATCTGTTCTCAAGTCTTGTTTGCTAGAGCAAACTATATAAATTACTAGTGTATTATTCTAATCTCATGGAATTGCTTAAAAACTGATAGAAAATGAGTTATAAAACTTTATGTTAGCATCATCAATTATCTTAAAATTGCTAAACTGTATTAGAAATATTTTCAGATAATCCAGCCTACTTCTCCTTAGCTTTCCTGAGATGATTCAGAAATGAAGTGCACCCAAATTCAGTTCTGTATCTGCCCTGCACTGTCACAATCAGGGTTTCTCCTCGAGGCAGGGTGTTAATGCCATAAGTCCTCATCACAGCAGCAGCTGAAAAAGACTGTGCTTAAACTCTCCTCCTTGATCTGCTGCTTGTTGCAGATCTGCTGTGTCAGGAAAGTAGTTTCCAATACAGTATACCTCTAAATTAATTTGTACTCAGCCTGCATATTTTCTTTGCCTAACCACAGTTCCATCTCCACTGCAAGCCAGCACATGGTTCTTCAGTTCTCCTTATTTCTTATTGACACCTATTTTCTTTTTCTGGTACCCTATATGTATTTTGGTGTCATTGCATCTAAATTTTATTTCTCTTCCTTTCATAAGTAGCAGATATATGTGTTAGCACTTCCAAGATTCTGTGTGAAAACGCAGTATCTCCTAATTTACAGAACCAGGTGCATCCATACTGTGTATGGATATACACAACAGCTGTAGAGCTGTGTGGCCAGCAAGCCTCTAACCTGACCTCCAGCATGGTCAGCGGCACATCCTTCAGGATGCTGCGTGCTTGAATGCAATAAGACAATTACCATGTTCCCTAGGGCGTCCAGACAGGATGTCTGCAGGCAATCTGCAATCTGCCGAGCTGATAAGATATGGGCTGGAAGCAGAACATGCTATGTTGGCTGTTTTTTGTGAGATCATTCTCCCACAGAGAGGGATAGTATCTTTTACAAAAGATACTATCATCTCTTCTGTTCCTTTTCTTCAAATCTGCAGGTTGTTAAGAGGTCCTGTGAGGAGATACAAATCTTCCTCTAAGCATCAGAGCCAAAATCTGTTGTTGTGTGAGGAGCTCTTCTGCTTGCTTCACGCTTGTCTAGTGTGGTGATTAAGTGGAGATGTGTCCACAGGAAATGCTAACACTAAAACTTATGCTCATCAGAGTTGATGACAAAAATCTTAGTCATACTGAAATGCCAAGGGAGAAATTGTGAATTCTATGGGAAATATTCAAGGCTCCTTATCATTCCTGCAGGAAAACCTTGCTACTTGAGACAGGATGAATGTGCAGGGACAACTGATTAGTGGCAGTAACACCCTAAAAGACAGCCAGACATGTAGATAATAAACAAGAACTAGCTGTTGGACTTCATTTTGCCCATACCTTATAGACTTTAATTTCTTCTTGGTAAGTAGTGAGCCATACAACATCATTTACAATACAAATGCTGCCTCCTCACAAGATCATCCCGATGTCCAAAGTGGTAATCTCCTTTAGAACTCTTCCTTGTGACATTGGCCAACTCTGCTTCTCAGCTTCTGACTCTTCTTCCCATCCCTCATGCTACTCAGCTAAGGATTACTTACTAGTAACTAATGCCAGAGCTCATGATAGCCAAAAGATTTCCTTTTAATAGTTTTGATAGTTTGCATTGCTTCGTTCGCTGTAGGTAGAGCAGATATGTGATAAGCTTGGTAAAATTTTCTACAGAAACCACCTTCTGACAAAAATTGCATTTGTCACTGAGGAGAAACTGAGGGCCAAAAGCATTTGCTTTCATTACCAAAGTAAAAAAATTGGGGGACATGTCCTCTTTTTATTTAAAAACTATACACTAGTACTGAACATTATTGTTTTTAGGCTAAAATCCAAAATACTTTGGACGAAGGCCAGAACACTTCAGCTGAGAACCAGCTAATGCTTCATCACTGTGGTTAGCAGATGTGACTGGATCCACACAGGGAGTGAATTTGTTCCGCAAAACTTGACATTTTTTCACAGTCACATTTCAAGCGGAAAAGAAACCTTTTGAAAATGTGGTGATAGATTAAAAGGAAATCATCCCTTCTTCACAGAGGCAAGCCAGGTATGCACACACAGAATGGAACTGGCAATACAGCTCTCATGGGTTTTCCCTGCTCATTCGCCTCCCTGCTGCACGCAGTCTGTTAGTCTCACCGCAGGAGAGAGGGCTCAGACCTCTCAGATAATGGGCATGTGAAAAGCTGTCACTTCAAATCTTTCTTAAAAGTGTGTTAGCCTTTATAAACTGCCCCCCAGCCCGATTGAGGAATATGTTTGGTAAAGGTCCAAGACTCTGCAAAATATAGTCATTCCATGTGCTCTAGACACTTTGTCATTTAAAGGTTTACTGTGTGTGGAAATCTATAAAGAAATCAGAAATGCTTTCCACTTAACATGTCCTTCAAGATAGGAGACAGAGGAGTTTTAAAAAATTCAGGAGGTGATTGCTTAAATTTACAATCATTCAGTATTCCTTACGTTGCTCTCCTCCTTGCACAGACTGAAATAAAAACCGATGTGTTTGTTTTCACCTCAGTCCCAGTTTTTTTTAAGCTGTGTGCATGCAATTCGTTTGGGTTAATTTGCTATCAACATGTCAGCTAGGGAGACCTTCCTACAAAATGCCCTGGATGTCTCCTGGCTGCACACTGTAGAAAGTTTCAAACCTGCCCAAGCCCTATTCCCTCCCTGTGCAAGGGAGATCTGTCTCCATGGTCCAGAAGCTCGTGCTGTAGCCTGCTCACTCTTTGGCTAGTGGAGGAATAGCCTGGCATGGAGTGGCACAGCAGAGCCACAGCAGGGAAGTCCAGCTGCAATCCCATCTGAATGGCACTAGTCTAGGAACATGCATCGGCTGTCACTTATTTTACTTTACTGCTTGGCAATAAAATAATTTTTTCCTTCTTTTCATCCTTTATTCTTCACCTTTCCACATGGCAAACAGTAATTTTGCTTTTAGCTGTAGTTTCACTCCGAAAAGGTATGGAATTCCTGTTCCCAGGAGTCTGGGGTTGTGGATGTGGCTTGAGCTCTGTGTTGCCAGGCTGGGAGAGCTCCATCACTGAGGGGGCAAAGCTCTGACCATAGCTGGGTTGCCATTTGGCATTGCCAATGACCAAACACACAGGGTAGGTAGAAGTGAAGCCACATGCTCACCAGAGGCTGATGTCCTTGAATGGTCCCACACCCAGCAGCTGCCTGGCAGTGATGTGTAGCTGTTGCAAGTGCTCCACTTTAACAGACCATCAATCTGCCTGTTTCACATGTGCCTGTTTAGCAACTAGCAACACTGCTGGTGCTAACAACTGCATAAGGATAAAAATTCGGTAAAAGAGCATAAATTTTAGTCTTTCTCTAAAAAAAAGTGATTTGTCCCTGGGCAAAGGGATCTACTGGAGTGTGTATGGGGTTTGTTATACTTGATTCCTAAATCTCTCCTCTGCTACAAGTTGCAGCACCACTGGGATGTCAGGGGAGCTCCTGGGCTCGCTTTGGGGTGTGTTCCCTCAGGAGCACTGCCTGCTGCCATGTGCTGGAGTGATGAATGAGTCCTTTCAAAGCTGTTTTCAGAGCTTCTTTGGGGTTTGACATGTTTCTCTATCATCAAGAGCCATACACCATGCTGCCCAACAGACTTTTCTTGCTTATCTCTTTCCAAAGCAGTTCAAAGCCTATACTCACAGCTACAAGGTACTCGTGAGTGAGTGTCTCAGGTGTCTCAACCCTAGAAGATCCCCCTTGGGATAAACTGATGTTGCACCATAAAGGTGGCAGAGGTTGTGAGTAAAGCACAGTCAGACAGAGGAATCAGCCTTGATATTTGGAGAGACTGTAATCCCAATCCCAACAGTTTAGAAAGGCTGTTGAAAGATCCAGTTTATCACTTGGCAAAACATCCAGGGTTTGCCAAGCAACAAAGTTCACACAGTCCAAACTGATGCTCGCCAAGGTTTGTCAGACTTTAAGCACAACCATCTTTGAAACACAATGTTAAACCTTCTCATTCCTTTTTATTTCACTCTGGGAAATGGATTTAGAATAAGCCAGATCCCTCTCAAGTACTCCAAGTGCTGCTCTGTTAGTGGTACCACTCAGTGGCCAGCGAGGGAGCCCCCTCCATCCCACTGTGCTGTGAGGACAGTCGCGTCACAGCTCGCCCTGTCAGCTCCACTACCCATGATTTATGGATTTCTTTTGCCACCAGAATTAGATGCTTTGTTTGCCCTCCTTAGACATTAAAAACTCAGGCATTTTTCTAATTATATCATTTGAGTTTTAAACTTTCCACCACTATTTCAAAGCTGCAGTCTTTTCTAGCATGTAAAACTACATCAAAGAAATATGTTTGCTGCTTCTTTCAAAAATTTTAAAATATTGATCTTTTTTAATGAGCTTCATTGTAAAGCAGCCTTGTAACTCTTATCAAGGACACTCTGTAAATGCATGGCTCTGATGATGTTGACCCAGCAAAAATGTTTTCAGTGCTTTTAAACCTGTAGGTCTGGCACGCTCTAGGAAAATAGTCTGGGTTTTTTTACAAACTCTCTCATACAACATGCTGTAGTAGTAGTCTTAACCGGTTTTAATTTTTTTAACTAAAGTCACAAGCTGGACCTGGAAGAAAAGATCTTGGATTTAATTATTGTGGCTGAATTTTTTGTTTGAAGATCTGATATTTGGTTTGGGGTTTGGCAGAGGGGGCAGTTTGTGTAGGACTTTAATCTTTTTGGCAATGGGCCAAAGTAGCACAATGTGCAATAATGGTTCTGGCATATTTTCAGTGATCATGGCAGAATTTATTTCACCTCTCAGTATGTAGGAATATATTCCAGTGGGTAAGGAGTGTTCATTATTTTAGGCTTGACTCAGTACAAATATATATATTTAAAAAAGGAATATAACTAGATCAGCCCACACAAAACCATGAAGCCAGATGTCTTTTTTTTGCCTCAAATTCAAGTAAATCCTTTATAAACTGATGTGGAGAAAAAGCTGAAAGGGGAGATTTAATTATATGCTACAATCAAGAAGGCATTTTACATCCCAATTGGCAGAGCTCTTACTGTATATTTTAAGCAAGATGAAGATGACAGAAGAAAGCAGAGAAAAAAAAAACAGTTTCTATACTAGTTCTCTGGTGCAAGGAACAGCTTGATCTTATTTATTGCATAGTTTTTGCAAGTCCTGATATTTAGAGCCTGTCCTGTAACATCCAGGAACAAACACTAAGGAATCTTAACTATATTAGCATGAATTATAAATTAATTTCCTGGAGTCACAGCCATGGCTTCTAGAGGGATATTAACATATATGCCATTTCTTTTAGCACCTAATGAGTCCCTGGTAGGTTTTTCATAATTAATCTTCAGAAAAATGAATAGGGATTAGGAGGAAGGGGAAATACTTTCAGCATTCCCTTTATAACTTCATGCATCTTTACCAGAAACAAGTAGAATATTATAATTTTCTTTCTTAATTAATTTGCTTTGAGAACTGCCAGATTTATCTAACAGCTTTTTTTAATATATCAAAACTGCAAAGTGTCAGGATCCAGAATTAATGCTCAACTCTCATAAAAATTGCGTTTTGTATGTATAGACCATTTGACTTCCCTTGCCTTATAAACAGAAGACTGATCTTAATAATAATTTTTTTTATGGCCCAGTATATTTACACTAAAAAATTAATATCCAGTTCTTGATTAGAGAATAGGATTCAGTAACAAGCCTTTTAAGTAGAGCTGCCCATAGGCAACAGGTTTCACAGACTTTGGACAGTAGGTTTCTCACAAAGGAATTCTCTGCTCATTTCTTTAAGCTTTTCTGAATGCAGAATGAGCAATAAATCTAATCATAACTATTAGCTTTGTGTATAAACAGTTTGCAATATTGGGTACTGAAAAATACTGGAGCATTTGTTTGCCCCATCTAGTAACTGGTAATGTAAATACAAAACATTAAACTTGAGATTTCTTTGGTAAGAGCCTAGAGTAAAAAGGGTAATAGTGCTTTTGGGGATAGGGATTATCTCTGAAGAGGGGAACTGTGAAAGTTTCCCAGCCTGTACTAGTTAATAGAACTGCACATCTATTGAATGTGATTAATGAAGTGTAATGATTGCATAGTTACACACAGGAAGAGCAATCAAAATTACTATTGTTAACTTTAGCAGAGTTTTGCTCCTGTTACCAAGTATCAGGTATTTGTTAACTGCTGGCAGGCATTTGAACTGATTTAAAAGGGCCAAGACAAACTGAACCTTTAGAATTCAAATTTTCAGCCAGAATTCCTAATTCTCTATAACTGCTAAATACCTAAGACTTTGCTTTATATGATTTACATGGCAATCATAAATATTTCTCTAAACAGAGTTGCTAGAATGTGGAGTGGCATTCTACTTGTCTTTCTATCAGAGTTAAAGCAGATGGACCTTGAGGCACAAGACCTTGCTCTTCCTTGGGTTTCCCGCTCACTGTCCTGGCCTCACTGTGCTGTTGTGGGATGCCAGACCCAAAGTACATCTGACTGAAGTGCCACTGCTAAATATTGCTAAGAGCTGATGGTCTCCTCAGGAATCTACCATCATGGATACAGTCATCTATTGCTTTACAGTTTAAGAAACACTTTGATATGTAAGGAAAATGGTGGAGTTTTTTTGTAAGAGAAACATCTAACCAAGGAATATTCCTGTCACATCCAAAAAAAAGATTTAGAAAATTAGTCAAAAATAAAGCAATGTAAATGGAAAAATAATTTCATTAGTACTTGCTAAAATCAGAAAGACTCTTGGACAAATGTCTTGCAAGGCTATCATGACTGTCTTGCTGTTCCTGTTGGAATCCACTGGTGGCAGGACGGTGTCTTCTTTTCACATGAAGTGGTATGCTTTCTTTCACAAACCTGAACTATTTACTAATAAAACTGGGTTTCATCCCAGAGAGTAATATTATTTTGCTGCTATACATTTTTGTGAATGAGTTACTAAATCTGAAGCATTCTGTAATGTTCAACTGGCAAAAAAAGTGACGGCTAACCATATGCCTAGAAAGCAATACCCAAATAGTTGAGGACTCTGTGGATTGGAAAACATTCTCAGTTTTTCAATTAAGAATATTTTTTATTAAACTGTCATGTGTTGGCAGATTTGCATCTCTGTGTGCAAAAAAAGCTGGTAATTTTATCTGTCTGCAACATAGGTGTCCCCAGGTAGGTGTTGCTTATCTAAGGTCAAAATAAATGCAATGGAGATGTTGTTCCCATGGTCAGTGGTGTCTGAATAATTGTTTTTCTTACCCAAAATTCACTGACTCACTCTCTAAAACTCCACTGATGCTAATGGAAGCTGAGACATCTGTGTAAGTCATGGCACATCTAGATGCTGGAACTATAAAACACTGGGAGAGCTGAAGGCTCAAACAGCAAACCTCAGCCCAAATGTTCTGCCAGTTCTGCCAGTTTGTAACTCTCCCTCACCAAATATCAGCAAGCAGTTCCCTTCAGAAGTGTAAGGCTTGGAACACTTACTAAGGAGCTGCAACACTGTGCTTCAAAGGCCAAATATCCAGTTAGCTCTGAGTCACATCCCATGTATTGATCTCATGCCATCTGGAAGCACAAGCTCAAATAACCATCATCACCCGTTGTGTAACTTCAATGAAGTCAAACTGTCAAGGTATTTCAAGCCTCTGAAAGTGTTACTGGGAAGAATACTTGCTGGCCACAGGTAGCAGGGGTACAGAAAAAAAAGATAATTTGTTATGATATTGGACAAAATAGAATCAAGGAAGAATAAAGCCCCTTAAGATAATAGATGATAAAAGTAAAGGAAAAAGGGGTCAAGACAGTCAATAGCTGGAACAGAGGATTGGGCACATAGCCATTCTGGTGGATTTGGGCCAGATATAGCCTGAGGCTGTACTTAAGCAGCTCTGAGTTGGAATGTTTAGATGTTAGTTTGAATGGCTATAAAAGTTTAATTAATGTCTGAAGGGCTTGGGGAGACAGATGAGCAGAGAATTAGCATCCAAAAATTGCTTCCCATAATGAAATCTTATCAGTTTCTCATAAAATTTACAAATGCAAAGAGAAATATATGAAAATGTTTGGGTTTTTTCTTTTGTTACTATAGAACCTTTGAAGAATTACTTCATAAGGTTCAGCATTGTTACTACAGCTGTAATTATTTCCCTTCCAAACTAAGAGGTTTATTTGTAAATGTCTTCAGTTTCAAAATACTGTGGCCAGAAAGAAAAAACAAATCCATACATTTGTGTCTTTATTGCACACGGAAGACTGAAGGTGCATTTCCCTGACACTATGTACCTTAGTGTGCCAAACTCAGTAGCAAAAACATTGAAGTATGTGAGGATGTATTTTGTAGCTGCACAAAACCTTATCAGTCATGGTGCCTTGGACATGTATTGATCATGCTCTCCGACGAGGCAGAGTTTTCCCCTGCAGTGTAGAGTTGCATACTTAACTATGCATGGCATTTCTGCCTTCCTGCTGCAGTGTTCAGCACTAATTAGTCCCAGATACACTGGATTGTACCCTTAGATCACTAGCATGTTTTGGTAAGCTAAACATTTAATTTGCATTGTTATGTATGGTATTATGAGTACATTCAAGTACACAATATAATGCCTGAAAACCTAACCACATATGCAAAAAGTGAGTAAAAAATGCAACCCATCGCTTGTGCACATCCTCTTCTTGAGTCCTGAAGCAGATGTCTACTAAAGACCCTTAGTTCTGCAAGCTGATTTTTTTTTCCACAGCTCAGTGAATCCACACATCCCCCACCTTTGATCAGACTCTGTTAGCACCATCAGCCAGGCTCTCTTTTCCTTCCAAAGCAGAAACTTCTCTTCATCGCCCAAAATAACACTGTCCACTTAACTTGGCAAAATAATCAGGGCAGGGAATATTCTATCTTGTATCATAATGAGTTTATAAGACTGACAGTGCTTTTTGCCCTTCATGTTGGCTAGAAGCAGGAGTGTTGTGCTACTGAAAAGTGGAGATTTACTGTTTTCCCAGAGTATTCACAGGTATTTATTTTTCCTTCATCTGTCCCCCAGGACTCCCTGTAGGTAGCTGGCCAGCCGGTTTAGTTCCTGTTGAAGTGATTATTTAATGTGGTGAGAATGTGTTTATTGTATGGTTAATGATAGCAGAAATGAAGACCCTTGGATGGATGCCTCTTTTTCCTTCCCTAAATCTAAGCAAATACATGAAAATCAAGCTATTTTTCTTCCTTAATTTTCTCAGTTGCTAAAAGCAACTGAAGCCCAGGGAATTTAATTGGACTTCCATACTTAAAGGCATATTTCTTCACCTTTGTTAAACCTTTGTGCATTTTCTTTCTGGTACAGAACTGCAGACTCAGCTTAGATAGGTTTGCTCAGAAACCATGTTTGAAAAATCAAACTCACTTTTTTTTTTCTAAAATGCCTACAAAGAGACACATTTAAATGACCAGCATTTTTGAATAAGCATGCTTAGATATTAGATAGGTTATTTTTAAAATGTCTGAATGAGAGGTTCTGATTTTCATGAATGTTAATCACATACCGTATCCAGAGGAATTCTCTGGGGTTTTGTATTTTTCTGCAGTGCAGAGAATTAGTCCTTTCCACACAAGAAAACAATATTTAGGCTTGAAAATGTGGATGATATTATCGGGAATATGGACATGCAATTCTAAAGGCATCTGTTTTGAGATTTGTAATGAAGGAGGAAGCCAAGAGAGCATTACTGGACTGCAGGGGCAATGGGTGTGTTACTCTGTGATAGCACAGCACCAGCTCCTGATTCCTGTTAAATAAGCTTATGTGCAAACACCTCCACATCAACATATATGTAAAGTAGCTTGGGCTTGCTGCTAATCTGGAAAACAAAGTTCATAAGAGCATCTGGAAATAATCCTTCCCCATCTGTAACTGGAGCATTCTTTGAGCTGTGCAAATGTAAAACAAAGTTTCTGTCATCTCTGTGTTAGGAACAGGAAGCTCCAGCCCTCTGAACTTCCCTAGGCTTGAGCTTTTCAAACATAGCTCATTTGCAAGAGAATACATGATGAATAAGGTTTGGATGCTGCTCACAGAATATGTATGAGAATCACAACGGTAATTTTTACTTTTTCCCGTCCAATTGTTTTAGGGTCTTCTCTATTCCCAATTAGAAGTCTGCACACAAATGAAGACATCTACAGATTTTTCAATGTGATTTCAAAGAACATAGTCCAAAAAACAACAAAACTAAGAAATGAAAAATCATTAGACTAAAGAACAATGCATTAAGGATGTTCATTTCCCAAAAGGGAACTACCACACTGGTGGTAGTGTGGCATTTTAGGAATCCCTTTCCCAGTGTAGAGCAATGGAGTCTACAGGGCAATGGGAGTGTTGAAATTATCTGCTTGGTGCCAGCCCCAGCTTCCTCATCAAATAAATACTTTTGGTCACCAAAAATTTGTGATGTTGCTTCTTTTCATGATGTCTTCATCATTTACCTACTCCTTACATTTGCAGGGATGATTTTCAGGAAGATGCAGTGTCTTCAAGAATATCTTAAGATCCTTCAGCTGTTTCTTCTGTAGCATGAGTGATCAGTTTTCAGGACCTTTGCTTTAACTGGATAAACACAGCTATAAACCACTGGCTCCTTATCACTGCCCAAGACAGGGCTACATTGCACATTATAAATCCTGCCAACATTGTTAGAGAACATTACGGGGGAGCAACCCTTTGAACTTGCTTCTGAGGCAAAAAAGTAACATCTGCTAATTTCTAGTGTCTTCTGGTAGCCTTGCAATGAACCAATTCATTATTAATGATATTATATTTATAGCCAATTCAATGGAAATCAATTCATTAGGCTGAGAAGTTCTTCTGCATGGCTGTCCCTGAAGCCTTATCCTACTCATTAATTATAGTAAAGTTTTGTCACTAATTACACTAGGAGCATGCCCTAAAGAGAATTATGTATCAACCCTGGCCATTGCAGACTATAGATTAAACACAGAAGAATGAAAAACCTCCAGAACTACTGAAGTTCTATTTAAATTCAGGTTTCATCTGTATCACCTCCAGAGAACTTTTTGTCTATCCCTTGTACACCAGTAGCTATAGAAGTGGCAAAAATGCCTTTTAGTCTGAAGAACTTACAATCAGAAACCACTTGGACACTGTCCTGAAGTGCAGCCTCCTTTGTGTTGAGAGGGAGCAGCTGCTCAGCTGTGCACTTCAACAGCAGCACACAGCAATTTCAAAGTACACAATATCAGTTCCAACTGACTGAAACCACAAGGACGAATTTAGGCCAAAATAATGTGGCTGCCCAGAGTTCTGTTCCCCATCGAAACTCTCATGAAGACCTGCCAACAGAAAACTGATCACTACTTTTCTTTATTTTCCTATGTTTTCCTCCAAAGTAGAAGTGGGCTGCAGCTGCTGTATGCTGCAGCATAGATCCTCCCTCTGCTTCATGTTTTGCTTAAAAGGAAGATGTGCAAAGTTCATCAAGTACAAACAGTAAAGGCTTCACATGTGCAGGGTGGCCACTGCTGAAAGTTGTTAACACAGCTCTACAGAGAACTCAAACATCAGTAACCTATACATTTATTCCATTCTTATATTTTTGTGCTTTCTCCCAATTGAAGCCCATTTTCCAGTAAGGTTGTCTCTCCTCAGGTAGAGGAAGTATTAGGGACTTGCCACTTGTCTTTGTTCATTTTACAGCAAGATTGCAGACCAACACAACCGTCTCTGCTTGCCTTAGATCAAACTACTCTAGGTATCCTCAAGGGTGGGAAAGATTTTGTGATTTGAACAATCACACACACTTGATTAAAACATGAGAAGTATCTGTTGTAAAGATGCATTGAGTTGAAGTAATTATCTTTTGTGTACAGTTTTTAAAGACACAATCTACATTAGTTTTAGAACTCCAGTTCAAGTAAAACATTTGCTCATATGCCATTATTGACTGTCTCAGTGGTTTACTCTTTATGAATGTCCCAGAGGCACTAATAGCACAAGAATCTCCTTGTGCTGTGCAAGCAGGTATGTGGTGCACTTTCAGGATAAAGGATTGAACTGTCATCATCAAAATACAGGAGCTGTGTATGGTTCTTGTAAGCTCCATCAAGCTATGAAGGATAGGTGTAACAGATTGCCATGCTCTTACAGAGCAGCATTAAATAGTCAAAGCTCATTGAAATTAAATGTATTTGAGTCTGTCCATACAGGAAAAGAAACTTACTACACCTCATTACATCTGGAAGAATAAATCTTAATTATGTTGTTGGCATGAAGTTACAGAGTAATGCATATCTGAGAAAGACTTTTCAAGTTTTGAAAAAAAATTTTCTTCTTTTAGCATAACAACACTTTTTTAGCATCAGTAATAATTAATTTCTTTACAATGTTGTCACGGTTATCTTACATACCTTTTAAACTGTCTTTAGCTGTGTTGCTTACTTTAACCTATGTTAACATTCAATATTCATGGAAATAAAAGGGATTTCTGTCTTTCACATAATTTTTATTGCTGTACAGCAGTCCCAGAATGCTTTTAATTCAGCTACCTTAATACTAAAATGATGCCTACTCCTTAGTGATAGGTATAAACACATGTGGAAAATTTAGAATCATAGAAACAGAAAATAGTTTAGGTTGGAAAGGATGTTTAAAGATCATTTAGTCCACTCTCTTTGCATGGGTACAGACATTTTTTTACTAGATTGCTCTAAGCTGCATTCTCTCTGGCCTGGCCATCCAGTGATGGGACATCCACAGTTTTTCTGGGCACAGTTTTTCTAAACCAATCCTCTTCCAGTTTAAAACCTTTGCCCCATTGTCCTGACAATACAGGCTCTGGTAGAAAGTCCCTATATTCTTATCACCCCTCTTTATATATTAATATACTCCAAAAAAATCTCCCCAGATCTTCTCCAGGCAACCCCAAGCCTCTCAGCCTTTCTCTACAGAGGATCATCTTCATGGTCCTCCTCTGGATCTGCTCCAACAGATGGATGACTTTCCTGTGTTGGGGACCCCAGAGCTGGACACAGCACTCCAGGTGGGGTCTCAAGAGTGGAGCACAGGGACAGAGCCACCTCCCACAGCCTGCTGGCCATGCAGCCCAGGGTACGGTTGGCTTTCTGGTCTGCAAGCACACATTGACAGCTCATGTCCAATTTTCCTTTTGCTAGTACCCCTAAGTCCTTCTCCAGGGGGCTTTCATCAATTCTTTAATCCCTTAGCCTGTATGATACTGGGGATTCCCCAACTTAGTTGTAGGATCTTGCACTAAACCTTGTTGAACTTCATGAAGTTCCCTTGGGCCCACTCCTTAAGCCTGCCAAGGTCCCACAGGATGGTATCCCACCCTTCAGCATGTCAGCTGCCCCATTAGCTTGGGGTCAGCTGCAAACCCACTGAGGCTGCCCTCAGTCCAAGTACAGGACAAAGTGGATGATTACTCTGTTGCAAAGCTAGCACATACTCTGAACTGAAATGTCTTATGTCAAACAGGTCTTTCAGATTCCTAAAAACATCAAATGCTTTGTTTAAAACATATTTGAACAGGTAGCAGAAACTGCTCTGCAAAATGACAGGGAGTGTATAGAATATTCTAGTGGCCTATTTGGTGTGAAAAAGAGAAAAATCAATCTGGAATATTGCACAGATGTGTAGACCTTACTGCAATGGATCTGCAAACTGCAAATGGTAACAGTTGCTGATTGATTACAGTTTTAATTGCCATGCTCCATATGTCAACTGACCTTTATTAGCTTTATATTGTAGTTTTTATTTCCATTAGAAACCACTAATAGAACATAATATCATCTTTTTGTAATTTGCAATTTGATTAGTGTCTATTTAATAATAGATTTGTCAAGAACATTAGGAAGTTGATTGTAAAATTTCCTGCAGGAGAGGTTGGCCAAAAGGTCTAAAGAAGAGATGAAAAAAAAGGCTATGTGGAAATAATTTGGTATCACAGACTTCTTGTAATAATTTTGAGAAACATGGGAGTAAAGAATGCCCACAAGATTGCTGCTTTCTTGCAGAATTCTCATACTGGGAGAACAACTCATAATTGGGAGGAAGAAGTGCTGAGAGATGGCATCCCTCATTCCACAGCATTATACACATCTTACCAGGAACACCTGCGAGTTTTCTGGGCCTAGCTGACAGCTTCCAGAAGGAAATCTGGATTGTTTTATTCCCTAAAACTCAGTAAAGCTGTACTGGCTCTTACCAAGAAAGGAGAATAAGTCGATCTGGCAGGTTGGGTGAAGTTCAATCTTTACATTAAGATGGCAAAAAGAGATGGCAGCATTTGCTGAACACTGGTATGGCATGCTCTGCCCTCAAGACTATTTTGAGATTATTCTGACTCAACTGAAACTAGTGTAAACAATGTGTAAACATTGTATAAACAATGAAGTAAAGTACAATGAATTTAGGGCTTTGCAAATTCTAAAACAGAGGTAGAGATGAAACAGAGGTAAACATATCCAGGAGGTGATTCCACTGCTTTTTTTTTAACTGTTCTAATCTTATTTCAGAGGCAGAACCTCTTCCTGGCAGATTCATCATTTCATCATCCACATTCATGCTTGTGTAGATGAAAAGTCCCCATCTTAGTCTGTTCTTGCCAAAAATTATCATGGCAGTTTCAATTTTCATCTGTTCTCCATAGACACTGACTCTAATTTTTATTCCTAGCCAATCTTAAATGCTATGTATGCAAGGACTTGCTACAGGAGAGCCCGTTGCAGCTGTTCTATCTTAAATCTAAACTGATGCTGAATTTGCAGAGTGTGCACCTTAGAGTCTGATGTTCCCTCAATGTTCAACACTTCCAGGAGTGGGGCATCTACTGTCTCTGTGAGCAATCTATTTCAGTGTTTCACCACTCTCCTTTTCTTCCTCATCTCTGATCTAAATTGAACTTTTAATTTAAAACCATTACCCCTTGTCCTATTGCAACAGTCCACACTAATGTGTCTGTCCCTACCTTTCTTGCAGTCTCCCCAGAAATACTGAAGGGCTGCTATGAATGTTAACATGTCAACATGTTAAAAAGGCCTGCCTGGCCATTATAAAATGACAGATAACTGACTCTGCTGTTCAAAGGGTCCATGTTGTACCCAAGCGAGAGGTTCATTTTCTACTGTCCACCAGAAAAAGAAATTATTGCTTTGGTTTTCTTCTTGGTATAATTAATTTGGATTTGTTCTGGACTTTCAGGGGAAAGGTAGCGTTAAACTTGCTTTCATTGAATAATTTCTATTAACTCCTTTCATGGGCTTGCTGGAAATACAGCACTAATTTTGAAGATAAAATTTAAAAAGTAAAAAAAAGGAAGTGTTGAAGTGTTGTCATGGATGAGAGTAAAAAGGCTGTTTTCTCCAAAGAAAAAAAAATGTGTTTTTCTGCTGTGCTATGCCTTCCATTGTGGAGACTATACTGATAATCCAGGGGAACGTCTTCTCCTTTATTAATGTAACACACAAATATTTGCCTGTTTAAATCTGAATACATGAAAATGCCTAAATATTTCATAGGTCTGAGCTATGTCGCTCTTTCTCAATCACAAATATATGTTGTGTATATTTTGTTGCTTTCTTTTAAAAAAGGACCTTAATTTTCTTCAGGTTAAAGGAAAAATCTGTTTCCCTTTTTCCAGCATTATGTCCAGTCAAGGAGAGAAAGCTCGACTAAAATTAGTGTTGTAATTGCCTCAAAACACACCATGCTGTGCAAATTATAAGGAGAAGAACTAGGAAAGCCAAGGATACAAATTAGTAGACAAGAAAAACCCTGTATTATTTTCAGTCAGCACTTCTGAAACATCACTGTTTCTTTCCACAGACTGCTAAAAAATGAAATTATCTCAGCCAATTTGGTTTCTTGTAAAAGACTTTAAAAATATGCAGAAGCCTAAAGCAGTCATTTTGTTATGTCTATTTACATTGTAGTCCAGCAGATTTTAACAAGTGCAGCATAAATCCATCTTCACCTTAACTTAGTATAACTTTTTAATCTGTGAGAATAAATAGAAGATCTAACAGTGATTTAACTGGAGGCGGGGTTGAGACATGTTAAAAAAGCCTGAAATAGGCATTTTAAGGGTACCTTAAAAAATTTCCAAAACCTTTGCTCAGTAAAGGAATTCCTTTAAAGTGCTTGACTTTTAACTACCTGAAATCACAGAAACATGTGAACTGCATGTAAGATAGTAAAAAATAATGGGAAATTAATTGTTCCTTATGACAAATATGTTGAACCATCTTAGCCCCTGTTGTATGGCAACAGCATTTAAATTATCTTGTCATCTATTAATGATTATTTATTAAGAGAAAGGGAGAGTGTCATGTCATTTCATTGTGTTTAACCTATTGTGTTGCTTAGCTTCATTACAAAAAATTCCTCCAAATCCAGCCAACACTCCTGCTTCCCCTCTCACTCACCCTAGCAGGGTATTGGGAAATAACAACTGTTCTAAAAATTGTGTCCTAGAGTTTACTCCTTCACCCTTTGGTTGCTTAGCAGAGTAATGTGATGTACTACACATCTGTTTGGGATTAAATTATCTGGGTAACACACACAAACACACACACACACACACACATTCATAGTTCACCCTCACCTTGCCCCTTTACCACAAAGCTGAAATCGTTCCACAAGCTTTTCTTTTAAAGGTGAGTTTATTTTGAAATTCTGAGTGCAATTATAAAAATCTCGGGACAAGCTCTTTTTATGCTTACCCATCTACAATAGATTTCTATATTTCTAATATAGAATCATCATGGAATGTAAAGGAGAGACATGCCACTGACTTAATGGCCTAGTGATGGTCTTCCAAGGACTGACATCCATTTCCCACAGCATCTATTACATCATTAGCCATGACTGACAAGTTATAAGAGATAACAAATAAAAGAAGTTTACAGGAACATGGGGAATGCATTTGCAGTTACTTCAGACTTCCTGAGAGAGACACAACAGACCCACGATGGGAGATGACACCAAGGTCCAGGCTCCTCATTTGCAAAGCAGGCATTCAGAGTTAGTCCTGGTGGAATTCCATGTCTCAATGAAGCCATGAAATGATGGCATGGATTTAACAGCATGCAGTAAACAGAAAACTGCTTCCTACTGGGAAAAGGGGTGATGGATTTATTGCCCTTAGTGGGCATCCTTAACTTGCTCTTATTTAGACAACAGACAATTTAATCAACATTTGAATAAACACATCGATGATGCAAGGGAAGTAAAAAATAAAGACAATTTTCATCTGGAGGTAAGTCCTGTTTTTCTTAAAATACATGCATAATCCTTACTGGTCAGACCAGTATACAATTTGTAGCTGTTGACTTGTCAAAAGGTGAAGGCAACCAGCTCTGTTCCCTAGAGTAGGGGACACCATTCCCTACTGGTGGGGAAAATGAGAAAATGGCCATCATTCCCTATTGGTGGCTATTTTGCCCTTGCCCTGTCTTAGGAGCTGCCTTGGTACAACTCTCTGGCATGTACAGTTCTGAGTCTGTACCCCTGTGTAACTCTGTGTTTCATGCAGTGTTGCAAGAATTAATGTGGTTACCCCAGGAACATCATCTCTCATCTTCCAATTTCTATGCTGACTTCCCAGGAAAAAAAAAGGCTCAGGATGGAAGATATCTGTCTTTGCCTACAAGGCTTGAATTGAAAATGTCTCTAACATTCCTAATATTATATGATGAGGAATATACCTATATGTCTGGCCCTCAAATCCAGGGAAATTACCCATTGCAAAGATAAAGATCTGAGAAGCTTCTCAGAAGACAAGAAAATATGAATCCAAAGTGTCAAACATACACCCACAGATAGCCATAAACTGCTTTTATAACTAAGTCACTCTTGACTTTGCCTTCATTGACAAAGCTGTATCAAATACATAGTTATATATTAAAACTCCACTAAATATGTGGCTGGGAAGCAAGAGAAGAGGGAAAAAAACCACTTATATCAGAAGTTGCATTAAACTATTTTAAATATTTAATTAGTGAACCTCACCATTGAAGCTACAGTTTACAAGAAAGGATGCAATTATATAATACTTAATCTATCTACATTAATCTAGATAATATTTCATAATTATAAATAAATACAAATATTCATCATATATAATTTAAACAAAATTATAACTAATTCTAAAATAATAATCATCATTCTAGATAGCATTTAATATTTTTTTACATTACATAAAAAATTACCACTAATACACCACAAGCAAACTGTGAAATAAGCAGTTAGAATTATAACTTTGAAACAAAATCTAGTTTTGCTTTAAGGCTAATCAAAACTGTCTGATAAGGATTATATATTTAAATATCAAGAGTTATGGTAACACTTAAGTAGGTTGTTACTGCCTTTTGTAAAATTCATTTTCATTCAATTAACTCACATCAGCTCCTTTCTGATTTCTGCTTGTCACTTTAAAAAATAAATAAACCCACAAAAATTGCAAGATATCTCAATTGTTCTAATTAATTACTTTATACAATGTTGCAATATTGTACTATAAATACAGCTCCTTTTTTCCTCACACCTTTTCAAATATCTTCTTCTATGGTGGAGAGCAAGTGAACTCAATAATTTGTATCTGATTTTGTACCCTCACACATTCACACACAAGCTGCATTAATTTGGAATCTGAATTAAACCTCAGTCCCACTGAAGGGACTGCTGGAAGGTGTCAGAGCCAGGACAGATTTGCCTGTCTAGTCAGCAGAGCTGGTTTGCAGGTAGACTGTTGATCTGATCAGGAGCATCTCTCCGATGGGGAGTAGTAGGTGACAGTACCAGGCAATGTAAAAGCCTATCATGGAGAGCTACTTACCTGTCAGGTCACTTGGGCTCCCTGCTTTTGCCCTCAGCTGCCTCTGTTTCCCTCCACATTCCAGCGAGGATCCCAAATTCCCTACGTTCCTTGATACTTTCTAAATCTTACTTCAAACATCAAACATCAGTCTTAGGTTTCCACTTTTCGCTGTTGCACAGATGCCTTCACAGACCTAACGGGTTAAGTCCATCCCTCCCAAAGAGGTAATCCCCACCTAGATATAAGGGGTCTCTAAATTTGAGAATTAACAAACCCATCATGGAGTTTTGAAGCCCCTCTTCTTTAGACTGCAATAATTCACAAGGAATATACATGTATAATGTGTAGGTGAGATGGCTACAGGAAATAATCCTACATGAAGATCTTGATGGAGTTTTCTCCTTTTCGCTATGGCAGTTTAAAAAAAAAATATAGTCCCTGCCTGTTTGATTGAAATTTCTTGAAAACAAAGATCAGGATGCACCCAGGAGGTCAGTGGAGCTGAATTCTCCCATTTCTGAGGTTCATGTCCCAGTGAGGCTGCCATGTCCTCAGGAGTTCCTCAGGAGTTACACTGCCCTGCCCAGGCTGTGCTAGAGTGGTCAGAATGAATTGTTTCCCTGGGAGAGAAGGTAGGAATATGAGGCTGGTAAAGAGACACAGGTGTAATGATTACATCCCCCATTCTCTCCTTCATGGTCACATTCTTGAATGCTCAGCACTGGCCCAAACATGAAATGAAGGGTTTGTGATGTTCGTCCCTTCCCTTCTCCTGCCAGCAAAGTGCAGTCAAATGGGTGCTCATGAGCAATCTCTCAAAGCCATTGGAAGAGCATCCAGTTGGCACACTGAGAAGCTGTCCTTAAGACAACTCTCATATCTGCCCCCACTCTCAGCACGCTGTGAACCAGTTTGAAGCATACATGGGTTCAAAATGCAAATTGATGTACAAACATTTGACTGTAGGCTGGAAAGATAGGAATGCCTGATTTCTAGCTTTCACAGCTTTATAGTGATTTCAGATGGAGCAGAGCTAAATATCCTTAGCAGAGATGCGAAAGCTTTACATTATTAATATTGCTGGATCCATAATATGGATAAGAAAACAACAGAAAGGGAATTTGTAAAATACTTTCCTACACCAAAACCCTGGGCTAAGATGTGCACAGCTTGTTTCAAAGGAATCATTTTGTGTTTCCACCTAAAATAACCAGGCAGCATTTTTAAATGTTTCTTCTAAATAAATGTAAAATAAATTAAATAAAAATCAGAAATGGAACTCTAAACTGGGACACCCAAATTCCAGTCCCCTTCTGAAAGTCCTGGCACATGACTATTAAGAGATCATCCAGAAGATCAGTGGCTAAACTGTGACTAGATTTCTCATTCTTGCTGTAACCCCACTCACCTATTAAAACCAACTTTTTAAATAAATCCAAAGAATTATACGTAAGCCACTTGCAATGGCTTTAAAATCTCCATCTAAAGGAAAACATGCATGTCCTCATTTTGCCCCAGGAAACTCCGGCTCACTGGTCTCCTTGTGGTTTTCTGTGCCAAGCCTCTGTAGCTCACTCTGAGTGGAAGTTGTGATTCAGAGTAAACAGGGCACATGTGGGAGAGAGGAGACCCCTGCTGAGAGTTTCACAGATCAACCCCAATTGCATTTTACAAAAGAGGGTAACTTCTGTAGAGTCCCCTTAATAGTCTTTTCTGGAAGTGAGAATGTCCCATGTAATTCACATCAGGTGAGAAAAAAATAGTAGAAAAATGTCTGTAGCAGAATGACAGCATGGAGGAAAGATATCTAAGAATTCCAGATAGGCTCACATGACAGCTCATGTTCAAGTACTTAGAAGGCAGAATAGGGCTTGCTACCATTTCCAATTTATCAGTGGCATACAGAGAATGCATCAACTGGTGCTTATTATCAAATAAATTTTTATAGTTACCAATTTTTTTTTAGTATTTTACATCTGTCTACCGTTGTTCTCAAACATTTAAGAAAAAGATAAGGACTGGTTGAGATGTTGGGCAATAGCTGAGAAAAAAAAACAGCTCTTCAAAAAGGTCTGTATCTGATGCATCAAGCAGTAAAATAATCTTAATGACAGTCTTACACTCTCAACAACTCTAACAGAATAAATCAGGCAACATAAAACAACATTTAAATAATTTAAACTCTGTAAACCTTAAGATGCACCATAACTAAAGAGACTACTGTGATTTATATTAGGGATATTAATCCTCTTTAAAATATAACTGTAAAAATGCATTTTAGAGAGGCTAATAAAAGAAGATAATACAGCTGAATTTTAGAGGATTAGCTAAATATACCTGATTTGTGTTCTGAAACAAATGAAATCAAAGTACCCAAGAGATACTTTGCAGTTAATTACTGCAACTGATTTAAAAGGGAATGTTATTCATGAAAAAAATCTTAGCCTGTGTCTTGATGATGTCTGAATCTGCAGAAGAGCATTTGCAATTTCCATTTGCCTAAATTTGTAGTTATCCAAAATAACAGCTTCTCTGTCTCCCTGAAATGGAAGTGTAACTTCACTGATTGAAAATTACATTGAGATAAACACAGCTCTATGTTTCCTATCAGGCTGTGTTCCCTTTGCTTTACACGGTTTTCTCTCAGGTGTGTTCAGAAAAGACTGTAATTCTATATTAAAAAAAACATCCCTGACACTCTCAGACTTGATTAAATTCAATCAACATACAGGTTTTTTCCAACCTAAACAATTCTATTACATAGGGGTCCCCAAAAAAAAAGATTGAAGAGCAAAAGAAAGAGTCAAAACATGGACAGTTACCAAGATGCTGAGATTAAAACTACACACAAATAATTATATTGAGTACCATTATCAAAAGGGTGTTAATTTCTAATCAGATAGGCAGAACCTTTCCCTAGCTCAGCTCTCTGCCCAGATCCTCTGCTCCAGGACAGCGAGCTGTGTCCTGCTGGGAGAGAATGCCTCCTAGTCACTGTGAACTGTGACATGGAAAAAAGGTCTTTCAGGGTGGCTGTAATAGAGGGCAAGATCCTAGTTTGATTTAGGACCCTTAAAGGTCCCTTCCAACCCGAACTGTTCTGTGAGTCCATGGTTCTATGAGTCTGTGATGTCCTGGGCTGTGCCAACCACAGCTTTTTTAAGCTAACACCTTCTTACTCTTATGTTGTGTAGGCTGCACTCTGAGGCCTAAAAGACAAAATGTTTTTGTACTAGGAAAGAAACAAAATAACCACCATTTTCCTAGGTAGCCTTGAGCTGGGTTTTCATCAGTGATGGATCAGTGTGCTCTGGATTCTTCTAATGAAGCCCATTAGCTCTTTCATGTGAACTTTGTACAGTACAGCTTTCAGTGTTACATTGCTGAAAGCTTCTTAGGATAGTATTTCCCTTGACTGCACATTATGTGTCAATCATGTGCTTTTATAGCTCTGAAATTCTTCAATTAGTTAACAAGGCATGTCTACTATGCTTTTAAAAGCTATACTGCATGAGCAAATTTGCCTGTATTAATTAACTTATGCTTACCATTTAGATCAGAAAGAGTGAAGATTTTGTATCAGGAAATAGGAACTTCAATATGAAAACATCATTTTTATTTAACCTTCAAGAAAAACACAACTGTGGAAAAAAATCTCAGCCTGAAAAGCAATCAATGTTAAATACAGCTTATTTGAGCATCTGAAGGGCTGGCCTGAAAGGCACTCACACTGCCTGCCTCCTTGGCACTGCTTTTACTTAGAGGTCTCAGCCACTGGAACCAACATCTTCTTTTTACACCAGGGGATTAAGCAGAAACACACTCAGCGATTTTGATTTCATTTTTACTTGGGTCACATTTCACATGCAACTTCATGACACTGAATTGTGTCAAAAAGACACGTGCAATCATTCCTTCCAAAATTCAGATTTGTCTGGTTTTTCATGAAGGAGCTCATCAAGAGAGCCCTTTTCAGTTCACTTAATATAAAAATATTACAGTCTAAATTCAGCTTATGTAGATGGATCTTCCCAAGTGACCCCAGATCCAGGAATAAAAGGATGCTAAATGTGAGTAAGTATGATCCATGTCCTGAAACAAGTGCACCAGCCTTACATGAATGCTTTCAGCTCTTACATAACATTAATGATTTCATCCTGCATGAAAGTGCCTCTGCTTGTCCTTTACATCATTCCCCAGATCAGATTATTTACTCAGAAATCACTCTGTTTCTCTTATCCTTTTACAAGCTGTCGCTGTTTATTAGAAGGATCACACTGAGTGCCTCTATACCCCTAAATAAAACAAGGCCAAGCTTGATTATTGATTGTCCACACAGCATAATTGTTCTCTAAGCCCTTGGTTCCAGTATGGATTTCTCCAAACAGCTGCCTGCAAGACAGCCATGATCTGCAAGAGGCTGTTGCTTCAAAGCATACATGTAAACCCTGTCTCTGTCACTTGGACTTGGTTTGAAACCATGTCATCTTTTATTTGGCAGGTAAATATAGCTCTGAAAAGCAGTGCAAGAGTTCTAAACACGGTCTGTCTGTGTAGAAACCAAACCTCAGGTCATTCCTGAGGGCTGCTCTTGATGACTGCTGCTGTATCACAGAGCCTTGGTACATGCTACTGTGTTTGCTTCACTTTTTTGTATGCTTACCTTTCTTTGTTAAAAGTTGATCTACATATTCATCTTCTTCCTATAGTGGGCAGGACATGGCAGTCTGGCACTTCTTTTCCCATACAATGAAGACTTCATTATGGGAAATTACTATTGTATTTTGTTGTAGTCTAATGTGTATCCTTGGTGACCCTCTGAACTGGAGAGCAGCAAAGATATCTTCCATTAAAAAAAAAAAACAAACACCAACACTATTCTGTAGGAGATCAAGGCACTCAGAGGAAATATAAATGCAAAACTTAAACTACTTTTCTGGTGAAATTGCCTACCTACTTAGAATAAAGGAAAGAATATGAGACACATGGACAATTTTGGGGCACCAGGAAAGAGTCAGCGTGGACTTTGTGAGGGAATTCCTGCCTCACAAACTCCCAAACAAGACAGAAAGCATGCCAGGTAGCACTCCCTAGGCTTTCAACATGTTCCAGGCCATCTTCAGGCATTGACAGCTCTTAGGGAAACTAAGCAATCACTGGATAAATCTCCACATGGGCTGGGGAACAACAAAACAAACCAACCAGCCAAACAAACAAACAAAAAAATCCCACCAAACTCATGAAACTGGTCAAAAGTATTAGAGTAAAGCACAGTTTTCACAATAGACTCTGGAGGTCGTTCTGGTAGGGGGTGGCAGTGATTCCTGGTACAAATGAGTGCATTATGAAGAAACACCCACTGAGTGCATCTGAAACAGGGTTACCAATCCTGAGCTCAGTTTCAGAGCTGGAAGTTGTCAGAGGCTAAGAGACCATGCTGGGAAGGTAGCACAGTTTCCTTGAAATACTCCTATTTTCTACTCTTGCTTTCCTGCTTGTGGTCATTGCTAGGGAATATTTGGCAACATTCAGTACCTCTATTCTTGTAGTCTTGCATTAAGCTTACAAAGGTGAAAAGGAAATGTGTGCAGACTAAAATAGTAACTCTACCAAAACTACAGTCAAACAAGAGAGAATAATGTGTTGATTGAAGCTTTGGGGAATACTGGCATCACCTACATATTCAAATTACATGCTTAAGATAAGGAATATGAAAATATTTCCTCATGAGAATCCCCTGAAGTCACTGGGATGCTTTCTACTGGACCTCAGTTGTTCATCAAACAAAGTAGTCTGTGCAGGTGCGTCTCTTTTACTAGGTTTATATCCCAATCAGTGGAAATCTGTCTCTGTTATACATACAGATAGCAAAGAGATAATGTTCGTTTTACAATTACAAACATGTCATTTTAGTAGCACTTCCTTCCCAGGCCCCAGGTTTTAATATTTCAAACATTTCAGATGTGACACCACTCTTTTGTAAGCTTACCTTCATAATTTGCTGCATTATTTAGTGAAACACATAGGAAAGGTTCCATTTATGAACAATACATTTAAAGAAGGTATTAGTAGAGGAGCCTCTGAACTACCTCTCAACCACAGTATTTTTTTACCTTGCTGCATAATTCATGATTGTCAGCTCTTTCTGAATTCATTCCTGTCAGTTACTGCATGAGCTTTTTTGGATTATTCTGTACATCTGGATGAATTGACAGGCAGAAGTATTTAGCATCTCTTCCTACACTGAGTACCAATTAATGCAACCAGCTATCTGATCTAAGCTCCTGGGGAAAAGATATACTGGATCAAAAGCTACTTTTAAAAATTACTCCTTTAGACATATTTTGCATATTATGATTTGAAACTTTTTACCTGCTGAATTTTCCTAGAAGAAAAATACTCCTTTACCCAAAAGAGACTGTACCTCAGCTTATGGCAACAATAAAAACCTCTGTATACAGCCATGGAAAAATAGGATTATATTAAAGAAGCAAACTTAAGTGATGGCCTTGTAAAGGAGCAGCAAGTTGCTGCTCCCAAAACCCCAGCCTCCTCTGAAATAAAGCAAGGTGACACTTCTGCTTGGTTCAGTTTGCTGCTGGCACAGAGGGCCCTTCCTACCTCTCCTCTCACTACTATACTGATTTGTGCAATAATTTATCTCAGTATCTTCTCAGTGGTAATACTGAAGGAGAGGAAGTGCCGATGGGTATGGGCTTTTTAATATTTTTTATATTAATACAGTCTCCCTTATCAGAAGTAATTTATTGTTTTTCTATTCAGGTCGATCTCCTGCCAAGTGGTAAACCTAGATCTAGACAGTAATGTAAGCCACACCGATAATTTTGTACCCTGCAGAATTCTTTACAATGCTCACATAGGGTTAATATATACATGTTAATGAGCATTCAGATTTGTTCCCATAATTTATCAGAGGGAAGTGGCTACATTTATTAGGCGTGCTCACTGGTGCATAACAACCATTTAATGTAACACAAAATACTCCCAGGACAATTAGATGACCATAAAAATATCATTGACTTTAGTCTCGGAAAATTTCAGGATCACTGCTTCGCCTTCCAGCTGTTCCCAACCCTCTATGAATTACAAATTGCCTTGAGAGAAGAAGAGTAAATAATATTTACTGTGGCATACATTAGTAATTAGCACACATAGAAAGAAGGGGCAAAGTGGCAAGAAGGAAACAAATTGCCCAGTGCCTTCCACAGACGTAAATGAGCTAAAATGTATTTTCTCCCTTTGGCAAATGGCTCTGTCACCCCTGCTTCCCACACTAACACCTGAAGGGAGCAACCCCAGACATCAACCCCAGCAGAGCTGACAACCACCAAGGGAGAAATCAACGTCCCCAGATCTGCAAAGATTGTAGGCAGCCCTTATTTTATTTGCCTGTAAGCACACTTCTGAAAGAAAGGTCAAACACTCTGGACCACTCTCCATAGACACAAAAGTCAGACTGCCAGAAAGCCACTCTCTCTTAGGAATGGATTCTGATCCAAGAGTAAGGAGGAGAGCAATCTCTCCTGCTGCTTACCCAGCTTGCTCAACTCAGAGGCTGCTAAAGCTTCTCTGAGGCTGGCACACCAGATGTTAACAATTTGGAGCATTTTCCTGAAACTGAATATTTACTCATAAGAGGGGAAAAAATCTAAATATCTACATGACACACAACACCTGCTTCACCTTCCAAATAATATTTTCAATGATAGGCTGTGATTAATAATTCCAGTGTACATAGTGTGTTTTTCTAATGGTGACAAAGAAGGGCTATTTTAAAGAGCTTACTGCTGCTGGGAGGAAATTTTAAAAAAGAAGGTTAAACTATATTTTACAATAATGGAAGGAGTTATAACTCACTTTCAGGCTGTAAATATAGATATCTGCTGCTGATTCACAATGAAAATAGCAACCAAAATGGCAAATAGCATACCAATTAGCCCATTTTCAGAATTAGGAACAAAATTCTAAGGCAATATTAAGATATATATTCAAATGCAGAAAAAATGAAAGAACACAATGTTAAGGATCCCCTAGTGAATATAAAGTAGTCCTCAAACAAATACGAAGAAAATTAACATGGTTCTCACTCCAGTGCCTTCATGCACCTGTAGAGAGCAGCCATGGAGTGACTGAGTTAATTTATCTGGCAAAAGGTTTTACAGGCAGGCTTTTTGAAGTTCTTGGATCTTATTTCTATAGCCCAGAATATCTAAGATGAAAAGAAAAGGAGGAATCAGTGTGCTGTTTTCTATGTACTACACTGACTGAGCTCACCCTGCTCCTTCTCTGGGGCAATCTCCAGCGACTGCAGCAAAGCTGTTACAGAACACATGGGGAAACAATTCAGGAACGACGTGAACCTTTTACAATGAAACTCTGCACTATGCAAAAGTAGCTTTGATTCAGTTAAGAAAGAAAATTAAGCATTGTGTGTATGAACAGCATGGTTGTTATTAGGATCTGATCTCTTCCAGTTCTTTAAATCAGGAGCTGTTCTCAGGAACAGCCCTGCTTGTTGTGCCCAGGAGGAAGTGGATGGAAATGGGGATCTCCTGCCTCCAGCCTTGTCTGTGCTGACACTTGTGCTTGCAAGAACTTGGCCTCATCAAATGATTTGATAGTTTGATCATTTTAGATTTTTCTGAATTAGTATTACAGGGTCAGATGCAAAAGTATCAGTGCTACCTTTGGAAAGGGACCCTGAGCAGAGATGTAGGGAGGAGGTGAACACTGCTCAACAGGAACAAATATGCCCAATGTACTTCAAAGCTTCTCTTCTGGTTGGTTCTGGCTTTCCTCTCATCTTGGCAGCAGCCTGAGAGAAGGCAGCAGCATGTGATAGGGCAGGGCAACTGGAATGGGGCAGTAGGAGGGAAGCAAGGATGCTGGTAGAGAGAATTGCCCTTGACATCAATTATTTCACCCCAGATGAGAAAAAAAACATCCTACCAAGGGATTAGGTACAGAGAAAGCAAAGCAGCTCTGCCTCCCTTTCTTAGCAATTTATTCAAAATATTTGGGGGTGGAATCAGATAAAGCTGTTTTTAGCCTCTTTTATTCAAACAATGAAGGGAAGGGGAAAGGGAAAGGGAAAGGGAAAGGGAAAGGGAAAGGGAAAGGGAAAGGGAAAGGGAAGTCCCGTGAGCAGTGAGCAAATGCAGGCTGTTTTCGTGTGTGTCTGTGAAGTGTAGCTGTTTGACTTTAGTGTCTATACTTAAGATCTAATTTTAGTTTTCCCTGAGAGGATTGCCTATTTTCTACTGAAACCAAAATACAACCCCAAACCAATCCCCAAACCAGAAACACCAGGTTTTTGGTTATATGAAGATATTTGCAAGGTCTTTGTCCTCTCTTAGGCCACTAATTTTTACCAGCTCTGTCTCTCATTTCTTTAGGCAGCTACAGACAAAACACCCAAGTAAGTTCAACAGAGGAAGAGGGAAGAAAAGCCAGCAACCTCACCATACATGCCACTGCACCAAAGCCACCAGCCCTCTCCCAAGCATTTTCTTCACCATAATGAAAGCTGTCACTGCCAGGCATACCTGGCCCTAGGAACTGTTGACACAGGAGGAAGCAGGCACTGTCAGTCTCCCTACTGACCAGGCAGAGGAACATCAAGAGTTACTTAATCTGATAAGCTGAACAGAGGTAACCACCCCTAAGGCAGCCTGTCCCAGTTTTGACACACAAAATGAGAAAAAAATATTAATTCCTTAGAAAGGCTTCTCTGGCCAGAGAACTTCCCTCCATTTTTGCTGCTTGCTGTTCCTGAGTGTGTTAGACATTTCAAGAGATTTGATTTGATTTCTTTCATACCCAAGTGTTATAAATAAGTGGAGAGCATTTGCTTGCTAATGCCCACTTTTAACATTTTAGGATTTAGTAAACTTAGCAACAATTGTGTTCAAAATTAGTATGACAAAAACTACAGAGACACACAATAGAGACGTTATTTTCCTTTTTATCTCTTGGGGAAATTTCTAGGGAAAATTCTGTTCCTGGTATAGCATTATAGCAAATACTTTAATGGCCTCATAGATTTGTGCCTCAGTATTAAATTCTATACTTAACATTTCACTTCACTATGATTCTATTTGAGTATTAAAATTGATCTAAAGTATAGATGAGCTAAAGAAAAAATTGCTTTGAAAGAAATCATATAACTCAATACTAATTTCAGGAATCCAAAATGAATATTCACTTGTCTTTTATCAGATTGAATTCTTTTCTGTTTTAAGGCAATATGAACAGCACTTGGGATTCCTTCTTACCCTGAATTTACTCCATCATTGCTAACTGTTTGCAGTCTTGCAAGGCACTATCTCACATAGAGCTCAACTTCTACTTTAAGGCATCAAAAAAGGCTGTAATTCTTAATAGAAAAATAGGTTTTGAGGATTACTGGATGCTGAAGTATCGAAAATCATTTTTTGGTATTTTCCCCGAGATGTGTAAAAGTTCTTGTGTGGCAGTTCGTGTGCCCGAGGTGGAACAAATCAGAGCTCTTTAGTTTTCTCGGTCTCAAGGGTGTTTATTATTTTCTTATCTGTAATATTTCTCTCAGCCCAGCCAGGTCTGTCTTTCAGGGCAGCCATGGCACACTCTCTGCCCCTCAGGGCGGTGTTATCTTTTTATACTAAAAACTACGTACATGATATTTACAATTATTTCCCAATTACTATCATCTATGTTAGACAGTGAACTTCTATTCTAAACCAATCCAAAAGTGCCAACTCCACAATAGAAAATGGAGACGAAGAAGAAGAACAAAGAAAGCCCAAACACGTGCTTTTTCCTCCATCTTGTGCCCTAAAATTCCCATTCCCAAAAATCCTACAATCTATATTTTTATTTTATGATAACACTACTTAAACTACTGTGACTTTTAGGTTCTCATATAAAGCTGCTAATTTGTTTCAAGGGCTATAATCAAACCCACAGATGTTTTGGGCATCATTCCAGGGTCTCAGAGCCCCTTGACCAGGGTCTCAGCAACTCTGGACTCCCAAAGGGATGTCTTAGACTCCAACACTGAAGGATCACTCTTTGGGACATAACATGTCCTGTTGCTATCAAAGAGCAAAGGAAATGCAGTCATCAAAGTTACTGAGATCACCTTAAGTTACAGCAATGCAACAAATTGGGATCTGTGATATTACCTTGCTAAATCAGAGTTACCCATCAACCCAATGCTTACTTGTATGTTCAGGTGCCTCAAATTACTCCAAAACCACCATAGAAAGTCTGGCTGCTACAGGGATTATAATTTTAATCCTCGTTTTCTCCATGTGTCTCCATTTTTTTTTTTTTTACTTGATGGTTCAATGTTTTTGTCATTAATACACCTGTCTAACTGCCAGAGAATCTTGGGCTCAGTGGTTATCTTATGGCAGTAGTTCTACATATGGTAGTAAATTTACTCTGCCGGTGATAAATATAAGGTTATCTTTGTACGTTTCATATTTTTGATTTTCAGGTGCATCAAACACCTCCTTAAACACACCACCTGACTGCCTTTCTCTGTCCCCTGATTTCACATCTCTTTCGTACACTTCAAGGTGTCCCTGTCTACTCAGTTTGTATTCCTACTAATAACTTTCATTACTTCTAATCATCTCTGTAAGGAATCCATAAGCAGGAAAAATGTTATAAAAGACAGTGGAAGGGAAAAATATTTTTTATATGTATATCAGAAATTTGCCTGTACATGTTTCTGTGAGCATATATGTTCAGGCAGAATAGCTGAAGCATTAGCACTTCAGGGGTATGACACCACAAGACTGCACAGAACATCTGAATCATAGGATTATCGTATTAAATATTATTGCTTCTAAAAATTCAGCTCTGTAGATAGGTGAATATTTTATGTCAGTGCATATATGTACTTATGCACTCCTACCCATGCACCCACACATTATGCCTTAAGAAACCTTATGCATGTGAAATAAAGTATCCTACATCTACAATGTAGAATTTTATTATTGCTTATATTCTCATTTAGACATCCAGTCACACTTTGACCATCCCTGCAGATAAAGAGGAGTTCAGTGAATTTTTTGAAGGCCCTTTCCATCTCTAAACATTAGGGATTTTTTTTCATTTTGAACTAGCAATATTGCCCATGATACGGTTTTGTTGACATATTCCATCTATCATTCCACTGGCAGTTTACCTAGCTTTGTGAGGTCCCTTTGTTAGGTGCTTTTCACACTCTATTGCTCTTCAGGTGAGCTTTACCATCACTTGAAATGCATTTGACAGCATTCATAGGGCACCTCTGCAGTCATCACTTGGCTGGCCTTTTGTTAGCATGGTACCTTGGTATTTACCTACAGTCCTTGCTTTTCTATGGCTTGCTGTTCCCTAATCATAATTTCCTCACCTCATGATACCTAATTTCAGTAACAGGCCCCACTTCAGGAATTTTGACAAATGGAGTTTTTAAAAGTCAAAATAACTTGTTTCAGATTATTTTACTTTAGATATGGATATGCTAGCATTTACAATAAACTGCCAGTAGATTGAAAACACCACTTTCTTTTACAGCATCAATGTTGATTTGTGAGTATTACATCTCTTCCTGTTCCTACTGCCTTCTAATAACTTCCTTTAATTACTGTTTCATCCTCTTACTCAATAGTGACACTAGACAAACTTGTTTATTATTTCCACAGTTGCCACAGAGTCTTTGTTAGACATAGGACTGAAATTTGCTACCCTAAGGTCTGCTTCTAAAATAACACTGTGCATTTTGTTAACAACACAACCATATTGTTCTTGTGTTTCCACAGAATACTTGGCAGAACAGCAGCCAAGTTTTCTTTTAAATAAGCTGCTGCTTAATTGTACCAGCTTGTTCTAACATCTCTTCTTTTGACACCTTGGTCTCACAAGGTTTCAGCTCTATTAGCTGGAAAACAGCTATTGCCAGTATGTTCTGTATTCAAAACGAACACAAGAAAATAATTTTATTTGAAGATTTCATCTACCTCCTTTACAACTTTAAAGGGACATAGGTATGTCTGGGAGAGAGGGAAGATTCAAATCCCTGATCTGTGCCCTTAATCCAAGGACTAGATGGTCCCAAAATATGCAAATCAAAGTGTCTTTGGATTTTGGCAATACCAAACAACAAAATTACCGCAGTTTAATTATCGTCATTGAAGAACACTCTTTGTAGGCAAATCCTTTCTAATTTTCTCAGTTTCTATATACTATACATTTTTCTATACACTAACCCAAAACATAGGTTGCCCAAGGTTTTACTAATAATATGTAACAGCTAAGTCAGAGGTTTTCAGGACAACAACAGTGAATTTAGGAGTCTAGATTTTAGCAAAATTCCCACTTTAACTGAAACCTCCTCATCTGCAATTATCATGCATCTCACTGGAATCTGGAGTACCTGAGGAAGCAAACAAAGCCACAAGGAAAAATTGGTGCCACCACTGCTCTGAGTGACTGATTTTTTTCATGGACACTTCCATGAAAGGAGAACACCTGTTTGTTATTTTGAGAACAAGCTGTCCTGGCTTCTCTGAAAGCTTACTCCAGGAGGGGGCTCACAGGTGTGAAGGCATCTCTAGTCAGCCCAAAATAACACTGCCTGGAGGGAAGCAGATCTAAAGCTCTTTAAGTCTCTGTTGCTACCTAGACAGCTCTTGTTTTTGCCTTTACAGGTTCTGTTCTGTGGTGCTAATTTTCCTTACGCATTGTAGAAAGAGCAGATCCACCTCCTTAAGGAAAGTCTTACTGGGTGAAAGAACACCTTGTAAATCCTCCTTATGACTGCAGACTGAACTATTTATTACTGTTTAAGCATATAGATTACATCCAACTATGTATCTTTAGCTCTCTCCCCTCGCTCCTGCAAAGTCCTGGCAAGATCCCACACTAAACCTGCCAATGATTTTCTCAAGGCAATAACACTTTTGCTAACTTGGAATTTGATGTCTATTCCCCCTCCCCCATTTCCTCACCTTACAGCATTAGCACTGTTGCTAACTTGGGAGACTGTGTGCCTAATAAAGTTTTGTAAACTTCCAGTGCAGCTGCCAGCTAGAGATGTGATTCACCTGTGCCCAGGTGAGTGGCTGCAGCTGAAGAAGGATATAAGCAAAAGGAGGAAGGTTCAGCCCAAAGCACTAAGGAGGATTTATGCAATCAGAGAAGAGGAAGCTGATGCTCTGGATGGAGAAGGATCAGCAGGAGTTTCTCTAGAGGTAGTGGAGCAAGGAATGAAACCCTTCGGTCCAAGACTAGCCTAGAAATGAGTAAAGAAAAGTTTGATCTAGGTAGTCTCCACCACTTGTTAAAAGATTAAAAATAGCAAGAAACCTGAAATCTCTTACTTATTCAGCCCTTCTCCCATGGGAAGAAGGACTCAAAAAAGACTAGGAAATACAAGGCTCAATCCTGCCTTTCTATTGAACTCTTAGTTCCTATTGACAGTTGTTTTGGGTTTCAGGGAACAGCAGTTTGGTCAGTTGCTCTTCTGTGCCCTCTTTCTTTGAAACTTCAAACAAAAATGTACAAAACCTCATTTAAAAAGTCAATTAATTGAAGCAAGGCAGAGGAATAACTCCATTAAACTGTGCAAGACTGAGGACAGGCGTGTTTGCATGAATATTCATTGTAAACTCTCCTGCTACCTCAGTCTGACAATCTCTGTTTATTCAAAAGCAAAGTTATAAGCCACTAGATAAACTAATCAAAGGATTTGCTCTACAGATTTGTCATATATTGTTCAGGAAGTTGGACATTTACTCTATTGCCTTGAGTCATTTCATACCAAAATGGAGCTCTAGCCTAGCGTTTCATTAGATTCATAAGCAATATAGGCTGAAATAAATGAATAAAGGCAGAAAAGTATTGAATTTTTTTCAGACAACTTTCCAATTGGAATGTTTTTCATTTCTGTTCAGAATTCAAATCTTTCTTGTGTTTTACCAATGTGAAATGTGAATCTAAACATATTTCAATTCATTTCATGGAGCAGTGACTCTAGAAAGTTGCCTAGATACATAAGATGACTTAAGGTAATAGAAGGAAAGTGTCATAGTCACTCTTAATTTCACAGAGCAATTACAGCAGCAGGGATTTCAGTTACCAGCAAATAACACAGTGGCCTGAAGGTGAACATATGGTATTTGTCATACTGCTCAGCTATGAAACTTGCCAATATGGCCATAGGAGGGAAAAAAACCCAAACCAAAACTAAAGAAACCATGTCAGTGGAGTATATTACTAATTTGATGCAAGTAAACCATGTTATCAAAGACTGGAAGTTAAATTTAAAAATTAGTGTAGAAAATTCTAAAACATTTAAAATGAAAACAGTATCTCCTTTTATTGCAGGAGGCCATGTGATTGCTCATGGTAAGAAATTGAAATAATTAAAATTTAGAAAGTTTAATTATACCCCAGTGCAGCAAATAAGAATTTTTATCTCATTGTGCTCATATGAGGGATGGTGTGGGCGAGCATATGGATCTTAGAGATGATTAAATTAGTGACTAATTTACTGCAAAAAGAGAAGAAAACAGACATATAAATAAAAGTTGGAAACAAAAAACGTCATTTCTTTTACAGATATGACTAAAAATAGAACATACACAAAATTTTATATTTTAGATAAACATAGTAAGGCTCATATTTTACATAAATTCCCTTATATTTTAGCAAAATTTGTGCCTGATTGGATAAGGATGGTGGATCTTGCTTCTCTGCTAATGAAATCTATGAGATGGGTGGTTGAGTTTGAAGTATCAATTTTCACTCACTGTGAGACTTTTGATGGGTCAGCCACTCTCTGATCTTGGGAGGATGATAACACAGATGTGATGGCTGGGCACTGGAACAGGCTCCTCAGCAAGATGTTCTCAGCACCAGCCTGAAAGAGCTCAAAAAGTGCTTGGACAATGTTCTCAGAGACAAGTGTGACTCTTGGCACTGTCCTGTGCAGGGCCAGGACTTGATGGTCTTTGTGGGTCCCTTCCAACTCCTGTGATAATAATGCTCCTTTTTTGTAAGGATAGAATTCACCTTTTCAAAACACACAGAAGCTACCATGGCAGAGACGCTTTAGAAGATATGTCAAAAATTTGGGTCCAAAAGTCTTATGTGGGCTGATAAACAAAAGAACAAGTTTTCCAAAGCTCAGTTGGTAATAATTTTCCTTCAAGAGACAGCTGATGAGAGCTCAGCACTGTTAGAAGGAGGTTACTTACTTAAGCATGTATGTTGGAAAGTTTCCCTCAAGTGCATGGGATTGCAAAAATTAAAATGTCTTGCTTCCTTAAATCAAAGTCAGGGTGAAAATAACACTGACTGAGATGATGGTTAACTGATTCATCTATATAATTTATATAATTTGCTGCCACAAGACCTTATTGAGGCTAAGGGCCAAGTACAGTGTGCTGTACACACAAAGTTGTCTTGGTTTGAAAACACTTCTTGGTTATCATAGGATGATGGTGTAATTCAGGCTGGGAGGTACCTTGGGAGGTCTCCAGTCCACGTCCTGGGCCAGGGCTGGAGCCAGAGCAGGCTGCTCATGGCTTGGACCAGCTGGAGCTGGAAACCCTCTGAGAATGGAGACAGCAATGATACTCAGGGTGAGTATCACTCACTGCTCCACTGTCTCCCTCATAGGAAGAAGTTTCTATTTATCCACAGCCTGAAGCTCTCATTTCAACTTATTCCTGATGCCTCTTGTCCTCCCACCCTGCCCTGCACCGCAGTGAGGAACTTGACTCCATCTCCTACTTGTAGGTTCTGTGAGACATCGCTCAGGTGCCCACAAAGCCCTCCTCAGCTCTTGAAGTGGGGCCTGTGGCTGTAAAAGCCAAATGTCTCTGGCTGACAGCAGTTATGCAGGCAGCCAAAGCCCTTTCTCCAAAATGTCAGGATCCAGGAGAAAGGCACCAGGACCTCTTCTGGCCTTGGCAGAGGTGCCCGTGCAGAGCAGCAGTCCCAAGATCTGCCCAAGCCCCGTCAGCAGGCCAGGCCAGGAGAGAGGAGCCTCTGTCCCTGTGGAAAGGGATCTCCCTCTGCCATGCCTCAGTGCCTGCTCCTGCTGCTGCCCTGAGTCTGGCATGTCTCCCCGGGCACAGCTGTCTGCCTGTCCCCACGGCTGTCTGTCTCCACAACTGTCTGTCCCCACCTGCCACAGAACACTCACATTCCTTGCAGGCCTCTGGAGAGAGGCAAAGCCCCCCTCTGCTTTTTCCAGGAGTTGGGAACCTCCAATCTTCCCTGCCATGGTCGACCCCATGTGCCCCACAGCACACACCTGGATCCTTCCTCTCTGCTCAGGGTTTGGGAGGGTCTTCTCAACCTCTCCTCATAAGATCTTACACAAAGCCTCCAGTTCAGCATTGAAAGAACACAAAGAACCAGACTTCATTCTGCACGGCATCCTTTTATATGACCTTATATTCTGGAAATCATAAAATTGGTCATGGTTAGATAATCTCTCTCCCTTCTTCAATGTGGGCTGTATCCTGAAAGCAGAGTTACTAAGGTTTGGTGGGGAAAATTGTCTGAAATAGTCCAAGACATCCAGCTTTTATCTGCTGATCTTATGTTGGTCTTTGGACAAGGGGAATATCTTACCTCTGTGTTGAGACAAGTTCCCAGCTGGTGCTGACTGGCAGGACTCCAGTAAGACTCCCTATCCCTGAAGGTATTTAAAAGATGTGTGGATGTGGCACTTAAGGACACAGTTTGGTGGTGAACTTGACAGTGCTGGGCTAGCAGTTGGACTCTAAGACCTTAGAGGTCTTCTCTAACTTAAATGTTTCTATGACTCTATTTCTTCAACCCCTCCTGGGATCAGACCTCCTGCTCTCCTCCTCCTCCCAGTCATCACCCATGTCACCTCTACCCCTGGTGATATGTCAGAGGCCATGGGCATCTGGGCTGTGGCCAGAGCATCCCCTGTCCTTCAGTATGGCCCTCCTCCCTGGCAGCCTTGCAGCATGACTTGCTCAGCCAGTGCCACCTCTGCAGCTACGTTTTAAACTGGTTTGGCTAAACCCCGATAATTTTGGGTATGAACTCTAGTAAACTGGTTTAAATTCAGCCTACAGTGACTCAGCTGGCATTCATAAACACTAGTGTAACAAAAAACTAATTTTAAATCCGTCATCGTGTGTATAGTTGCATCAGTTTAATCTGAGCTGCTTCCAGGCAGAGTTAAGCTAAGCTGGCTCTGCTTGGTTGCAGCAGAGCCTAGGTCTGGAAAAGCTGATGTACAGATACAAGTAAGACCGTCAGTTATAATTATAAACTACTCAGCTCGGGTATCTTCGTGCTGCAGGGTATAAATTAATCACCCACTGCCACGCCAAACAAGCCTTTCTTCATGTGCTTTTGGGGGACATAATGAATGCTTCCCTCCAAAACACCTGCTGCCATCCAGGCTTGGGGCCTGCTGTCCTCTCAGGAAGGCTTGTGAGCTGGACAGAACACTACCCACTTCCATAAAATAATTATAATTCTCAAGAAAAACACAGTGATGTTATCATTAAATTGGGACCAAATCCAAAGTAATAGAGAGCACGGAACAAGCGGTCCCCTTCCACTGGATCAGATGCCTTTCTTGGCATTAATTGGGAGTGCGTCAGCAGGGGAGGTAACTCTGTTAGCTAAATTAATAACGTTACTGAAGTTTCTCAGGTTGTCTGTGCCAAATCTGTGTTTAATCGGCCTAACTTGGAAAAGATATAAAGGATCATTTTATTAATCTCTAAGGTCAGGATCTTAGCAAGATTTTGAATTATTAAAGAAACTGGCTGATAATTGGGGCAGGAGGTAGAGTCACGCTCACCTTTGAAATCACAGCATCAGCAAAATTTTCTTAAGCCCTATTACTGCATTCAAAGGGACTGAGACATGCATTTAGACAGGAGAATTTCATTTTCTGTTGAATGATTTAAAACATAGCAGTAAAATCCATGTGGATCCAGCATGTTTTAGCAATTTGCTGAACTCAGTTGTCCATGCTACTTTCATTGCTTAAGAGACACGGGTACAGCACTGTAACCAGACATTTAACGTTTCCTGACTTCCATTAAATGGAAATCATTAAACATGAAGCCACACTAACTTGAACAATTGTACTGAGCTATAAAACACGACTTTGAGAGTTTGGCTTGAGAACACCTCAGGGATGCAGGCAGAGAAGAGAGAGTGGATGAGCTCTCTGGCTGAAACTACCTCTTGGCAGCATGAGTGACCTCCTTTCTGCATTGCCACGAGCTTCCTTCTCCTCATGAAGATGAGCTATCTATCCTGTATATGGTTCCTCTGGACAGGAGGCAAGCTGCAAGACTTCTTGACCTTTTTTCACTAGCAGCCAGTCTCATTTCTTAGCGTCCCTTTTGTAGGCTGTGTGAATAACAAGGAGTTTACTCTAGTCAGTGTCCATCCTGAAAAATGTAAACACTATGGGTTTCATCCTTTTTCCATTTCCCTAATGATCTGAACTCCAAACAGATGGAAAGATGTGGATCATACACCACAGATACAACAGAATGATAAAAGGAAGCAACATCCCCTAAAGATCTGATCTAGTCCTCAGGCTGGTTGGGATAAAATTTCTATGATTTAAAGCAATTTTACTGCCACATTATTGTTGTGACCTCAGTTCTACAGCATAGAGATACAGGTTGTTCTAGTTCACCTTGTTAGTGGGGAGTGAAATTCATTGCAGCTCTGCTCACAGCAACAATGCAGCTAACAGGAATTCTCACAGCATAATAACCCAGGCATTTAACTAAAACACTGTAACATCAATCATCTAGTGTCATTAAAATCCAGTATCATTTAAACAGCTCAAAGTGATAATGTCTGCAGTGTTGTAAGATTTCTTTCTTTCCCTTGTCTCTATGTGCCTGTAGCTGAAATTGCAATCCAGCTGTATGAAAGGCAAAAAAAATTAAATTCCTATAGTGCTTGCTGACCTAATACCAGTGTTATCATATTGGATGTGAAACCATGCATTCAGACTTAATTTTGTTTTAATAAGAGTGAAACACTTGCTATGTACTTTCTTCTAGTCAAGAATTAAATTGTACAGAAGGGATATATATCTCCTAATAAACTCTTTTTTCATTTTTCCACTGCCTCTACTTTCTCAGTATCAGCCTTTGAAAAATGCTTTAATAGTTCTGTGAATGAGAATGTTCTTTTTTTCCCATTGCCTGAGTTCTTTCCTTCATATAAATCAAGATGTTTGGAAAGGCAATACGCTTTCAGATTATTAGAAAATAGTTACATTATTGTTTTTGAAAAGGCCAGCAGCCACAAGATGTTATTAAATGCTTTTATGAATATATTTAATATTCAATTAAAAGGCATAAGACATGGTTCAAATCAAATCTAAGGGTGGGTAGACTCCTTTGGGAAATGCCATCTCCCAAGACTTCAAGCCATAAGAGCAATAAACCACTGGAATATGATTCCAAAGGACATAAGAAGCATTTTATTGTCTGGAGACTCTAAATCTAGATTGGAAACAAAACCCTAGCCACTCACTTTGGCAGGGATAGGATTTGAATATTTTCTGAACACAGTATAGAACAAAGGTGCTTGGACTTGCCATGGTTTTCATGAAAAAACTGCATGAAAACTGGGGGGTATTTTAGGGACTGTTTTGTGTAGGTTGGAGTTGATGTTCTGAGTGGTTGAAATAGTGCTTTTAAAACCTCTGAAGAATTCCACAAGTATTAAATTTAATCTTCTAAAATATGTGTATTTTCTATCTGGGAGTACATGGTGCTTTACAGCTATTGATAAACTAAGTTTTAGCAGTCCTTTGAGATGAGTAACCATGTGCTTCCTACAGATGCAAAAATTGAGGCACACAACATTGAAGTAATTTTCCAAGAGCCACAGAAAAAATTAAAATATCCTTTTCGTGTGATTCCTCTGCACACTTCCAGCCTGCCCAAATACTTGAGTGTCAGCAGTGATACCTACCTTTCAGTCTACTGATGAGATACATGAGATACACCCCTGTGACACACAAAAAGAAAATTAAGTTGCAACAGGATATGGGGAAAGGGATGCCGTGCTTTGGCCAACATGTATTCCTCTGCCCACTGTTCTCCAGGTTACTAGACCAGATAATGGAAAAAGGAATAAAATCACACTAGAAAAAATAATTACTTGGAAAACTAGAGGCTAAGTGAGAACAGACTAGAAGGGAAAATGTTTGACAATAGTCTTGAAACAAGGTTTCCTACTTCTAGCAAGGCAATAATGTAATTATGTGAGAAAAGACTGACATGATGTCATTTTTGATCCCACAAACATGAAAGAAAAACAGAGATAGAAGGAGCTTTGATGAGAAATCTGTAGAATTGATTTTGTTGATTTGTCTCTGATGATTTCTAGTCACTAACATTTTAAAACAGCAAAAGGAAAAAGACATGTTTAGATTTATACAGGCGTAATTGCTCATAATTGCTTTTGGTTTTCATTCATCAGCACTTATACTTCTTAGCAATATACTTGACCTGAAGTACAATGTCCATAAACAGGGCTTACTCAGCAGTTGACCTGTATCATCTCCTTGCTAAGAAATTACGGGTTGGAATAATATCCTGAACTGTTCATTTTTACAATGTCCCTGACCATGGCTCTGAAAGGTTTTAAAAATTCATTTACAACTCAGGAATGAGTCACTGCAGTCCTTCATTATATATGGAGAAAAAATGTCTAATGACTTCCACTGGGATGATACTGTGTTCCAGTAGAAGGACTGTAAAATCTATTTCTGCGTATGGCACTTCTGTTTTTTAACTCCTTCTTATGCCTTTCTTGCCTCAAAGAACATAAAAAATTCCTAAGAGGCACTTAAGCATTTTTTGTATCCATAGCAGCCAAAGAAACCCATTTTAAACACTTTCATAGAACACTTTATGGGAAAAGAAATTTTCAAGCTGTAGAGGAAAAACCCCACCTAAAATACCCTACAAAAGAGAGCCAGTTTATTTATTAAAACAAAACAAAAAAAAAACATCAAGCAAACATTTCTGCTGGAATCACATAATAAACATCCACAAATCTTAAGCTTCTTGTTTGTTTCCTCTACATGGGTATGGCAATATTAAACTGACTACCATGTATGTTTGCACATTCAGCAGTACTGGAGAAGACTCACTGATGATACCTATTTCTTATATAGCAATAGTTACTTCAACCTTTTATTTTAAGAATGATGTAAATTATATAAATGTTGGCTATATACTAGTTAAATATAAATATATCAAAAGATATCTGTGGTAACTGTCAGTAACTATAACTCTGTTATCTGTATTTGATTCAGCATCCTGGTACTTTTACTTACATTGTTTCAAAAATGCAAGCATGTATTTTCAGTGGTTCCATCATTTTCTTTTAGTTACCTTTAGTTTGCCTACAAACTCATGTTTAACATGAATAAATGGCTGCTTTGAAAAAGGAAGAAAAGGAATAAGGTGTGTATTTCTTGTTCAGGATAACTGCTTTCATTTCAGCATGTATTCAGTTATTATTTAGTATGTATTCAGTCATGCAACAAGTTTGGCTTCACCTCTCAGATTTCCTCCATGATTTTTTCTGTTTCTCTGTCCTGGTCTCAGGTTTGTACACAGTAAGGACCTGGAGGAGGGAAGTTTTTTATGGCTAATGAAGTGATTGCTGGTCTTTTGATGACCTGTAAGGCCCCATTTGGTCAAAAAACTAAAAATCTGGTATAATGCTCTTGTGACTTAGCAAATTTCTGCAGTAAAGGAGGCTGGTCACTCACAACAACTTTGACATGAAAAAGGACTATTAAAACTTGTCCATATACATGTTTCAGGCTAAAACGTATGCAGGTATTTCCAGTTACTCCCCATGTAACAGGAATGAAGGAAATTCCAATTCATTTTTAGGTGAGGAAGAACAGTGCATCATCTGGAGAGTGGTCTTATTAATTAATAATTGCATAGGTGGCTATGCACAAAAGACTAAGAGGCAGAGGAGACAGTTCTGTTATTTCAAATGTTGGCATTGGAAGAAAAGTACTGTATTTGAAAGACTGGATGAACAGATTGCTCCTAAATTGGGAGAATGCTTCCAGGGACTAGAATCACACATGTGCCTAAAACAACCGGGAGTAAGCATGTTATCTCTACACATAGCTTTTTTTCCTTCGTGTAGGGCAGAGCATGAAGACTCAGGCCAAGTGCATGTAACTTATTACTAATTCCTAAAGAAAAAATCTGATGTTCAGGCAATCACAAGCAGAGGGAATAGCCTGAGCTACTTAATAATTGCAGTTGTAGAAAACATGTATTTTTTCTACATTTAGCAAGGGGAGGAATAAATTAAATCAATTCAAAAAGGAATTAGACAGTATTTTGTATGAATAATTCAAGCAAATTGCCTAAGCCTTGTTATGTGTTAATGGAGCTTTAAGTTTATGGACATCTAAAACTAGTCAGACAATGCAGGAAAGCTAGCAAGAGAGATAAAACCTTGTTTGAGCTGTATGCTCCCAACGGTGACACACAGCACTCCTAGAAACAAGGGAGGATGATGCAGTATGAGGGTGCTGGTGCACTGGAAATGAAATAATAAATGTGCCTGTTCCCCTAGAGAGCCATGATGGGATAATGGGACTATTGTTACTGACTGTGTGTCCTTGATGCTGCCGTCGTTCCTTTTAAAGCAAGGGGAAATCTATGAAACAATTGTGTTCGTTTCACTAGAAGGATAGGTCTAATTCTGAACCTCTGGCAGCTGTCTCAGAAGACCCTTTGATTTATTCTGGGACAAACTAAGGAACTTCACTTGGCATCTATCCAGCTTCACTTCTGCTTATCCTTGAATATTTGTTGCTGGTAAGTGCATCAAGCTCCAGCTGTGTCAAATAAGAAACTTCAACTACCTACTACCACAACAGCTATATCTGTTTATGTCATGGTACAGACAAGAGTGGGAACAGAGCAATTTCAGCTGAAGGATTTGGTTATTTAACAACCTCACAGAACAGGCAAATTACAGAAATGCTGCAACAGCTTGCCCTTTCAGGGAGCCTTTCTGCCACAGGCAACCCTCACAACTGCACATTTCTTTCACTTCCACATGATCTCACTAACATTTGGTTCCTTTTCTTCTCTTCCCTCTCTCCAAAACAAAGCAAAACAAATAAACTAGAAAGAAGCCTTTAAGCCTTGAAAAGGACACTAAACTAAGGTTGCTTGAAGGTTGCTATGTATGTAGCTGCTGATGGCATATGGAAGGTTCAAAGATACCACAGAGAGAACTGCTGGCACTAAAACTGACTTCTTTAAAATATATCATACCATGATCATTACCTGTGGTAATTGCAGCAAAAAGCTGCAATCTGTCTAACTCAGGTAGGGCTCTTCATTTTCCTAAGTATCAGTCCAGCAAATTAAGCACCTGCTCTCTCACTTCCTAGTCTAGCAGTCTAAGCTCAGTACTCTGAGCTGGCACCCTGGTGCTAGTAAAGGTAAAGCATGGCTAAAACATGTAGTGAGGTGTTTATATTGAATGATATGGACTGATCTCATAGGGCTCCAAATGCTCCCTCTGGGGCTTCCCTCCAACCACAGTCTTCTGCAAATTACCACCATATATAGTTAGTATTTATTTTTTATTTTAAGAAAAAAATCAAAGTCCAGTTGGCCAGGGTTTCCTTCCCAGCCCTTCTCCTTCTCTTACACCATCCCAGGTGTCCCTCACATGGCAAAATTGGGAACTTAAGGACTGAGTGTTACTTGATGTACAGAGAAGGACTTCGTGTGAAGAAAGGCAGTTTGACACCTGTAAGAGGCAACTGAATAAGCTAGAATGAGGAAGGGGAAAGCTGTGCTAGGGAGGGTTATTTGAAAGGGAAAAAAATAAAAGTGACCTGTGTATCTCCCTGTATTCTCCCAACTGCCCTCCCCCAGCTCTGATCAGTGATTCCTCATGCAGAGCCAAGCACAGCCTGTCCAAGTCACTCCTCTCTCCCCTTCCAATTCCAGTACAAATGTCTCTGCCATTGGGCAAAGCTGCCCCCCCACACCATGGTCAAGGACAGGGAAGGGATTTTGCTTTTCTTCTTTAAGCACTAAGATTTATTTTGGCTCTTTTGTGGCAGTGCTTTGAGCTGGCTCAGAGTTAAGTCATGGCGCAATAGCATGCACTGCATCTATCCTGGAGGTGGAGGAGTGACCAGCAAAGGGAGAAAGGGGTAACCATGCAATTATATTTTACACAATCAGTTGAGATTATGTCATCTTAGTGATCAGAGCAAAGAAAATTAGATCTGGAGCTTCTTAATACTTTGCCTGTTTGTTGTTTTTGGGTTTTTTCTAGTTTGTTGCTGGGTTTCCTTGTTATAGACAGAACAGATAATCTCCAAATAAGCAGCCTTACATCATCCTTTACAAGAATGTGCCTTCTCATGTTGGAGCCAGGTTTCCATTTGCACTGACTCACTGCTGTCTTTCTAGGCAGCTGAACCCCAGTATATGTGAGAAGGACACCTTCAAGGGGCTCTGTGGTGCAGGGTTGCCCAGTGTCATGGATACAGGCACTAGGATGGGAAGCAGGGAATTTTGCCTATACCATAGGCATACCATACTTTGGCAACTATCATCTTGTCTCAGGGCACCATGTGCAAAGAAGGCAAGAGACATTCGAGCCTGGAGCCCAGGAATGGTTGTGATTAGAATTAATAGTGAAGAGTGTGAAGACCCTGAGAGAAAGAGGGGTAGAGGTACCAAGAGGGGTGGCTGATAACTAGGTCAGAAATTGGGGCAGCAGAATGGGAGAAGGCAAGGCACAAGGTGGAAAGGAGAACAACAGGGAGACAGCTGAGAGCAAAGGTATGAGTGAACTGGGACTGGGGCACTGGGGATGGGAAGGGATACATAGCTGGGTGCAGAGACTACAACCAGACCACAGAGCCGGGAGCTAGTGGTGATGGTTGGGAATAAAGAAAAGGATTTAGGAGGGACACAAAGGCAGAAGGGAGAATTTTCTCCACACTGAAAATATTTTCAAACTATATAGTTAAAAAAAAAATCAGTGTCCCATGAAGTTTTCTATGTTTTGACCAGATTTTTAGATTCTACTCAGCTAAAAGTCAAGGCCTGAGCATTCAATTTCCATTGTGTGTTGCTGCTTTCCACTGCTCCAGACATGGGGGTGACACCTCTGTCTGCAGGGGAAGGTGAAGGCTCACAAAATCCTGCCTCTGCCTGCCTGCCTGACACACATCTGTGCTGGAAGGAGCACCTCCTTTGCTTTGCCATCAGGCTGCCTGAGTACTTATCCTGGATTGTATGAAGAAGATGCCACAACAGACAACAGTCACTGATCTTTGAAATTCAGGATAGACAGTGCCCAAAATATCTGATATTAAGGTGTGTGCAAGTGCTCTTTTATTCAAGGAGAGAGTGCCTTCTGAATGCAGGATAAATACTGATAAAAATCAAATAAAACAAGATGTTTAAAAGTCTGTAATAAGCAGGAGATGGAACAGTAGAAAGACACATAGGGTTTCTTGACCAGTGCTCTTTTTAGTGATAGGAGTCCAAGCCAGATTCCCTTTCAATGCCACACATATCTGTTGAAGTCCAAGCAACAGACTTAATTGCAGCAGGGAACTGCTGTTTTAAAAAGCATGTCTGTAAAGAATGGGGGAATGCATATGGCACATATGTGCCTCGACAGTTTTGCTAAATAAACCATGAATTTTGACAAGTGTGTATCTGTAAGTTTGCCATGGAAATAGGATTGTATAACATCACAGCTGAAACAAAAGTTCAGCCTCTGAAAACTGTGGGGGCGTGCTGCTAAAATGTTTGTTCAAATGTTAGCTGACTAGTTTCGTAACTCCTGTGCATGTGGTTAATGCTCTTTTAGACAATACCTGGAAAGAATGGATGTCAGAGCTGCTTAATAAAAGCATTAAAATTGTTATAGCTAATGGCCAGATCTCAATTTCAGTGTTTCATAAAATGATAAAGGTTTCTTATACAAAAAAAATTTAAGATATGAGCCTTCTCAGCTTGTTTATACAGGATTCTATAAAGTGGAGGTCTGGAAAAATATTTGGTTCTCTGTTTAATGAGGAAATTACACTTATGGCGATATTAATTTCATTCATAGAATCTGTTTAGATTGACAAACCAGTAAGGAATGGTCTGTAAAAGCTTTCTCTTTCAGGTTGTCAATATAGAGCCATTGCCCTGATGCCAAAAGCAGGAATTACAGTGAAGAGGAGTTGTTACTATTAGTGAACCCATGATTCAGCTCAGGAATCTCATCCAGAACCCAGTGAATATGTTCTCACTCCGTAAACCACTGGCATGTTGGCAATGCATCAGCTGTCCCTTCAACCAATACCAAGAATTAAGTAGGTGTAAAAGCACATCTCCAAGAGGCTTCTAAAATGGTAGTTCTGGCACAGGTTTGTTATGCTACTTGCTTCACAAATAACCATCAGCCATAGAGTGTGGACATCTTTATCCAAAAGATAAACAGCAGAGTGAGGATTCAGAGCAGCTTTTGTTGCACTGAGCACTGTAAGCCACCTGCACTGACTTTGCAAATCAGTCATTCACACTCAGCCAATCTTGACCCGCATTCAGGAGATGCAAAACCTAAATTAACAAAACAAACTTTTCCAAATTTGACCTAAATTTAAAAATCATTGGGATCATTCTCAGTCTTTGCTGAAGGTCTGTTTTGTAATTCACCAATTGGCTCATCCCAGTGTCTGATGGTATTGATGCTATTCATTCTGATCCATGACCACAGCACCTTTTCCAGGTGGGTTTGGCTGCCCCTGGCTGTAGAGGGATTTCATACACTGTTCAACTTCAGCACATGTCAAAAGCAAAGTGAGCCTGCCCCAGGGATATACACCAGGAATGAGCACTCAACCATATTGCAGTTTTGCTCTGTTCCAAAAAGAGAACTGGCTGAGGCAGGGGGAATTGTCATGGGTATGTACGCACACACCTGTGCATGCAGGTATGTGCCTGCACACACGTGTTTGTATATATGTGCATATATGCTGAAAGACAGACTCTTTAAGCTGCAGCCTGGAGGAAGACTATTGCTCATGGAGCCAAAGTGTCTATTGGTCTGATTTACTAGCCACAAAATGTCTCAGGAATTGTATAAGGCCTGCCTTGCCAAGTGTTTTCAGGTTAGTAGGATTTCTCCAGGGAAGATGATCTAGCAATTGCTGTGGCATCTTTAATTGTTTATAACAAAATTGCTTATTAGGACTCTATTAATGATTGTGCTCCTTATAATAAGAAGAAAGAAATATGTAAGACACAGTCTACATCTCAATTCAGTCCCTCTAGACTGTTCCAAAATGCTGTGTTGGAATTGCTAGGTTTATACTGAGCTGGTGACCTGATTGTGCTTTTATTTTGTGCTGGACAGATTTTGTCTGGCATACATACATGGCTTGTACACATACAAGCCCAAACTAACACACTACATGTGACTGAAGTGAGGCACACAAATGACCAATGTGTGCACAAAAGCCTTTTTGCACAGAGACACTGATCATTGTGCCTTGGCTTTTACAGGTGTCACATGAAACATCTGTTGGGCCATATGCAGTAAAGACCTGCCAGAGATGGTCATGCCATGGTGGGCTGAAGTATGGGTACCAACTTTTTGCTCTCTGCTCTAGTGGATTTGTTGAAGATAAAAGTGAACAGGAGTCTCACTATCAAAAGCTTTGACAAACCCCTGATGTTTGTCTCTGGCTACACTCCTTACACTGCTATACTCTACAGCAAGGTGATGTGGTTTGCAAGATTGGGGCAGCAGAGTCATACAGCAAATACAGAGCCTCTTGGTAGGAAATCTGAAATCACCAAATGGAAGAGATCCTGTTACAATAGAATGCCTCCCCCAAAGCCGTGACACTTGATCTATTAAATCATGGAAATCACAAACGCTGCAGTTTCAGTGCACTGGGAGGATTGTATTAAACTCAGTCAGCAATTATTGGTAATATGGGATAAAAATCTTTACTCTGAAAGTAAGCTTTAAAAGGTCATAATGTAATCGCTGCCACTGATGGTCTCTGCAGTGGCTGTTAGTTTGATTGCAAAGCAGCAGAGAAGAAATGGAGATGCGTAAATTGAATGCAAACCCTAAACCGCTATTTCTGTCACAGTGTTAGTGGCAAAATTATAGATGCAGCACACATCATCTCTCTTCCCATTTGTTAGATTTAATAAATTTACCTTTATTCTTCACCAAATTTCCTCTTTATTGTTGTTCTGTGAATGCTCATTATGAGAAAGCACAGAAATGCCAAATGAGGCAGGAAAAGTAGGAAGTGTATGAAAGAGACAGTGGGAAATTCAGACAAGTTTTCCAGGCCCTTTGTGTTGCTCACAGAAAATGTAATGCATGAGTTAAAGCTGCACTGCCAGATTAGATCTGGAGCTGAACATGGTGGCACCTTCCACTGCAATGAGATACAGAACAGAGACATTTGGAGTCTGATTTGGGTCGTGTTGGGGCTTGCATCCTGACAGGTGTTACGAGCTGCCAGCTTGCACCAGTGCTGCCAGTCCCTGGCTCCCTCACATCAACAAGTTCAACACTGGAGGCATTTTTTTGTACCATTTCTTCATGCCATTTCTTCATTTAGGGGACATTCCCTGCTCCGTGACATCTGCAGGTCCCTTTGCAAGGGAGACCTGCACACTATTGCATGCCAGCTCCTATATAAGCATCTGCATGTGCTCTCTGCCCTAGCACCACTCTGGTTTGAATGACTTCACTTTTGCTTTATATTAAGAACCATTAACAATTACTGCAGATCCCTCATACATAACAATTTGCAACCTAATAGGTTCTACTGCATCACTTAGTTTCTATGCCTTTGAAAATAACTTCTGTTTAATTGAGGTAAGGTCAACTCTTATCGAGTGTGCTGGTGCAGTGACTAAATGCAGTTCAGCTTATTTACTCTTAACCCATATTTTAACATTTCTGAGTGTTAACATACAAGAAGCAGATTTTTCATACAGGAAACAAACAATTAGGAACATCCTGAGCAGTAGAGCTGCTTATCTTCACTGTATGTTGTGATGTGATGCTATACCTCTGAGTATACCTAGTCCTGCTGAAACATAAATGGTATCCTCTACTGGCAAACTGACTTCTTATTGTAAAATCATCAATAAGTTATTTCAAATTGTGGATTTACAAATTTCTCATGTGCTCCTTGAATGGCTCTAATTTGTTTAATAAAAGGACAAATTCTAGTTAATCAAAAGCTTCTCAGAGGATTCTGAGTTAACTGACTGAGAGGTAAAATTAATTAGAATTTTTCTCCAGCTAAAAGAGTAAAATAATCTCTTGCTCATACACATTTGGTATAGAGGCTACCAGGAACACCTCAGGCCTTTATTTTATAAAAAGCTAATAATATCAAACTGAGTGAAAATTAGTAAGTCATGAATACCTTGTGTAGAGCTGTCTATCCTGTTTAAGTGATTTTAAACAATAAAAGCTTGCAGCCTTAGAGCTACTCCTCCTTCTCTGTTTCATTTTAGTCCTAAACACCATAGCAACCTACCTGACCATAGGAAAGGATGTCAAGTCCTATTTCTACCATCTTGTCACTGTGCCCTGCCTGCCTCAACAAACTCAGGAGCTGTCTCTTCTTTAAAAAGAAAATACTACTGCATGGGATTGACAGGGGCATCAGCACACCAACCGTGGTAGCAGAACCCAAATGCTACAAGTTCTGAGTAACCCTCATCCCTGCAGCTTTCCAACCAGGCTCGATATCTCTGCGGCACGAGCTGGGCTTGCAGCAAAGTGCAGCCTCTCAGACAAAAGCCCAGCTGGTTAATGTAACCACCAATGCTCTGCGGAAAGATGAGACAATTCCTGTATTGACCCAAATCCAAAGCACACTTGAATCTAAGGTGACCTTCAGCTTTAGATGAGCAGAAGTTGCAGAGCAACTATAAAGAGCAAAATATAAAGTGCTCCTTGCTGCCTCTCAGCCTTCTTCCCTCCAGTCCCAGGCACAGCTGTGCCAAAATTTCTCTCTTTCCTCCAAGAGCTGCTGCCTGAGCCCCAGGTACCCCTTCTGCCAGCACAGAAACAGCCCCACAGCCCCTTGGGCAGGCACAGACCATCTCATCACAAGCCCCCCTCTCTTCCATCTCTTTTTCTGACCTCCTGTTGTCCATCAGCCATGGCAAGGCACCTGACCCCAAAGTCAAGGGCCTTACACAATTGCACAAGAACCTCCACTTCAAACTAGCTGTGCAGTAGCTAATTACTGCTGATGGGTGAGAGACTATTACAGGAGGGATTCAGGAATGTACATTCTACCTCCTCAAATAAAATGGTGCTCATCCTGCAGCTGTGATCACAAGTCTGTCATACTTGTGACAGAATATTGCAAGGTGAAGCTCTTTTTGCTTTAGGCATTTTATAGCACCTGTCCCAAAGTGAGAAAGAAAATGATTGAATAAGCTCCAGAAATTCTTATTACCAAATGCAAGTCTGCACAGCATGTAAAATACAGCTGGGGTCACTACATTTCTGAGGTGTTTAATCAAGTGGAGTTGCTGTTTTTTTCTCCCTCTGATTAATTTATCATATTATAATATAAGCTATTGGAATACCTGCCTCATTTCTGAAGGAAGTCATAGCCAGATCCAAACCTCTGATCATAGCCTGAAAGTTAATGTGGAATTTAATAGGTACATAGCATTTCTTAGGGCTTGACCTGGACACAACATGTTCTTCCCTTCCAATGTAAAATGCTATCACTGAAAGTTATCTGTTTTAGAGATATCTGTAGATATATATATAATATACTGATATACTCTTTTCTACTATGTTTACCTGATATTGCTATCTATATGTCTACCTGTCATACCTAATAGCTTGTGAATCTGCTGGCCAATTTCAAGGTTATTTGACAGAGTAGCAGGAGAATAAAGGGAGTTTAGTTTGAACCTGATTAATGGAAAGAGGAAGTGAGGTAGAGAAATGACAGCCACCCAAGCTGAACCAGTGTATGCATGGTGGCTCAACCTCAAGCCATAAATCTTCAGGGAATCAAAGCATAAGACTGGTTCCACTGCTCACCAAACTGTTTCTCCACCACCCTGAAATCCATCAAACACATCTGCTGGAAGCTTTCACTGCAAGTGGAGCAAGAGTCTCAGTGAATCAAAGACTTCACAGACAGCTAACAAATCATATACCTCCTAATGTGAAGGTCAGCCAGCTGCTGTGTTTCTATTCACATATTAAATGAATAATACTTAACCTAGAACTGACAGAACAAGTCACTACCAAAGTTCATCCTACCAACAGTGACCTCAATGAGGGTTAGACTGATTAGTATAAAAGTACTTATCTCCAGCTTAAAAACAAAAAAAATATGAAACTGAATGAAGTGGAAGAATAAAGTCACTTCAGCATCTTAATATGCTTTATCCTCAAAGGTGTAGGCGCTGCAGAACAGGAGTCAAAAGCAACTCTGAGGTATTATTTCAGTATGTGATATAAATGTTCATAAGAAAAGCTATGGAAAGAGTTTTCAAAGTTTACTGAATCCCCTATGGCTTCACTCCCCATGCTTGTTTCACAAAGTGGAGCTGACCTCCTCCAGTAGGGTATCCACATGACTGCAAAAGAAAATTACATTTGTACAATGGTTTATTATGTATCTCACTAGGGCCAGCTATTTTCAACCATTAGTAGCCATTTGAATGGACATTGCATGTTGTGTTATGGAGGGAGGGTGGAAGCCTGCCACATGTAGAAGTATAAATAATACTTCAAGATTTATTTTAGCTGAGATAAACTGATAACAATAATAAAGAGACACTATTATGGTAAGAAATGGACACTGTTCGCTGTCATAAAGATTTGTATCCACACTCCCCTAATTTGTTGTCTTCCTTTATATGGTGCCGTTTACAAGTTTTTATTTTGCTCTTTATAACAGCAAGAGAAGTGTAATTACTCTTGCTAGAAGCTGATGTGGTTTGTGTTATCTCATTCCTTTTCCCATTGATTCCTAAGGTAAATGAAAGAACAGGATGTATGGTAGTAATTTTTTCTCAAAAATGCAGCTTTTTCTTTGTGTGCATCAGCAAAGCACTAAGCTCAGACTAGGGGGTTGGCAGGAACCACAGCAGCTCTCACCTGTGCCCATGGGAAAGCCTAAGCCCTTTCACCAGTGGGAGTGTGGGACAGCTCCCAAGCCTCCTATTCCCACAAGCCTTGACAGAGGGGCTGATTAATGGGGTGATTTATCCCAGCTCTAAATTGGCATACATTCTCCTGTGTGCGTGTGCATGTATATATACACATATATAATATACATACACATCTGCCCTGCAGTACTTTGTGATAGGAAAGGAAGCTGTGACCAGTGCCCTTGCAATGTCTGGGCCACCTGCTTTTAATAAGCCCCTAAGAATATGCTGGTATAGTTTGCAGCTTTTCACTTACTCCTGGGGGACAAAGATACACTCCATGTTCCTCAAACCAGGAAAACATTGAATGCCTTACAAACGAACAGGCACATGCCCAAGTGCGTCTGCCAAACCTGAGTACGTGATCTTGGCTCAGAGGAATAACTTGGATGATAAAAAAGGATTTAATTCTCCCCATTCCCTTGGAGGAAAGAAAGAACCAGAAACACTGTAGTGCAGTTAATACAGCCACGGCTCAAAGACCAAGACTGGCTGATTGTACAGCAGGGCATCAGCCAACATATAGCCTTCCAAAAGGAGGCCTTCCCCCTCCGTCTTCCCTTCCCAAACTCAGAACTCCTCATTAAATCCTTTTTAATCTACAAGGATCAAGGGATCAAGAAGCAGATGGATCCAACACAGCCTTGTACTGTACCCCAGCTCCCATTAGGAATGAGGGAAGCCAGGTCAGGCAGAAGGGAACTGGAGGACTGTAAGTGTTGTGAGATTCTGTTGCCGGGTTTTTGGGGTGTCAGGGGGGTCCCCAGGCTGCCTTCACAGCCCTCAGTGACACAGGCTTAGCGATTGTATTGTTGGCCCCTCAGCGCCGTAAGCCAGCAAAGTGAAGAGACCAGAATATTCTGTAGTTTATTAGCTACAAAGGCATCCAATCAGCATATTCGCTATTCAAAACTTTTCAAGGGTTTTTATATCTTTTGGGGGTTTTACAATTTGCACCAATAACTAAAGGGATTCTAAAACTTAACCAATCCCTAAGGGATTTTACATTCAAAGCCAGCCTATTAATGCTAGAAGAAAATGAACTACTAATATTACAGAAAGATAACAGAAGGGTCCACAAAGGGGGTTTGCATTCCATTTCTAAATTGTCACTTAGCAAGCAGTTTCTTATCTCTATGATATTATTCTCCAAGGAGGCCTCTCTAGGGCTTCTGAGAGATTCTCTGTTTTGGGAGCACTTTCTGCTCCCTCTACAAGATTCAGGTTTTCACCTGACAGCTTTTGTATCAGAAAAACATCCTTTCCAATTAAAAAAACTGATTGTTTATATGTCCATATTCTTGATTGTGAAGGAATCTGAATATCTTTGTACATTCTTAAGCAGTTCTAAAGATTGTGCTGAAGTCTGGTGTATGTATGATTGATCAAAAGAGACACCCCCAATTAGTATTGAAATTCAGCCAGGATTGTTCATCTTATCAAAGATTAAAACTGAAGCAAATTTTGGCACTGTCACTATGCTAGCCTAAAATCCTGTCAACATGCATTTTTTTATGCCAATCCTCTCTCACCTCTCCAAACCCATCCTCTTTGCTGCAGTTCTTGTAGCTGAATATCCAGGTCTTCAACAGCAAAAGACACAGTATCTAGGTAGAAACAAGTACTATCTTGCTCTCTTATTCTGGGCAGGACTTTTAACCTCTTAAGAGAAGAGAGAAATAGACTTTCCTACTGCCATTTAAAAAATTACATGCATTAGCATATCAGCTAGCCTGAAGTTGTCTTTTCTTTCAGAAATGCATCTAGGTTGAATTTTTTCCTCTTTCAGTTGCTCCCACAAACTTCACAGCCCCCTGTGACACCGTGCATGCACAAGGGGTGCCCGGGCTGGAGCTGTCCTCTGCCCAGGTCACCCTGGGAGGGGCTGGAGGGCAGCTGCTGCAGGGACCCTGCCATGCTGAGGGACACACAGACCTCAGCCTATGCCACCCAACACAGCGCCACGATCAACCCTCTGCCGGCACGGAAAGCAGATACCAAATGAAGTGTTATTACTCACGGGCAAAACTGCTCCTCTTCCACTTCATCCATGACTTCACTGATGTCCCAGGGAATGCAAAGGGTTTGCTTTTTCCCACTGCCAAAGTCCCTCTCCATGATGGAGGCAGGAATGTACCACCGACCCTGCTCTTGGCGGGAGCAAGGAGCACATGAAGCTGCTCTGCACCTGCTGTCCCTCAGCTGGAAAAGGCTGGTGCAGCCTGGGCTTACTCTGTCAGAGCAACTCTGTGGAAGGAAAATCACACAGAGAGAAGGGGGGAGAGTGGTGGTGAGTGCATGGAGTCCAATCACTTTGCATCATTTTGCAAGTTGGAAACAAGATACGGTTACGAGGTCATGTGCCCTGAGTGATTTACAAATACAATGTCTGCACAAGAAGCCACATGAGTTTTTCTTTTCAACAGAAGCAGTGGCTTTTATTGGTAATTTGTCCAACATCCAGGCTTAGAGATTGCCCATCACATATAAGGGAAAGTGTTAAAGCACTTAAAAATATATTAAATCACTTTTGAAACCCACACAGTTGGGGGATGGTGCTTCCTCCAACCAGTTAGCAGAAGTGTAGGATTTAGCACTTTCAGTAGCAGACTGAAAGCCTCTCCAAGGCAGCAAGCAGAGCCTTGGATCCTAACACTCACATTCGATAAGGAAAAATAGCCTCTTTTTCTGAGCCAGCCCAATTTACTACAGGGATAAGGAAGATGACACTGTGAACATGGCTCTCTGTGTATCCACATTCCCCTTTCAAGTGAAAAATGAGAAGCACAGCAGCAGTCCTCCACTTGGTATTGAATCAAGCCAGGATGGTGGCAGGAGAGTCTTACACAACACAGTGAATAAAGCACATACCTTTCCTTGTGTACCTTTGTCTGGACGGGGCTAGCCATCTAATGCTTGTAAAAACCAGAAGAGGGTCTTTCCTTACAGAAGAATTTTGTGAACTCACATTTCAAGTGTTTAAAGTCCACCTAAAGGGAACTTAAAATGCAGCATGATCAGAGAGGAAGAGAAAGCTGTCAGGTACTTAGCCAGCAAAAAAAAAGGAAAGAAAGAAAGATGCTGAGCACAGGGCAGCAGGCTGGATATCTCTGGAAGTCTTATCTCCAATTATGGAATACAGAGGATTATTTAAAGGGATATTGTAAATTCAAATTCAGTGTTTCAAATAATTTATAGTTAGAACTTTAGTCCCTTTAACAGTCTATCCCTACACTGGTTTAGCTTCTCTCATCTGCCTAATGTTTCACACCTCTCTTGTAAGCAAAAACTGAATTTAAAAAGGCTAGAGATTTTCTTTAAGAAAACAAGTTCAAATTTGGTTAAAAATACAGGAAATATTTGCCACCAAAAAAAGGACTTTTTGTCACAGGAAGTCTTTTAAAAATCTGCAGTGGCCTCAGTACCTCCTGGGGCTGAAGACCACTCCATGGCTCTTAGTTGTGCTCTGGTCCTAATAGGGAAAATGTGCAGAATCCTTCTGCACCAGCTACACCACACGGGCCAAAGAAAGTGCTAGACAAATCCTTGGTGCTGCAACAAGATCTTGTGCTTGGACCACCCAAGTCATTCATGTACACTGTGCTTAATGAGGGAGGGCTGCATTGCACACACAATAGAAAATGCAGAGCAAGGGGGCAATGTGGATAGGAAGGAGGCAGAGATCCCAGGAGAGGAAGAGCATCCACCTCTTGGCCATTGCCTTGGGAGAACCAAAGTGTGAGAAAAGGGGTTCATCCATGCCCTGCTTGCTGCTTCTGCAAGGCAACCATATCTTTCACATCTATTGTAAGCAAGGTGAGCTGGAAATCACTGTCAGCCTTCTCAGGGTAAACCAGCTCACTGAATCTTCACACAATCTTCTTCTCACAGCCTTCACAAGTAGATGCTTGGGAGCAAGGGCTTCCCACTGCACTCAAACTGTGGCAGAAATTATGGAGCTAGTCCAGCTGGGCATTGCCCACTTCTGCCTCTCCATCTCCTCCTGACTGTCTCTTGGTGTATATAAAAACTACAAGCCTGGAAATAGAACTCTCTATTTTAGTTTTACCACCATTTGGTACAGTGAGTCTATGACACACAGCCAAGGCTCCTAGGTAAAACCACAGTGCAAACAGCAATTAGAAGGATGAGAAGAGTTTGGACTGGGATAGTGCTGCCCTGCACCAGAGGTGTTGCAGAGGCTCAGGGACGATGGGAGTGCAGTATGACACAGCAGCCCCAGGACTGCTGCCAGGTACCTTGGAAGTAGTTCCTATTCTGAGCCACAAAAAATAGGTATGAATTAATGATATAGTTACTTATTCCCTCTGTCTAGGCCTCCTTTCCTAAGTTACCTTAGGGAGGTGCCTAAGGTATTTCTGACAATGCAGTCTCAGACAGCATGGTTTTAATCTGACAGCGTATCTATTTCCCTCTTTGTCTGGACTATGCTTGGTGTTCTCCCTTCCTACCACATCTAAAATAAGGACACTGCAGCCATTTTGACAATTCTCATATTGAAATTCCAAATGGCTGTGAGTGCAATGCAGAAAACACTTTAAGGGACTGTGGCTCTTCAATTATTTACGACAATATTATACATCCAGATTTTTCTTAACATAAATAGCATCAAATGGGAGCAGAAAGAGAATAGAACATTTGAGCCTATTTTTGAGACACCTAACATGCCATGGAGCTCCACACCCGCCCTCTGAGATCTGTTTGCTCCACTTGCTGCTGCAGCAGTGGGTGCATTGGTACTCCTGCCAAGGAGGAGAGAAAACCTTCCCTGGAGCAGATAGTACAGTCTGCAAGGTACTTCACAATTATTACTGAAAATATCCAACTCCTCTGTTTGTCTTAATGATGGCTCTAGAAGCATTTTGCTTCATGTTTAGTTTTAGTCTGAAAATCCTGACATGGCTGGCACCGATGCAAATGTCTTGTGCCCCACTAGGGCACAGATGAATTTTTAGGTGATCAGTGGGAGACCAGATGGCTTCTCTGAGCCCTGAGTGTGCAGGACCCCCACTCCCAGTTGAGATACTCTACCAGACTTGTTACTGCTGCTTCACTCTTCATATATCCAGATCAGCAGTCAGTGGAGATTTAGGAGCACTTCATCACGTAAAATACTCACTGCAGGAGATTTGGAGTCTTTATCAGATGACTGGTGAATGTCAGGGTCAAGACAATATATCTGCTCTTGCCTGAATGTATTACAAAGTTAGGAAATGCAAGACACTCCTGTCTCCCTGAGAATTGCTAGGACAGTCATCACTCACTCCCAGGGGCTCTGTGGCTTTAAGCAACTTACTGCAAGTAAGACTGCAACAGTGGGGAAAAAAGCATAACTATAGTTTCTCTCCTTTAAAACCTATTTTCTAAAAGCAAGTATCAGTCCAGAAGTATGATGCCTTTATTCCAGAAAGCCAGTTTACACTGACATTTAGAGGAAATACCTTACCTGTACCCCTTCTGGGATGCTTTGCCCCACTTCAGGGACAGCCACAGTCCCCCACTAACTCCAACATCAGAGCTGGCTGTTCCCCTCACTATCACTGCCCAGAAAAGCAAGCGATCTCTTTCAGACAGTTTAGGAGAAGATATTCAGAAGGGAAAGGAAGAAAATTGACCTTATTTTACCTTAGACATAAGAAAATATTCCCTTGCTTAGGTATATGACTGTGTTGGAGTAATTTTCATAACTTGGTTCTAACGATTAAGGAAAGTTAAACACAGCTCAGGGAGCTGCCTTCATATACTTAATTTGACTTCCAAGAGTGATTCCATGGAAACATATGGAACTGCTCATATAAACAGAGTTACAGGATATGCAAGCTTTCATGGCAATGGCTTGTTCTACATCCCAGTGACTTTTACAGACCTGAATCTTTGCTGATCAGTGCTCTTTCTTTGGAAATCCCTTCTGCAGCTGGGTTTGCAAGCAGTGTAGAGGAGTGTAGAGTACAGTGTAGTCACACAGGCAGGCTCTGTGTGTTAATGATTCCCATGCTGCACAGCCATTCACCAGACATTTTGTACACAACCTTATTATCTCAAACTCAATTGATAGTTTAAAAAAGAAAGAATGGATAAACAAAGCAAGGAAAAGAAAAAATTCAAATAGGCCAGATTGGCTGTTGAAAGCCTTTACAAAAATACATCAGAAAAATTAAAATTATTTTTTCTTTTCCCTTTTAAAAGAGAAGCATCCAGTCCAAAGGCATTTTAAATAGCTTCACCAGCCCTAAGCATTTTCTGATACATTCTCCCCTTCCCAGAACCTGGGAAAATAAAACGCCCTGGAGAATACCTAATAACAGTCTCTGTTGCTCAACCACACTCCTAGCAGAGAGCATCTCTGATTGCAAACCCACCTATGCAGTCCAGGTAGGAGAATTACTGAAGAAAATTATTTTCCCATCCTTCATGTGGCCCAGTCCTACCTTCCTAAACCCCATCAGGTAGTTGATAGGCTTTAGCAGGGAGCTGCCTGACATGGCCTCTGCCATATGTGGAGGAAACTTCTGGCAGCTTCTCATCAAAGCCACTCCTGTAGCCTCCCTGTTATCTTTTGGGGAGTATGTGAACAAAAAGGGAAAACAAAAGTTGTTGTGTATCAGGAATATCAGAATAACTTGGTTAATTTTCACTGTGTGAAAAGGTAGATAGAAACAAAGGAATTTTTTTCTCTTGAAACCTTCTCTCTCCTCATAGATAAGGAAGAAAAGGAAATCTTTTTGTAATTAGTCAAATTGGTTTTGCACTTTTCCTTTCTAGAGCATAAATCAAATGAGGAATATTTCTAAAGAAATTACCTTCATCTACTGCAAGCCTTTTCAGAGACTGTTCAGTATCTAGAAGGTCACAGCAAACCTAACAATCTTTTCATTCACAGGTACCCTTCAAAAATACATTTTAATTGACATTAGGAACTTTACAAACTTGTATTGTGTCTGACTTTTTGAGGAAGGCAAGACACAATAACTTCTTTGTTCTCATTACATTAAATGGAAAAGTATTTTGGAGATGGCACATCCTAGTGCTCAGCACCAGTCTCTGGTGTTCACTCAGGCACCAGCAAAGGTGCAACCTGTAATTTGGAAGATGAATTCAGGCCCTGTCAGGGGATGAAAGTGCCTGGGTGCTGTGTCTGCAGGGATTCTTGGACACACAGTGCCTCCTGAAGGTACTGACAGGCTCCACTGCAGGTCACCTTTAGATGAGGGCCCTACTGACTATGGGCAAGTGTTTTTAACCAGCAAGTGTCTCTAGTGCAATAGCAAATCCTAATGTTGATTCAGAGGACTCCCTTGGAAGCTCCCTTGGAGCTTCCACAGCTTTACAGTCCTAACCATTTTACCCCAGTCGGTGTCAGAGAGCAGAAAATTGGTCACTGCTATCTCAATTTTCTTTCTTTTAGAGTTTGAAGCACAATGCTGGAATTGAGACTGCCCTATGCTGGGCACTATACAACAGTAAGAGTTAGTCAATAACCACAAAAGACTGCAGTCTAGATAGATGGGAGGTGGAAACAGAAACAAGACTGAAAGAGACACAAATTCCCTGAAGCCACATAATAGCAAAGAGCAAGTCAATATCCTATAGACAGAATTGGATTTTACCTTTTAATCAGAAACATACTTCAATTTTTTATCATTTATAGCATTTTAGTTCCAACATCAAACAATAGCTCCATAAAAGAAAAGCAGTTTTCTCACTTGACTCACTTTCTGGGTTCCTCATTATCTCTGGTAAAAGAAACATAGTGGATAAAAGCCAGGAATCAAAGAGTAAATCATTGGTATTGTTGCTTTTATTATTATCATAGTTGCACTTCAGCTTCCCACAAATTTTACATACAGAAGTGAAGCTGAGCTTTTATTTCTTTCATTGAACTATATAGGCAAAATTATATCAAGTCTCATTTCTGCTTTTTAATCCTTCTTCTATTTTGAGTCTCATTAGCTGGGGAGGAAAAAAGAGAAAATGCAGCTGACTTTTATCATTAGAACTCAACAACTGTCATTAAAAGAACAACAGCACATCAGGCCCAGCTTGTCTGTGAGCTCAGCCTCGGTGCTGCCAGCACGTGTGTGTCAGTGCTCCAGAGCTGGCAGGGAGGTGGTGACCTGTGGGCATTGGCAGCTCTGGGGACAGCCAGCACCATCCTGTGCTTCTGCCTCTCACAGGGTCCAGGCTGGGGGAAAGAGCAGCACCAAAAATGTGGCTTTGCCCTTCCTTTTGAAGCAGATTTATCCTCCACGTCGTCGCTGTCTGAACCCATAATGTGGCTGTACTGAGGTAGAGGAGGATCTGTTCAGAGAAATCCCATCTCTTTTCAAGACCAAGAGAGAGAAAAACCACACAGACACTGTGGTGTGACTCTGACTCCCCTGTAAAGCTGATGGAAAGAGAATAAACAGAAATGCAGGCCCTGCAGCAAGACAGTGTGTGTGCCCTCCCAGCAGCCCAGTGCCTGGTCTAGGAGAGCTCCACTCTGTCCAGGGGTTGTGGTGGGACTGGGGATGAGAGTGAGCTTCAACCAAGGCCTCTCAGAAGTGCTCAACTCACTCTAGCTCTGAAGAATTGCTAGAAAACATGACTCTGCATATTTTGTAAACCCATGGTCTCCTGCAACATCATTATCTTATTAGATTGGCTTCTTTTATACCTCTGAAAGATAGAGAGAGCACCTTGAGCTTCCTGGATGGTGATGAGACAGCAACTGGTGACACCCTTCAATACACTGACTTTTATGTACCTACTTGTGCCTGATAGATGTGACACTTTCCTTGTGACTAGGAGGTTGTTTCAGTGGTTACCAGGTACTTACCTCTGTCACAATACTCTCTTTTGTTCCTGAGACTTTAATACTGTCACATATACAAAACTGACTTAAAGTGAGAGAACAGGAGATTAATTCCTAAACAATAGCATTATTGTTTTCATAAAATTGTCCAGAAGAAGGACACATTTGGCTACTTTTGTTGATTTAATCTTTTGCTCATTTCAGTGGATGGGTGAGCCAAGCTGCAGGAATAGGGGCAAAATTTGGTATGTGGAAAACAGTTCTCTTATCTAAGCCTTCCCCTCTTCCAAGTAAAAAAGAAGTATCTGGAGCTGGAGTTCTAAACAAAGTTTTATAAAAATGGTTTTATCAGGTATCACAGGTTCTTCCAAGCGCTTCATCATTTCATGATGAAATGAGCTCAAAGATGAGATGAATGGATCAAGTCAGCCTGATCAGCAGAAAATGAGAAGATATAAAAAAGAAGGTAATAAACACATTTCAGCTTCTAATTAGTCTATCAAAAGCTCTGCTTTCTCTATAGTCTAAAATAAGAGAAAGCTTAATAAGATTTTTTCAAAGACTAGTTGTATGATCATTAGACTTTTCCTTTTATTCACATTGATTTTTAACCTTCTCTTATAAGAATTTAAAAAAAAAAAACCTTTACGTAAGGAACATTATTAAGCATCTTTTCTCTTTTTGTAACATCTACATGTGTGAATGGCAGACAAATTATTATTAAAGCTTTGAAAGCCTCAAAACACATTGCCTCTGATACTGCTAACTATCAACAGATGAAGGGTACAACGTTTTAACCCACAGTTTCCCAGACTGTTTCTCTCATCCTCTATGCACCTATCTTTCCTGGAGCACAGCAAGGGATATTAAAAGTATATAAAACATATTTTACTCTGAATAATTATACAAAGAATTTAATTTAGAAAGTAGGCTCGTCCAGACATGGTAGTTCTTTCATCCCAGCACTCATCACCTCAGGGCAGAAGAAGGAGACCTCTGGTACAGACTGTTCACACTTCTGTTCCCTCTGCACATGTGATGTTTTGTTTCTGTGAGCAGGCAAGATTGCAGCTCCAGCCTGGATAGAATTGCTAAATGTTTTGACAGTTTGAGAAAAACCCAATAACGCAGCTTGTTCTCATATTGTAAGTGTAACGTTTGCATAAAAATTCCCAGGGACTCTGCTGGGAACACTGTTTAATTGGACTGTAAGATCTCATTGCATCGTCGAAAGAGTACAATCAATAAGCCTTACCTACAGTTGCTTAAAAATGGAAGCCGTTTAGAAACAATAACAGCTGACAAAACCAATCTAAATAGTGCTAAAGGCCTTGTTACTGCTTTACATCCTGCATCATAAACCTGCAGGCATTGAGTGGACTTGCTATTTTTTGGCTCAATTCTATCAAAGCTGGTGAAAATGGAAACCACACATAATGCAGAGGGCTCAAAACCTGAGCATTAAACATGAAATACAAAGATTTAAAAGCATGTAATTCTGTTTTCCAAACCTAACATCAGTTGCTGCCGGCTGCATGAAGGGTACAAATCTGAAATCTGTTGCCAAATCAAACTTGAGCCTTAATGTGAAAGCCCAGATTTTATAAAAAGGGTAGATATTATTAAGAAGAGAGCTAATCAATTACCAACACTCAGCTTCTCACCAAATCTGGTGCCATTTGTAACACGTATTGAGATGCTTGACTGGAATGAGATGCAGTAGAAAGGCAAAGAATGATTGTGGGCACTCACAGCCTGGTGACAAAGTGCCAAGGAAATGTCAACAGCAGTCAAACAGTAATTTTCCTGATTACAACATGTAATCTAGGCTCCCCTTTCCTTGGGGCTGACACAGAGTTTTAGACCAACAGCTTCAGACAATTGAATTCCAAGCTGTGGCTGGGTGAAAAAAACACATATTGAATTCTAAATGTACACCTCAGTAACATTATCTTCAGTGGAACATAAGCACATCCTTAGTTTTATAAATATGTTTAAGTGCCATCCTGATGGGAATATGTTGTTAATGAGGTTTATTACAGTAATTTGCATTGGAGTCACTTACAGGCCTGAGTCCCAGTGTGTTTGGCATAATACAAGAATTGGAGAATCAGTTTCTCTGCTCTCTGAATTACACAAAATATGGGAGAGAAAAACAAGTGATTGGCATAGAGAGATGGGAAGTGGAGAACAAGCAGCAGGTATGTACACAGCAAGGGAGCATTGGAAAATAATGAGGTGAACAGGGGTCACTGCACATGGAGGATTGCTTTCCTCCTTTTTATCTAACTTCAGATTTTAAAAAATCTGTAAATTTATGAATCTGAGTTGGTTGCCCAATACCATCTACATCTTATACATTTATTTGGATCACCAATTTATGATGAAGATAAATCATACTTTAACACACATCTTCATCTCCTGGTGCTACAATGATGCCCCAAATGAGTAACTCAGATGCAGACATTGTACAGAGTTACTGCCCATAAAAAGTCTTAAAAGAGAAAGAATTAAAAATAATAATAATAATGCCACCCAGAGTAGCTTTAGCTGAAGGGTGGACATTGACAATGTGTGAAGCTTCTGTCTTTATCCAATTGCATTGCAAGTCAGGCAGGAGCTCCTAGGGAACCCTGGAGCTTGGTCAGAGCAGGCTTGTCCCCACACAACCTATGACACTGGGGCAGGCAGCCTCGTGTTTGGCATTCAGAGAGAGCCCTGTGCCCGAGTCCTGTGCCATCGGAACAGCAGCCTTGCAGCACTAACACGTGGGTGCAGCCTGGGCAGGCTGAAGGTCCCTGCACACAGATTTTGCCCATTCCTGCAGCGGGTTGCTGTGTAGAACTGTGGGGAGCTGCCATCCAGCCTGCACTGTGTGAAAGCCTGCAGGCCCTGCAGCTGGACAGTGCTTCCTGCCTTGCTGGTACTCACCCCTGAGCTTATGTGACCTCACCACAGGCTCAGGCTGGCTTTACTGCAGGCATCTTGTTATTCTAGTGACCAGTGTGACCTGGAGTATGTGGTGCTCCTTAACACATGCTTAGGACCTGACTCTTCATGGCTGTAATGCCACTGCAGGTAGTGCATAAGTGTGCCTCTGCCACAACCAAATGGGACATTTTATTCTATATTTAACCACTCACGTGGCATACCTATCTCCTACGCCTCTCTTCCCTCTCAAAAGGGTAAACCCTCTTACTTCCTGACACACTCTTGGCTAGATGAGGGTCCCAGTTTGATTACCAGTATCTTTTGAAAGCACCCAATATTAAGATCTCCAGAAGCTGAAGAGATGTCTGAGGTTTAATTGATCCTAGAGTAAAGCTTCCAGGCATCAGCAGTCTTAGGGTAGATACAAGAAATGCAGAGCCAGAAGTACACCTCCGTTTGCTTGTTCTCTGAGCTGTACTCCACCAAGCAGATGTTCTGAACCAGTCTGTTCTGCAAGGTACTGCAAAAAGGAAAATCATAAAGATGGTCCTTAGATTTGAAAACTTATATGATAAAACAAAGTAAATGGAAGACCAAATGCCACCACTATGACAATCTCAGAGTGTCATCATGCTTGTTTCATAATTTCCTTTGTACCCCTGTCTACCAATGTCTATAAAAGGCATTAGCTTTGCTGTGAATAATTCCTCCATAAAGCACACTGCAAATTATATCATACACTTAAAAAAATTTTCCAATATTCAGTATACTATACTATAAATATTTCTAAAACATCAACAATTTCTATATAATTGCCAACTGCAACTGTGTAAATGAAATGCTACAATAAACAGCTATGTTCTGTTGTTCTCTAGATGCAGTCACTGTTTTGGATAATTTTTATAGCGCTGCAAAAGAGGTTTTGTATTAATTAGCTGGCTCTTGTTCATTGAGAGCAGTTGATTTACTAAGTATCTCACTTATTAGTGTGGAGGCATAGAACAGAAGGCAACACTTTGTAATTGCATTTCAATAAACAACCTTGAATACTTGATTTTTAATAAGTAGCTGACAGTAGTCAGGGTACCAGTTTTTCTTTGTGAAAAGGTTCAACTGATGGAATCTGATGTTTCCTTTAAGTTGATGGTATCCTTTCCTGCCATGTTCTGTCACACAATTCTGCCAACTATTCAGGCCAAGAATCATGACTGTGATAGCTGAGTAGGTTAGCTGAGATCCCAATGGACAGCAGCACCCATTACTGACTCATTTTGCAAGCTTGAGCTAATAACCTTATGTCATCCATTCTTGTAGAAGGTGTGTGAAATTGATTCTGTGGTGGTATAACCCCAGCAGGCAGCTCAGATCCACAAAGCCACTCAGTCAGTCTCCCACCAGTAGCATGGGAAGAAGAATCAGAAGGGTAAATGCACAAAACCTCACAGGTTGAGATAAAGACAGTTTAATAGATAAAGCAAAGAAAATAAGGAACTCATTCACCACTTACCATGGACAGATGGGTACTTAGCCATTTCCAGGAAAGCCACACTCCACCACATATACCAGTGCCTTGGTGGGCAAACACCATCACTCCAAACATCACCACCTCCTTCCCCCGGCCCTGTAGGCTGAGCATGACTCCATATGGTGTGGGATATCCCCTGGATCAGCTGGGGTCAGCTGTCCTGGCTGTGTCCCCTCCCAGCTCCTTGTGCACCCCCAGGATCCTCACTGGTGGGGTGAGGTAAAGAGCAGAAAAGGCCTTGGCTCTGTGTTAAGTGCTGTTCAGCAATAACTGAGATGCTGGTGTGTTACCAACACCTCTCTCACCAGCACAAACCCAAAATGTAACCCATATCAGCTCATATGAAGAAAATTTCCTCCATCCCTAATAAAACCAGTACAGATTCATTTTGCGCATGAATGGTATTTGGAAAAAGTAGAAAGAGGATAAGTATCACTGCCATGGGGCAGTGGCTGGGACAGGAATCGGCTCTAGAGTTAACATTCCCACCTATTTCAAGTCCTGACCAGGGTGAGAATCAACATCTTTGGATACGTCTAATGAATCTCACCTCACTTGGAAGCTTTGAAAAATATTTATTAGAAAAGAGGTATTATTTATGACAAAACTAGAACTAATCCAGTTTGAAGAAATCAAATATATCAAAGTGTTAAGCAGCTTATCATCTGGATAAGATAACTTTGGTGATAACTAGTTATTCTTCATTCAAAAACATAAATTCATCAAATTACCACCTGTGTTTTTACTTTGTTTTTCTTCTTACAATAAATCCTATCTGTATTGGATATATATATGAGACATGTATATGCTATTCCATCCTGACCTTAACAGCCCTGCTGGATTTAGCATGCTCAAGATTCTGCCCCCAGGATGTGTTTCTACATCTGTGTATGTGGCAGAAGGCATAGGGAAGAGATTATTTTCCAGTTTTTGACAGCATGAGGGATTTCAGTACCAATGTTAGGCACACTGAATCTCCTTGCCAAAGTGAGATTAAATCTGCTCTCAAGAAGTAGTGGCATGGCAGAGACTGTCTCAAATGAATGCTTTGAGATATCACTAAAGTCAAGCAATAAAAGGTGCCAAACAAAAAGGAAGTCTCTCTGATTGGTCTAACCAGAGATGAGGGAAACTTGGTTACGTTCAACCTGAGACTTTAACCACTATCCTTTTAGTCATTCCGGTGTTTTCCACATATAAAAAACTAAACAACATGAAAAACACGGTTCATTTGCGGTTCTTGTCATTATGATTCTAAAACAGGCAATTGGCCTTAGGGGAGAATGAGACATGAGAAAGGTGAAATGGGATTTGAACATGCAAGAATGTTTTCTGCATGCAGCCAGGCTAATCCAGATCTCCAGCAAGTCCCTAATTCACAGACCACTGGGACAACAGAAGGACTGCACTGACTTCACAGGCTTTGCAATTGACAATATAAATGCCCAAATTACACTCAGAGTTTTCTGAAATCTGAATTAGTTCAATCTAGAATATTTACACCACAGTAAGCACTAACAATTCTTTTCTACCCACACTTACTCTTTGTTCCAATATGCTTCATTTAATTTTAAATTTATGCTATTTTTCTTATGAGAAAAGGTTGCTGAGACTTCAGCCCTATTGGGACTGCCAAGCATTCCTGAGTTATGCCACTCTTGTTCTACTTTGGTAGCCATTACCTTAGTAGAAGGGAATAGGAATTAAAAGGAGTAAATTTTCCTTGCTCAATCTGGACAAAACATTAGTAAATATCCTTCAGAAAAAGAAAATGTAACAGGGTTTATTCATAATCTTTACAGATTTCCTGGAAAACAAGTAATCATAGGTTTTCAATAAGGTTTTCATCTCGAACTGACTATATGGTCTATTTGCAGGCATAAACAAATGAAAGACACAAAACCTGATCAAGCAATAGTCAACCCATCCTATGCTAACTGAAGACATCCCCAGGTATGTCTGCATGGTTTTCTAGGGGGAGCCCACAGTGTAAATGGTAATTGGGCCAAGAAACTGTCTTGGCAGCCCTAATCCTGTCTCCAGAGAAAAATCAATTGCTAGTTGAACTGTAGAAATCCAAAGGTATCCATTCTGCCCAGATTGTTATACACCAGGCAAGCAGCCCACCCAAAAATTTCACTCCCTGATAGCCAGAACACGTTCCAAAGATCTTTCCAAAGGATGGAACATGAAAGCTGTGTGAGAAATCTCAATAGCATCTACTGCTGGGCAAGCCATTGGTCCAGAATAATCCACAGCAAGCCTTGGCACACGGACTGGTGCCAACCTCCATGGCAGCTCTCCTTCACAGCACTCCTCCAAAGGGGTGCTCACAAATTTTGAGGAACACGCTGTTCTTTCCTCCATAACTTTGCATGCTCCCAGCCTATTTGTATGCTTTTGTAGCTCGTGTTGCATTCTGAAGGCTGTGATTATTAAATGCTGGTGTTTGCTGCTCTTTTTCCATTGAGAAAAATGCATGAGAAACAGAAATTATACTGCTACATTAGCACAGAATCAGAAGGAAGTTACAATGAGTTCCCCAAAAGACAGATGATTCATACATTTCATAAAAATTGCACCATATGCATGAGCTATCGTTCTCAGATAACGTTATTGTTGCAAGCACTGTTGCACATAAGTACTTCATTTATCTAAATCGAGACTTCACACTTCTGTGCACTCTGCAGGTCCCAGCCCTGCCATGATGGAGTTACTAGCACTGTGTAGCAATGTATTATAGTGTCAGATGAACTCACATTTCACATTTTTAGCTAAAGAAGATCAAAATAATGAAATGCAGCCATAGAAGGAACAACTGCTCTCATCTGCAGCTACTCCTGCTTAAGAGTTATTAAATAATAGCAATAAAAATGAGAGAATATGTTGTTATTGACAACCTGTACAGACTGGAATAAAAGATTTATCTTTTATTGATGCAATTGTTTATTTCTACTAGATGAAACATCATGAATTTTTTCCTCTACTACTTTTTTGGTCCTCAGTTGGTATTCAATATCTTCCTAAGCCCAGAATATGTTTCCACTTGGCCTTCAGGGATTTGGGGTCTGTCTCACCCTCTCATTTTGATGACTCCATCCTGCCATGTAGCCACCTTCCTTCTGAATAGGGTTGGTTTGTCTCCCATTCTAACAGGTTCCTGCCTACATTAAGAGTGGTGGGAATGTTGTCAGCATTAGTGGGGACTTTACCTTTCCAAACCTCTTGTCCCTCAGTCTGCCCAAACAAGACCTGTGAAGATGGTACTTACCATGTGACAGATGGGAGCTGTAATGTCAACCTGCTTCAGCTGTATCATCCTCAAACACAAAACAAGGACTAGGAATGGGGTGTCACTCATCTCACAGTTTTGATGCCAGGCAGGCAAACGAAAACTAGATTCAAGAATGTGGAAATAAACATAATTTTAGTACACAACACTGTGCTCCAAGCTACCTGGCAACTGTTAGAAGTCATTTACTCACTACTCACTTATTCTGTGAGCAGGAGGGAATCTACTAGGAGACTGACATGATGCAAGTCACAGAATTATCATTGTCACAAACCTGAGCTGACTCTGCTGGCAGCCTTTCACATTTCATATTTCCAGCTGTAATTAATGAGCCATTTTCCAGAATGCAAAGAGAAGATTTTTAAAGAAGATTTTTCTTTAAAGCTTTTTAACTTCATTTTCCATTTGTGTGTTCTCTGAGATACAGGAAACATAGAAATATAAGGTGGAATGACAACAAGATGCAAAAGGCATAGAAAATTATGTAAATATGTTTTAAAAAAAGAATTTCACTTGCCTTGAGACATGTCAGAGTGCATATATTAACTTAATTTAACTTACAAATAAAACTGCCTTTCTTGCAGCTAAGTTAAATTTGAGCCAATGCTTCACTTTGCATATAGGCAAGGATGCCAAGACAATATTCCAAGCATGCAAATGTATAAGTCCAGATATCTCAAGACAGGAGTCTTAGCCATCTCCATGCAGTACATTTCCAAAAAAATACAAAAAAACCCCAAATAAACAACAAAAAAACCCCACCAAACCCAAAACAAAGCCTAAAACCCAAAAAAAGCCATATTTGTATAGCACCAACAACTATTGTAGTGGGAGAAAGGGTGCCCCAAACCCTTTAGAATGGGCACAGAGGGCACTGGATAGCTGCTCTCTCTTTCTCTATGAACTGTAGCTTTCATGTTTTCCAAGGCTTTTTACTGAACAGGTAAATCAATTGCCATTTTTCAAATCAATATTTTCTTGTCTTGAATGTCTTGTGCTGATAAAGCACTTTCAAGTACGACTTGAGTTTCTCTTTGTGTTCTGCATTTAATATTATTATTGGAAACTAGAACTCTTTAATTGTCATGGCAAAATTTTTGCTGCAGCATCCTCTGGAATAAAATTGAAATTTATTGCAAAGATGATAATTCAGCAATGATGACCCTTTCTGATGGCCCTCTGGATTCAGCAGTATTTTGAAAAGCAAGAATTTAAAGACCAAGCCTACCAGTGCCAGTCTACTGTTTTTTCTGCCCAGTTTTTCACAAGTCACTCTAAGAAGCTATTTGATATTTCCATGCAACTGCAGTGTCCCAGGCCGGGGTGTCACTGAGGAAGCACAGAGATTTCTGTTACATTTAAATTCCTGCTGAAGTTTGACCAATTATTCTTTGTAATCTTTGAACTTTTCTTATGTCAAACTAACCAAACAACCCCCTCAAAATATTCTGCACATAAAATTGGTTTTATGTCATTATTTTAGGAGTCTTTCTGAGGTGGCTCTGCCTTGCTCAGCTGAGTTGCTCAATATATTTATGACACTGAGGAAGCATTATAAGTCCCAAATCACAGAATAGGTAAGGTTAGAAGGGACCACAGTGGGTCATCAGGTCCAATCTCCCTGCTCAACCAGGATCATCACAGAGCATAGGATTGCATCCAGATGGTTCTGGAATACCTCTAGTGAGGGAGGCTCCACAACCTCTAGGCAAACTGTTCTATTGCTTGGTCACATGCACAGTAAAGAAGTGTGATATATCTATAGAGATATATAAAATACAGTACTTGATACTCAAAGCTTGAAAAATACTTAAAACTTTAAAAAAACCCCAAAAACCTCTTCATTTCCAAAGACGAAATTACTTCTCTTTCACTAAATGATACTTCTTGGAGATCTCATCTTAAGAGTACAGAACCAGAAATATCTAACTACTTTGTGTTCAGGATGCTTCAGCAGGGCTGGAGATCATCTAGCAGATAAAACAAGGAGATTGCCTGAGATTTCTAGACCAATGAGAAATGCTTTTGTGAACCTGAGCTTTCAGACACAAACATAGCATGAAACCTTTTGAAAATCTTCTTTCACTCCCAAGCACATCACCCATTGAGAGGGCAAAGACATCATCATTAGATGGCATTTCTGACTCCATGTTCACTCTTTGCAAGAGGTTCTGGCAAAATACTCAGAAAAGGAGATAATTTTTCTGAAACAAGCGGAGTATATGCTTCTATGTCAGGGTGCTTACAGCTGTAACTCTAAAAATATGGACAGCTTTTATATGGAGATCAATTAAAAGAGTGATGCACTGAGAGGCAGTGACTTCATAAAACACAGAAAGCCCTAGAACAACATGATCCAGTAGTACTGATGAGATTATAGTGTTGCCACAAATGCATCATTTAAAAATAATGCAGTACATTTCTGAAGAATATAGTTCAAGTCAGATTTAATATGGGCTCACTGCTCTCTACTCCCAGCTGCTATTTAAAAGAAGAAGCCAATATATTGAGAAAACATTTTAGAAAGCCTGAAATACACTTCAAGTTCCAGTAAAATAATTGGAACCTTCTAGGATTTGCTTAATTATGCAATATAGTTAGTGATTTAAAACTTAGGTTAAATATATGAGAAAAGCCTGTCATTTCACTTGAAATAATTTTTTTTTCACAATAAGCATTTGCATTTTTTTATATTTGAAAACTCCTATATCTTTTATTATGTTGCCCTGCCAAGTTAAGATACTTTAATTAAATTGAAACCAGTTAATTTGCTATAATTACCAGAGGAAAAAAATATGAAAAACGAGTCTGCAATAAAACCAATCTTCCTTGAGACATTTTATTAAAATGGTGATTTTGAAATCTACTAACAGCCGTAGGCCAAAAAAGCACATGAAATCACCAGGCTAGTAGATCCAGAGGTCCTTTATCACTAAAAGTGAAACTATAATTTTAACAACAGTCCAGCCATTAAAGTCGTACTTCAAACAGCTAGCTAGTGGTCAAACTCCTTCTATAACATACTATGGAATAAAGTTATATAATTATAGTTATTAAAAAATGAAGTACATTTCAAAATGTGCAACCTAACCTTTATAGAGGTTTGCAGAAATGAGGTTCATGGTGCAGGAGCTCATGCTGTGCAGAAGCAAAAGTACATCAAGCCTGTGCTTGTGACCTGCTAATGCTGTGATGAACTGGGAGTCTCACAGCAGCCATTTCCAGAAAACACACAAAATGCCAACATTCATAACCTCTGCTTCAAAAATGCAGGGTGCTGACAGAGAACAAGGTTTGTTGAGCCACACCCAACCTACCAGCCCTACTCCTCTGTGGCTCCTCTGCAGCCTAGGTTCCTTCCCTGCCAGCAGGAGGGAGGTGAGCATGGACATCTCACAGGCAAATCTGCAGAGTCCACAGAGCACCCAGAAAACACGGAACAAGAGAAGGGTTTTGAGGAGGAAAACAACAAAAATTTGCATTGGAAAAAGTGGCCTGGAAATGGGGAAAATTTCCGTCCCACTGCACAGATGTCCCATTGTTGTAGAGAATGAAAGCAAGCAAAATGCAATTGTAGAGAGGTTTGCTATCCTCACCTTCCTTCTGCTACTGCATTGCCTAAGTAACTTGCTGGTTTTTAACATCTCTTCTACACTATTATCTGCACTGTAAGTTAGAGACCCATGGATTAGATGTGTTAAGGGATTCAGGTTTTGGAGCAGCAGTCACTGCAGTGTCTGCCTTCCTGCTGAGCACCACCTCCACCAGATTTGTAACAGGCAGAGCTGGGGAGCAAGGATGCTCCAGGGCTTGCTGAGAGACACCTCAGAGAGGCACCCTGAGAGCCCACCCCTCATGTGGCCACACCTGAGTCACAGTTCAATTAGCTTCAAATCATGCCAGGGGATGTTTAGATTGAATATTAGGAAAAATTGTTTCACTGAAAGGTTTGTCAAGCCCCAGAACAGTCTGCCCAGGGAAGTGGTTGAGTCACCAGCCCTGAAGATACTGAAAAAAATGTGTAGATATGGCACTCAGGGTCAGGGTTTATGGTGGACTTGGCAGTGCTAGGCTTATGGCTTGCCTTGATCTTAAAGGACTTTTCTAACCTTGAGGATTTTCTGATTAGCATCAGGTTGGAACTTCTAGGCTGGAGTCCTCTCCTGCACTGCAGCTGTACATTGTACTCAGGCCTGGATAACACAGAGAAAAGTCATTGCCCGTGTGACAAGGAAGCAGGAGGTTTCTATTTTAGCCAAATTACTAGGTTATGTACAGGTCTCACTTGTTATCCCAACCATCCTGCTGCAGGCTTTATGCTCAGGATGTTCCTCTCCCTTCCTGTTGCAGTCATATTCCTGGGCAAAAAATGATTAAAAATCAGTGGACTAGAGAGAAGCTGCCTAATCTTTTAACCAGTGACTAGGAAACTTGATCAGAAGTATAGAGGCTTGGTTTCTAACCACTGCTCTAACAGCTGTTTGTGTGCACAGAAAGAAAATATTTAATACTTGGTGAACAGAAGTATGAAAATCTGTATGTCTAATGAGCTAGCTTAAGGAATGGTGAGTAAGGAATAAAATTTAGGTTTTAATATGTGAAATTACTCAGTCTCATCTAGGGATCCTCAAACCTTTATGAATTTGGGCTAATAATGGCAGACCTGAACCACAGGCCCTTCAGACTGCTACCAGACCTGCCCTCCCCACCACCAGCCCTGCAGATAACCATGTTAAATGCAAAGCTGCATTCATTCCTGCAGCAGCAGTGCTTTGACTATTTGTCAAACTGTAAAAAGCTATAATAAAAATTAATAATTATAGTGATACTACTACTAATAATACTATAACTATTACTATATTGTTATTATTAATAACCCTATGTCTTGTTTATTTCCTAAATAACTATCCAACTCCATATGGCCACTGCAGTGGCTGCCCACAGCCTTAGACATTGTCATGTAGTAATGTGCACACCCTTATCCGGGAGGATAACAATAATCTTAGACCTTGAGCAGCTTCATTTCACAGCCTGATTTCCTCCATATTCCCACTAAAATATTTCCCAAGTTTCTGATACATGCAGCTACCTTTACAGATGTACTGTCTTATTGCTTCATTTTTCAGGGATCCACAGAAATAGAAGCACATAAAATTTTGCCAACTGTTGTCTAAAAAGAAAAAAAAAAATCACATTATTCAGTCAGTGCATGAAACAAAGTTATACAGAAAATCAAATTTTAAAAGATAGCAACAACTGAATCACTGCCTCAGTTTTTCCATCACTTTTTTGGATATGTTTGGTGACCACAGAGACTCTGGGGCTTTGCTGAAGCCCCATCTCTTCTGGTCCCTGCAGCCAAGTTACATCTGTCTTTCTCTGGTAATCAAAAAAAGGCTGCTTGTAAAATAATTTTTTCCTTTTATAAGTACTAGTGCCCTTTTTCAGGCAATGTCCTTTGCTACCCAGAAATCAGTTTGGTCATCTGTTTCTTGGCTACCTGCTCATCTGGCAGAATATTATTTGCTTGTCCTTTATCCAAAGATAACAAACTCATGCAGTTTTACAGCCCCATGCTAAATATGACAGCTTTTCCAATCAGCCCCGTGTGTGCCAAATCAAAACAAGGAGGTTATGTTGCAGATTTGGAAGCCAACATCAGATATAGGCAGATAAAGATACGTTTAGTCACACACAGACCCACCACATCAAACATGGATGCAAAGTCAACAAGTTTCACTGGCAAATTGATTTTGTTTAAGCTTTTGTTAAAGGGCAAATCTCCCACCAATATCAAAGCATAACATCAGCCAAACTTCATCCTTTTAAAATACAAGTACTGACAAAACTGGGAACAACAAACGCAAAAAGTTTTGCTCTCTTAGTCCAGCAGCATCTGAAAACAAAATCCTGCAGCTTCTCTCAGACCTCAGGCACAGAGCTCGCAACACCAAAAACTGCTGTTAAATAGAATTTAAACTAATTGCCCCTGGTTACAGGATGTGAGGAGCAGTTATATAAAACTGTCCCTGTCTCCTGATGAAATCAGTGTCCGTGTTCTTCTGTGAACACATTTGCATTTTTAGCCTTTTCTTAATCCACAAAATAACTTTACATGTATCAAAGCTGCATCTTGTCCTTGAATGCTCCTTTTTTCTCTAAACTCTCTAGTTTATTTAGTGGTTTATCTGTTGTCTCTGCTTTCTTTGAAGCCTCTGGATACCATCTGTGAATTTAATTGATGTGTAAGTTTTCTTCTGTTGTTATTTTAGGTCATTTAAACAAAAGTGAGCATTAGGCTCGACACTAACCCAAAGCAAGCTCCATTCTGCTGTTTTACCCCTCATAATTGCTTTAGTTTCTGATTTTTCAGTCATTTTTTAGTTAAAACTGCAATTATTACTGTGGGTTTTTTAAAGAAATTGTTTTGATTGGATTTCCTTTGTTGAAAGTCTCAGACTTTTGCAGAAAGTTTTTTCCTTTATCTAGTTAAAATACAAATGAATCAAAGAAAGAAACAAAGTTTGTTTGGGCTCTCTTCAGCCCATGTGGCCTGTAGCATATCTGGCTATATATGACTGCTTACATAATGAAGAGTTCTGTATTTGCTGTACTGTAAAGCCAGTATATACACTTCTATATATAGCATACTGCTATCCATTCTGCATGGAAGTTTAGATTTATAGGACTCATCCACAGCATAATAAATGTTTACTTTTCACTATTATAATGACAGCTGCTTACTCTTGCTTATTTGAAGATACAAAATTTAACTATCAGATGAGGATGTGGAAATCTTATTCCTTATCTCTTCTTCCTCCAGGTGAGATGGAAAGAGAACTAGCTCAATATTTATGTTTCCTTATAAATGCTTTCTTGGAATAAAATTGCAAAAATAAGGGACAACTCCCCATTCTACTAGAAAAAAAATGCAAACTCTTTTTTTTTAGTATTTCCAGCCAAATATTAAGCATGAATTAATTTAAAAACATAAAAAGGAGTTTAATGCTGGTCACATATATCTCTCTTCTAGAATAACACTCTCTTAAAATGACAGTTTCCACCATGAAGCAGAGAGCACAGAAAATGTTTGAGAGCCAAATCAACCAGACCCTTCCTTGCTGTTCACATTGCCTTGTGCCTTGTTCAGGGTGACCATGAAATGACAATGCAGAAAACAGTCCACTCTGGCAAGTGGATGACCACTGTTAATCCCAGTATTCAGAGATGGAAAGTTTGTGCATCTCCCAGTCCTTACAGCCACTTGTACTTACAATTTTCAAGTTATTTATCAGAGGCAAAGGTGCTGACTTCACTTTGCTCTGTATCATTTCAGCTGAAGCACAATAAATGTTATAAGATGACTGGAAAAATACCTAACACAGCCCTGCATTCAAGGAAATAGTGTCATCAAAACTAGGAGAGAGAATTTTATTTTAGAAATATTTTGACTGATTTGCCTCTTGTGCTTTCAGGTCTGCCACTCATAACTCCACAAGGCTTGTCAAACTCACTTTTCCAAGAGGAAGATGTGAATTTTCTCCTTGTTCTGCTCTGAAACAAAATCAAAGAAAGTGGAGATGACTTCTGTAATCTTTCAGTACACTAAATGTTTCTCTCTCTGCAGTTGAACAGCATAATTAAGAAGTCCTCATTTAGAGTTTGAAACTTTAATAATGGTTGTCCTAATAAAATCCTCTCTGGTTTGATGGACTTTATATTACTTCTCCTTGAGTGAACCCCAAGCTGATTACTTGACAGGGAGCATTATCTAATTAATTATTTAGAGGAACAACTACCAAATTACACACAGAGATTGAGCAGCATATGGTGATCCAGTTTTAATCTTCTAATCCAGAGTTCAAATCCCAAGTGGGGACTACAATCTTCTGAATATTAATCTAATTGCACCTCTACTGTCCCAGAAAATGAGTTTCTTGTCCTTATGAATTTTTCATTATTTCATCTGTAGTGAGAGAGAAGCCTACATCCATCACAGTTTGGAAAGCATGTACTACATGTCCACAAACTCCACTTGCTCACCCTATTTCTGAGCAGTTCCTCCACATTTCTATATCTTCTTGGCCCATAACACTGATTTCAATCATCACCCCCACAATGAAACCCTCAGCACTTGTTTGCCAAGGCATCAAGTGCTCTACTCTGGACAAGGAAGTCTCCATCAAACCTCTTCAATGTAGGAAACCCAATTTCTTACCACTTCCTTTCATTTATGCTCAATACACAGGTGACCCATATGGACTTAAGGAAACATTCTTGGGGTTTTGAGATTTGTTAGCTCTGATGACTATTCACAAGTCTATTTCTTAAAATAACCGAACACTTGAACAGTTAAATTAGGGTTCAACTGATTCCAAATATAAGTGTTGCTGCATCTTATTATTTTCTTTTTTTTAACATAGCCTAAGGATAAACTAACTTAAAAATTGTTTACATATAAAAAAAAGTGCATAACAGAACCAAAACACTGCTTCAAAATGTAGTGAGTGTTATGTTTTTCACCCAAATGTCTGTGTATATGACAAACACAGCGTCAGGCTAGAATTTGCATGGCCTTAAGCTTAAGGACAGAAATAAAGTATTTAGAAAAATGTATATTCAGAAAGAACTCCTTTCAATGCCCTGAAGTCTCTTCATCAGAGCTTCATAAATGGCTCACAAACCAACCCACAGCGAATCCTAAGAAAAGCCACATAAAACCATGTGCTTCCAGTCCTTAATTCCACATGATGGCCCACAGCTTACCTGCACTCAATCCCTTTCACAGCACCATATGGACCACACACCTACCTCATTTACCAGCTATTCTCCCAAATCTAAACACTGCCTCACAGTAAGTCTCTTATAGCACCAACCCAGAGGCAATTTCCCTCCAAGCCAGGTGGAGGTAGGCAAGGGCAGCCTCACAACAAGGCAGTCTGTGTGCTGCTACCTATCCCTAAGGTCATTGACTACTTAAATCCCCACACGTGGCTTCAATCCATGAAGTACAAAAAGCACAGCTGCTCTCACACTGATGCAACAGGCTAGGTGAGAATAGAGGCAAGACTGAACCAGGTTGCAGCTCAGGCTCCTGAGCAGAAAAGCAACAACTGATGTGAGCAATTAAAAATTGTGATTGGTAGGGGACTGAAAAATGCAGTCCCTACCACAAGAAGGATGTTTGAGCTGAGGTTTATTTCTCCCTCAGCAGCACTATCTTTCACAGTGCTTTAGCAAGAACTGCCATGAGGTGTTTGCATAGGGTCTCTGCTGCAGGATCTGAGAAAGCACAGGTTTCACTGACTGCCCATGCTTGCCAGCATGACACCAGCAACCATGGGCTAAATGTTGCAGCAGAGGCAGGTAAAATCACAGTGTTGATCCTACCTGCTCTGTACTTGTTGTTTGCCTGCTTTCAACTCCACATTGTGTGCACATTAGCCAGTTATTTGCCAGCTCTCTTCCTCCACAACTAACAGTTGTTCTTCATGTGTTCCGTGCTTTATTTTTTCCTTTCATGCTGTAAGTCTCTGAATGCTCTTGTAATAACTAGATAGAATAACAGCCAATCTCTCCTGGGCTTGGAGCAAGAAGTAAAAGCTCTAGAATGTTCCAATCAGTTTAAATTTATAATTAACAGTACATGGAGAGATTCTCTCATGTAAATGTATGCCTAAGCATCTGTGTTGAGTTCTTGACTCTACATTCTGTAAGCAAAGAGTAAGTGGTGTGGCTCAAGAGCCTGGGTTCCACACCCACTTCAGGGCAAGATCAGCCACACCTGAAGTACTACTTCTTTCCAAGGACTACAGAAGTTGTTCAGACAAGGGTATCTCAGATCCATCCTCCCTATTTGCAGAATTCTACCCTACATGTTTAAGACGCAAGAGCACAAACAATTTGAGGGCATAGGTAGGTTGGGGGCTTTTTTTTGGCTCTTTACCAGAAGAACCCAAATTTCAGATTTGTAGTGGAACTTTGGCCCACTCCAAATGCTCACAACTTGGTCTTGGTATTTCTCAGAGAAATTACTTCTGTGTCTCCTAGCAGGCTGGTGGCAAGGCTGTCCTCAAGGCGTGCAAAAAATAAAAAGGAAACCAAGTGCTGTATGGGGAAATCAGGACATGCAAGTGGAAATATCACTCTCTAGCTCAGTGAGAAAGAAAATTCTTCCTTCCTGTGGCTCTCACAACCCTTTCTGGGCAGTGAGACTTTTTTAGGAGTAGTCCAAAAGGAGGCCTCATGCAACAGGGTCTGTAGAGTGCATAGCTAAACTAGGAGTACTACTAGAGTAGGCACCAAACCCAGATCTCCCATAGTCTAATCCACCTTTAAACCACTGTATCTAAAGGACTTGCCACAGCATTTCCAGCCAGTTCCTCCTGTCACAGCAGCTGCTCTTCCAGTAACACGGGTTGCACTACCATTGGCAAGAGGCACGTGCCCTCCAGCAGATACAAGTGCAAAACTGGTGCTCAATCTGTACATGCCACATGGCCTTGAAAGCCTGACAGGGGTGCCAACAGCTCAGTTTGTCTTTTTAATGTCTAAATATCTTTACTGGAGAAAACTTAGGCAACCACAGCCATACAGATTGCTGTGCTAGATTTGGAAAAACAAAGGATTTTGCTCTCTTTAGCTTATATGATCTCAGCCTATATTTTTCTTTAATACCTACTACCCTTGACAGAGCTACAACTCCGTCAAGGTAACAGCAACAACTTGTTATCTTGTCACAAGAGAGAGACAAATAATTCAATGACTGGGTCTAACAACAAAACAACATATGAAGTTTGCACATACCACATAGAAACACTTATTATTTTCTTCTGATGCATGCTTTAATCAACTTCATCATCATGCACAGCATAATTCTGTTACTATGGTAAACAATTTATCTCTCTCATTTTATTAATAGCCATTCTAAACAATTAAAAAGTTGAATCTACAGATTTAGGTTTATGCCTTTGGCAAAGGCAACCTGTTTTGTAGATCAGCAGATATAACTGTCCTACCCAGAAAACCTCACTAGCCAAGGCTTGTGTTATGTTCACACAGATGTTCACAAACAAATTCAGTCTATGATTATTTTCAGATTAATGACATCCTGCTCTATTAGAGTATTGCCAAATCATCCTTTTATTGCCATTCATGCAAGGTTTTGTGCTTGTTTTTTTTTTTCTAAAGCTCCAACTCTAAAAGACACGTGATTAGTCAAAACTCTCAGTTTTCCTTCCTACTGTCTCAAACAAGCCTTGTCGCATGCTTGACTCATGTTACCCTAGGGGCCCAAAGAACAGAAGTTAATTGTCACATTTTCTTATCCACTTTCAAGACTTTTAAGGGTCTGACTCATGATTTCTAATGCCTACAGTTGCCAATACTGCATATACATTACGTGTGTCATATCATCCATATGCCAGTAAACAAAATCTTTATGAAATGTCCAATTAGTTACTACTCACCCTGTTTATAACAAATGATTTTTTAAAATAATGTTCAAATCTCTGGTGCCAAAGAAGTTATATCACTGCAGTAGTCACAGCAACAGAAAATAAATTCCTCATTAATCTGACTGAAAACAATTAGTAAAATCTACCTCCTACTCAAATATGCATGTGAAACCTCAACAGAACTACTTTCGATTTCTTAACTCAGCAGCCTACAAAACAGAAGGTAAGCCATGAAAACTCTTACTAAATATCAACTGTACAAGCATTTTCTGTACTGCTGTCATTGAAATACAAACATAAGAGACAACTTGTGAAGGTTTGTTCCATCTAAGGACTCATTGTGTCATTGTGTGCTTACCAGTGCCCCCAGCCCACCAGTGGAGGCATTTTGAGGACATCTGCAGGTTACCTTAGTCCTGCTGCTGAGAACACAACCTTCATCAGGCCAGCCACCTGGCAGCAGATTTGTCATATACTCCATCTCTAAGAAGCTTCTGCAAAAAGAAGAGCAGAATGTTTGTTTATAACATGGGATGGTAGCATTTCTATGTTTGAATTCAGATTTATGGCAAAAATTGATGTTTTGATTACTCATGCTAACATTTAATCAGTTTTACACTTTAGAGAAAGGCTCTCATTTATAATGCTTGGCATCAAGTAACCAGAATCAGAAAACCTGACATAAAACAAAAATACCTCCTCCATATAAATACATACAGTGGAACTAATTTCAGGCATATTTAAATTACCCATTAACTCAATTAGATATTTACACCATTCAGTTCACCTCTTTCATTTTGCCTCTACTTTTGAGCCTACAAATAAAAACCTTGTGTATGTTGTACAGATGTGATGATTGTAGCTCAGAATGAATCAGAAACATATAAATGGTTAAGCAATCTACATGCTCAGACTTGCTTATTCTGAGTCAGAACTATCCTTCTCTCCATGAACCTCAAAAGCAACTTTCTAGACTAATAGAAAAATAAGGTAGGAAAGAAGGGAGTAAAGAAAGAAAATACTTGGGAGATATTTTTGTTTCAAGGACTTTAAAGATTATTAACTTAATGATCAGATTGGCAATTAATATCTTATAATTAAAGACTAAAAAATGTTTCATAAATTGAACATCTACTTGACATTATCTATTAGAAGCCCAACCTGCACACTACTGCTGTAATGGAAATGTTGTTCATTTTGCCATGAACTAAACATGTTTATCTCTACATTTCTTACGATATAAACACACTTTGTTTTCTGGCATCACACTGGAATATCCCCAAGAACATATTTGTATGATTTAATGCTTTAATACCTGGGTTGCCCTCCCCAGAATTAGATCCAATACCTTGTATTAGTTAAGAAAGTAATTTTTAATCAAAACTTGCCACCATTTCTAGAAACAAAATGGCAGAGAAATTACTCAACTCCATGGAATGCATTTTTAAAGGTCTGTATTAGTGGTGGGATTCATCAATTTGCATCTGAGCATTGCTCCTGCATTCTCTTCACTCTGTTGCCCAGTTCACATGATCTAAGCAACCACTCCCAACTGACAGAGAGCAGGAACAATGTGCACTTCATTTTCCCCCATTTTTTTAGAGACAGACTTCTTTTCATCTTTGAGCACACGTTTATACTTCACTGATTTTATTCAGCTTGCTATAATCTTTACCCTTAATGCAAAAAAGTCATCTGCTATGTGAGTTAGATGGGGAAAATACATAATGCATGCAATTGTGAGAATGCACTGAATTAGATCTTAGTAAGCATCTACATCTGCCACTCAGTCATTGCTGATAACATTTTCCTGAAGCCATATATATTCCAAGCTTTGGTTTAGGAGGTGGGGGGAGGGGGTGTTTTCGTTGAAGTAAAAACCACCAAAAATTGAGATGGAAATACTGTAGTGTTGCTACCTCTGACTCTAGCAGTGTAGTACCTGTAGTCACTAATTTCACACACAAAAAACATGCAGCTATACAAAAAGTAGAAAATCCCTCCAAATTAATTGTTTCATAAGCAAGTGAGAAAGTTGACTATGTAAACACATCAAGGTTGCGCTGATTATGGTCAAAAGCACAATGAATGTAACACATCATCTAGAGCTGTTGTTCCTGGAACCTTGGGACACTGAGATGTATTAATGTATAAAATAAAACAGGTGTCTTGACTTGTTAATGTGATTAAGTACACAGGACAAAAACGTAACACATTTAGCCAAAGCATGCTTGTGCTATTTCACATTTTATCCTTGAATTTAGACTAGCCTTTGTGTCCTCTGAAGTGCAATCTTGCTTTCTGCCTCTGTTATTGGTCGAGAAGTTCAAAGTGATCAGACATGCACCAGCCCAAAGTTAAGACAAGGCTCTCTTATCCAAGAGCTGTCAGCATTGTGCTTTCCTACAGCTAACTACCACGATGAAGCCTGGACTTGAGACTTGGCGAAGGATAATAAATATTCCTTTCTTCCCCCTGCCTTGAGCAGCTTATTTCCACCCCAGTATACATATTTTTGGAAGACGTGCTAAAGATGCCAGTGGAGAAAATGTATAATTTTCACAGAATGAAGGATTATTTAATATACATTTTAACTCCAATAACAATCTCTCTGGTATTCTTCTGAAAAGCAGTAACAGATTTTTATTTCCAATCAGCTTTTTATTTCCTCCTTGACTGCAGACAACTCTCTCAGCATAATCCAGAGCAAGGTTATCCTACACTAGTGTTTGACAAGTTCCCATCAAACATTCCTGATGGAATGGGTGACAACATGTTCACTGCTATGCCACACCAAGTGCCAAGGGAAACCCTAACATGTGCATAAGCTTTCAGAATGGGACATAAACGTATTCTTAATTAGCACTTGGTCACATTTGCATTTGTCATCTCAATGGAAAAAGACCCTCCATGAAAGCCTGAGCATTGAAACAGGAGCTTGAAAAACACAATAGCAAAATGAAAGGCAACATGGCAATTCTAGACAGTGCACTTGAAAGAAAAGTATTGATTTTCTTTTTTTTCCTGAAGGATGATAGGTACATAATCAAGCTTAAAATCAGGAATAGAACAGAATATTAGTTATATTCTGTTTATTCTTCTTTGGTAAACTTTACTGTCTATGTAAAGCACTTAACATAAGGTCAGTTTCATAGTCCTGCAGCACCATGTAAAGTTCCTCAGGCACCTTCCTGTGCCAAAGCCAGAGCAGGTATTGAAATGAGTTCTAAGAGTGCAGCCAAGCACCTTGGGCACATAAGGGGCAGCTCTCTTCCCATCCATCAGCTGCTTCTATACCTAGGCTGCAATTGTTCTCCTCTGCGTTTTCCAAAGAACAGTCATATCCAAAACCCGACATCACACCCACTGTGGGAACATCCCACTCTGGAAGGGAAGTGCAGGACTCACCTTCAGCATAGACTTACCAGTGCAAGCATGCACTGTAATTCACTGAGATAATTTCCTGAAATACCCAAACAAAACTGTCTTTCCTTGGAAAGAGCATGTGTGACTTGTACAAACAGGTATGCTGGCATAAACTATCACTGCCCATTAACCTGCTTCCTCAGCTCAGCTCCTCTGCTGCAGAGCACTGTCTCTGAAGTCTGCTGGCAGACTTGCTCCTCTGAAGGCTCCCATAGCCTGCTTCAGCAAGGGTTTCATATTCCTCCAGCTAATCCACACCATTTTTCAGGTTAGAAAACATGGTATGAGTAACTGCAAAGAACAACTGAATAATGACAAGTAGTTAAGTGCATCTTTCATCACCTCAGATGGATGTGGATCCCATCAAGTACCTGATCAGTAAAGGACATTCAAAGAGTTCCTTCAGATTCACACTGCCTGTATGGCTACACTATTAAGCTTTCCTTGAACAAGAACCCTTGAACATCACATTTCAAATGAATTTTACAGCCCACTCTGGTAAACCTCTTTATATTTGAAGACTAGTAAGAACTGCCCCTCTTGAGCAATCTGTTTCAAGTTTTGCAAGTGTCTCCCACTACTGCAGCTTAAAAAAAATTAGAAATCAGGTATGAAATTTTGAATGCTGCAAATGAAGAGTGACAGTAAAAGGGGAATGTCAAGGTTGCACATTACCGTAATTGAATATACAGACCTAAACTTTTAAAATTCAAATATATATTCAAATATGAACGTTGTATCAATTAGAAGTGTCAGGAAGCACAAAGAGGTGCAACTTTGGAGAAAAGTTTCTGGTTGTTAAGAGATTAAGATAGTTTGCAATATTATATCCAACAGCAGCCTCAAGAGAATTTTATGAAAAATTCTGTTCACATAAAGACTACTCTACAACTGGACCATTAGAATTTTCCCCCCCTCAGATCTTTTGAGCATCTCCACAAGGCAATACCAACAGTACTCCTGACCCCTTAATGCAGAAATTTTCATTTCAACAGGTAAATACAATCACACAATAGGGTTTAAACTCTTCGTAACTTGTCTTATACTCACAGGTCGAAAAAATGGAACAAAACCAGATCTGCCCTTTTATACATGAGCATTCTTACAATAGAAAAGATTAATGTCAGGCAGCATTCCTAGGTTAATCTCATGTTAGACAGTTTGTTCAAAATTTGTTGGACTGTCTTTTAGAGAAACAGCATTTAAACCTAGAATGAAACATGTCGGCAAAACTTTGATGTACATGGATTCTGCTAGAGATTCAAAACTTCTGTCATTTGAGAATGATGAAAGCTTACAAATATGGGGTTTTCTTGGTACAAGAAGCATGTTTAAAAAAGAGTAGTGCTGCTAAATGGCAATTTTTAGAACTAAAAATCACCAAATCTGCATAGATCCATGCCACTGGTTTAACAACTGAGCTCAACAGACTACAGACGTTTTTCTAAAAAGGAGAACCTAAATTACAAAACCCTAGTAATCCTTATGTTTTGAATTCAAAAGCTTGAGCACACCACAGAACTCTAAAAAGGGACAATGAGTATCAACAACTGATTTTATATTTCTTTTTGGCCTCAGCCTAAGCTTGCCATTTATGTTTGAAAGATGATGCCTCCAAATTACTTGTTTTTGCAAATCTGTGAGGAAACTTGAGTTCTGCATTACAGGTGGAAGTTTCCTGAACCAAGAAGGATTAGAGTGATTAATGCATTCTGTAAACCAGAGCCCTGTTTTCTCTCAGTGCTTTTAAAATCTGTGTCTACCTTGATACAGGACTATCTTGTCTGAGGACTTTGAAGGCCAGTGTTCTAAGTCCTGCATGTGGCTTCAATGACAAGAATTATGTTTCAATTAATTTCTACTGAATGTGTTGTCACATTTGTAGGAACTCAGTTCTCCCTGAACTGCTATTTCCAGAGCCAAAGTGTCTAAAACAGTCTAAAGAGACATCCTTCAAGTCTGCAGAAGAACACCCAATGATACAGAAAGGGCTCCTCCCTGTATGTTGTCAGTGCTCCCACCTCTCATAATACACACAATTAGCACCCTCAAAAATACTAATTAAGCACAAACAAGATGTTTTAGACAGTCAAAATCACACATCCACATAGCAGCCACTGTGAACTTTATTAAGAAAAGAAGTGTTTGCCAATTAAACTGCAATGACCTCACTGACTTTCCCATTTACTTGTAGAAAATCAGTTCTTTCATAACGGCTCTGGAAATCATTTATTGCCAGGTAAATGCTGAATCCCTGGCAGTGTATGGTCTGCTTGGAAGCCTGCCAGCTTTACCATGAAAGGTCTATATATATATATATACCTTTGCAAAATGCAAAGTCAGCAACACATCTTTCATTCAAGCAACAAAGTCATTTTTGAGGCAGATGTCACACTAGCCAAATAGCAAAGCCACCTTTACATTAAGCAATCCTTTCTATCATAACAGTTCCACAAATGAAATGCAATTTGAGAGGAAAACAATCCATAAGATACCAGTTACAAATTCTATTCATGTAACTGTTTAGTCAAGTCTTATTTCTCAGACAGGAGAGGCTGAGCTACAATGAAACTCAGCATGGTGATTTATCTTCATGAAAGTGTCCTGTTGCCAATGCATCTGCTTTTGCCTCCTTTGCTTTTTATTACTCTGTGTAGTCCTGTGCAGTAAAGTCAGAACAAGGCTTCTTCATTCATCTGGAGTCAGATTTATATCCAATCCACTAAGTGACACACACCACTGTCTATACACATCTCTGGAAAGCAGTTCTCCACTCCTAAGTAATCCAACCATCACAAAGATATTTTCCAGTGTCTTCAACTCCAGAAGTTGTTTTAATTCCTTTTTCATCTTGTAGCCATGTACCAGAATAGCATTGTCATAGGCTAGGTATAGGAGAATTTAATCCTTATTAATAGCTTCAGTAGATTGCCCGAGGATTTTTAGTACTGTAGTAGGCTTCACATGCAGCTACATAAGCAGATTCTGGGAAAAAATCATCATGGTATTCTGCTAAAAACCTGAGAAGAAAGCACACCAAAAAAAAGAACAGAATATTAAACATTTAAGGGAAAAGCTATTTTCAAATTAATTTTTAAGCTCAGCAAAAACACAGCCTGGGAATTAAGAATTATACTCTTTGAAATTTGGCGTACAAAGGATTTGCCCTATTTTTTACAAGTTTCACACAGTGAGAAACAGCCTTCCCCTATCATTCTGGAATTCAATAAGCACTAAAAAAATTCCTCAAGCTCAATAACAAAACAAACAAACAAACAAAAAAAAAAACCCACCAAAATTTAAAACTACACTCAGAAAAATAATTCAAAGAACTAGCACAGAAGGAAAAAAAAGAGATCTTTCTTCAACTTCTGTAAGTTACCTGCTCAGCACACTATTTTCATTTCTGTGCAAACCGGTATTTACAGTTATCATTGTGTCAGTATCTTATACAAATAGCCAGGACCCATTAAGTCAAACTATATCTTTTAAGGCAAATAAAGTTATGATTTTTCGTATGTGTTCATGTGTCTTTGCATTTAGGGTCTCCATCCTTTAGGAGAACCTGATCTAAATATGGGTTTCAATGACAAAACACATCCTTCATAAATTCAGTTCCTTAATTTAATATTTTTCCAAGATGGTCTGCATATACTATTCAAACTGCCAAGCACCCAATATTTTATGATGTTTTCCTGCTCTGCTAACACACAACTGTTTCTTTGGTTTAGGACTGAAAATTAAAATAAAACAGTGCTGCTACAAACACCAGTAACAAACAGCTAAAATGACTATAAGCTCTCTGCTCCTTCCTTTAATTTCAAAGGCACTGAGTATATAAATGAGGGCAAAAGGGCAAAATGGTTATGAAACTCAAGATTACAATCAAGCTGTACTTCAGAAAAAAACACAGACCTTCAAAAATACTGGATATTAAAGATCAGCATGAATAAACATGGCAAAATGCTAGCTACATGTTTTAAGAGTAGGAAGCAAAAGAAACAATAGAAAATAATGTCATTTACAGAATCTGTGTTCTCTCAAGAAACAGTGGCTGGGGTGATGACTTCACCATTGGAAGCTGAAAATACCAGTTTTACAAAGCCAATACTTTGGACACAAAGTCCAGATTAAAAAGAAACATTCAGGTGAATGCCATTAAAACTACAGGCCTTCTCCGACCTCACTCACTGCTGCGCTACCTGAACTAGCATGTCCTTCAACCTAAAGAGTGCCAAAGCATCAAAGAATACTGGCAAGATCCTCTAAATAAAGCACTTTAAATTTAATAAGAAACATATTAATTGCTCAGAGCTCACAGAAAATGGTGACAATACAAAATTGCAAATAAATGGAAAAGGGTTGATTTTCCCCACACACCCCTTTATCCTTGCACTTGAACACAGGCATCAAACAAGTGCTAAACTGGAGGAATAACTAGTTACATCCTACTAATTCTAGAAAAAGCAGTGAGAAATAGAAACTTTTATAGAAGAAATCAACCCTTCACGGTGTCACCGTTAATTCAGAAGGCACATTGTCAACTTCTTCCATACTTTCTTATTTCACAGCAGCTCTGTAATTACCAGTACATAAATGGACCTAAATGATTTCTGATGTAAAATGTTTCAAACCACTAAAAAAGAATATCGAAATTATAGCAATTTAGAAGCTAATAAAATACCCAAGTCATCAACTGCTACGATCTCTGACTTTAGCTAGCTACTTTCTAGGATGAGGGGTTGGTATGAAGCAAGTGTGGAAAAGCCTAAAACTTAACAGACTTGAACTTAACGTTGAATGTACTTTGATTGTAGATGGTTAAGATGAGCCACAAGTGGTATTTAATTAACAATTCTTCATTAACACACATTAATGACTCTAAGGCATTAAAAAATTACAGGGGCTGATGGAAATCTTAGTGTCTTTGGATAATATTCAGTAACACACAGTACTAAGAGCTAGATCATACAAGGGAGCATGTTTTAAAAGAATCTTCAGAAGGCATTTGGGTAGCTGACAGTTCCAAGAATTTTAACGGCAAGTAACGAGAAACAGGTTCACTTTCTCTTACAAATTTCCTGACTTTTGCTTAAACTATCAGTCATACATGCCAGTTTGGTGCATGCTAAAGTGACAGCTGCTACAGATGAGAAATTTTAGTTGAGATACTGTGCCACAGCTAAAGCTCAAAAAAAAAAAGGCAGAATGCACAAATAGTCAAATATGCATCTCCCTGTTCTTCATGTAACAGTTGTGAAAAGCAAAATACCCCAGAGCTAGCAAACACAGATTATTTTCTGCAGAGAAATAGGAGAAAACTACTGAAGGAACGCAGTCAGCTTTCGTCCCGATCCCTTCTAAATGTGTATACAAAGAGCAGAGGCCCTTCTGAAGCTGCTTTCTATTCAAAAGACATCACAGTGCAGAATGCTAGTACAGAAATATTAGGAGTCTCCTAAGATTTTTGCCTGCTGGATATTTCACTATTGCTTTCTCCTGGACAAGCTAAACAGCACCAAGATCAATTACACTGTTACCTGCAAGTCATGAGCCAAGATTTAAAGACAATGGGAGCTGTAATTAGCTGACAGAGCCAATGCTCAGCAATAGATCAGAAAGCACATTGCTATTGAGCTATTCAGATACTGTTTCATTATTTTTAACTTACAAATCTGATCAATTCAGTCACCTGTTGCATTATTGCCTTATTCATTTTTATACCTTTTATGGAGTTCCTATGCATACATCTACGCAGAGAGACTGCTGATGAGCAATCAAGTTCTGGGATGCACAGTCTGCATTGATTTGAGACTGGATGTATTTTTCATCATGAATGTCCTCAAAAACAAACTCATGCTTTACACTCATGCTTAGAGCACAGAGGTAACAGTAAAATGCAGCTATTTTCCTCCCAATCACAGGTTCCTAGAAGGGCAACACTTCAGAAAGATCTAGAGGGGATGGAGACAAGGGAAAAAGATGTGGGCAACTTAGGAATTCTTCAAGCTATGTTCTTATCTTCAAGTGTGGGTGTTCTTAAGCAAGGAATAGCCTCACAAATACATTACCTGTCACATTCCAGGCAGATGTACCAAAAAGAAGAACTGAATTATCACTATTCACATCATAAGGCCATTTGACACCTGTCATGAATATATCTCAACAAGAGTCACTGAATTAGTATGAGTTTTAAGAGCATCCTCTGGTGGGTCTTGTCTTGACACCACCAACGCAACCTATTACCAGAAGTCTCTGAATGAAGAAAAAAAATTATTTTAAACATCAGCTACCATCATATGAATAAACTTAGGGACAGCCCAGAAAGTATAAAAATGACAAAAAAAGAAAACCTTAGTTTTTAGAAAGACATCCTCAGCCGATAAGGTATAAGAAGAGAGAGTCCAAAGGAAAAGTTTCCAGGAAGGTGACCTTACACACTTCTGCTACAGAGTTTTAAAAGGTAAGCAGATGCTTTGATGAGATCAGTGACCTGATCTAGATGCTGTTTGAAAGGCTACTGTAATAATCTATCTAAATTTGCTAGAACACCATTATGGGTCCTAATTCTATGAGTCACCTCATCAAAAGAAATGTCATTTACAGATTAAGAAGTTACCTCATCTCTGACACTACTACTCAAATGCAGAATTTGAAAACAAAAAGGCTTTAGGTTCATGAAAAAAACATATGCCACCATCTGACCCTCACCCCTCCCCAACTTATAGGTCTGTCTCCATCTGGAAAGCTGTTCAGGGCAAAAGATGACAAAGTCCATCATAACCCCATTGCAGTCAACAGAAGTTAATTGAAGTTTCAGATGTTTACTTTAACATCTAGTGTCTCAAGAACCATGTTAAAGGAGTAAACTGGCCAGTTTTTTTACTGGACTCTTGTCACTCACTGATATATAGAAACTGAGATCATATTCCTTGGCCATTTAAGACAAAGTACAGAGATCCCTGAAGATGCCAAACTACCATTATAACATTTCCAAGAATCAGACTGAGTGAGAGAATTAAATTTTGCCACAGACCTTTTGGGAAAACAGTCCTACAAGAGTACAAGAGGACTCCTACAGGAGTCCTTGGTTTGTCTTGAGGATGAAGACTCACTCGTGGTCAGGCCAACACAGGTCCCTAGAGCTGCCTTCTAAAAAAGCTACCATAATACATTGAAAGTATTTTGGGAAACCTCTCAATTTAGATACATGATCCAAACCTCAGCTATTGATTAGCAATATGCTCATTCAAATTCCCAAGTACTTGATGATTTGGAAAGCAAAAGGAAGAGAAGCAATCCACGTGGTGAGCTTCAGGAAGTTTTTGGCAACACAACAAAACCTTAGTCAAGGGCAATAAGCACCAATGAGCACATTCTGCAGACTGAGCAGCCAGCAAAGGCCACTGAAAGTAAGAACCTGCACAATACCAAGTACTCGCTAAGAAGCATTTTACCTAAAGGTCCTAAAAATTTGAGAATGGCAATTATCTTTCTACCCATTCAATGAATACAGCAAAACCCAAAAGAATTGTAATACCCTAAAATATGGCAGTGTGCAAAGAGAATACCTTCAGTTCAAAGTGTTTCAGAACTTGGAAAAAAAAGTTGCTTTACAGGTTTGTGCACTCTAAATCCATGTCTCCATTTATACTCAGAAATCTAATTTTCTCACATTTAGGTCCCAATTCCATGAAGTCTTCTAGTGTATCAAAACCAAGTAACTGGTTAATCAAAAAAATTGAGAGAAAATAACCCAGCATAATTCAACTATATAAGAAATAGAAAATAATCAATATAAGAAACACATATATATGTTTAGATATATAATTAATATAAGAAACACTGGCACAATTGCATTCTTTTCCATCTCGCGTAATGATTTTTAATTGTTTGCCCTTTTGCAACTGAAGTCACAATGACTCACAATGAACAGGAACTCTATCACAAAACAACTTTGCCTAACTAAAGATGTCTTCTAATCCATTCACCATGTGCAATGCTTAATTTTTTCATTCTCAGACACAAATAACCTCTCATAATTGTACATTAGCACAGACTAGTGGTGATAATTCACCACTGCAGTTATATACAATAAAATTACTACACTCAACATGTACAGTCAGCACCAGAGAACTATTTCTTAAGATTATTTGAAACAACTTGTCATCTTTGTATACACTCATTTTATCATCACAGTCCTCTAGTCTGGTCACATTCTGACTTGGCTTCCTTCTCAGAAAAACTTAACAGTATCAAAATATTTTTCTACCCATGGAGCAGAGTGGCAGAATAGATACAAGCAGATTTTTGACTATCAGGGAAAAAATAAAGAGATCTAAGCTTAAAGGAAATACTGAGTTTGAAATACCTGTGGGTCTCTAACAAAACGAAAATATTTTACCGTTGGCGCACCATAATCTGAAATAATATGTTGACCTCACCTGAAAAAAAGCTTATTAGAAATTTTAAAAGCAGTATTTCAGAAATATTTCATCACCTAATTAATTCTTTTGTATTTCATCAAAGTCAAAATATGTCTATGTCTTTCTGTACCACTCCATTTTGCCTTTTTCCTAAAATGCAAATGACATTCTCTGAAATTATCTCAGTGAAGATGGGTCTTGCTCTTGTGAAAACAGACATACTGTATCCTCCTAACTTTTAAGTAGCTCCTATTGGTTAACAGACCTGGGAGGAGGCCTCTGCTTCTGAAAGTTTTCCAAGCCAAGATTGTGTGCAGATTAATGGAAACAACAAAACAGAAATGGGCACCTTCCTGCCAGTCATTTCTCATCTCCGAGGCAACCTTTGGAGGCACCTCACAATCCCAGGAAATTGTAAAGTAGAGCATATGCAGCACTTTATTTCAACGGTGGCTGAAATAATGGAATTAGTTTAAAGCTAATACTTTCTCATACTCAGAAGGTATTAACAGGCAAGAAGATTTAATCAGGGGTCTTTCACTAGTCCAACTACCAGTTAGCACCAGTAAGCACCAGTTAAAGCATTAGCTTCCACTGCTTAGCCCTGAAAACTAAATGTGAACTAAGAGAAATTCAGTGAAACCAACTGGTGAGTCTATTTTAGACTGCAAGCACTATGAATTATTTCAGAACTAAATAATTTAAGATTCAGAGTTCTGTACTTAATTTGAGAAACTGATATTCTTCTGCAAATTTTATTATTGAGAAGTCAACTTTCATGTTCTCCATGAAGAAATTTTCATTTTGCACACTTGGAGAAAGCTGGACTAAGCACAGAGGGCAGAGTTTCTACTTAACAAGAAAGTCCAAAAGATGCATTTCATACATGCCTTAAAAATATATGTTGTCTGGGAAATTGAGAAAAATCTTGTCTAGCAGCAGTCTGAGGGCAAGACTGGAAAATGCTATCCAGTCATGGACAAATATTATTATGTAGCATCTCAAAGCCAATTTAATACATCTATCATGTCCTAAGTAAACTCAAGACAACAAGCCTCCAGAAAAAGTATTACATTACATAAGTCTGAGTTTCTCAGCCCATGGGAAATTAATAGTACAAATGGTAAACTATAAATTTTAGCCACAAAATCATAATTCATAATTAAACCAGTATCTATGCAAGAAATAAATCACCTGTGTACTGCATGCAAGTTTTATTTAAGAATACATACACTACTTGTGCTTGGAATATTCTTATCTAGACATCAGAGAAGGTTCAGGGGTAGTTTTATTAATGTAAGCAGACACATCAGCCCTTTGCTATTAGAGAAATAAAGAAAATGCGAGTACTTCAGCTTCTCACTGAAGAGCAGTTCACTTAAAAAAAAATAAAATTAAGCAGTCCTAAATAAAACTGGCTGCTATTTCCTAATGTGTACAGACCTTTTACAGAAGTTCTTACTGTTCAAAAGCTAAGCCAGAACAGAACGGATATAAAATATTTCCATTAATCATTTCATTCCCAAAAAGGAAAATACAGAATGTGAAAATTGAAGAACTAGTACTGATGCCTAGGATTTTTAGCTTTTTGTATATTTCATGTATTTGTAGCTTTGTTGGTTGCTAAAGCATGGCTGCAGTTTCTAGTATTTTTCTTATCTTTCTTCCCTACGTTTAGAAATAATAAGCTAATCTTATACACACATTCCTAAATCTTGTTTAGTCTCACTCCAAGAAGAGAACCAACTACACAGACATTTTGTTTTCCAAACAGAATCTGGACCAAACATAAAAAAAGCGGGGCAGAAGAAACCTCTGGACTGCTTTCAGTGTGGCAGGACCCCAGGGATTATTACCTTATAAACTAACCTTTTAATTGGACACTATATGGTAAGTATACTAATTGACTAACCGTAAAAAAATTACAAAATTACTATACCATGTGCGATTTTCACCATATTGTGTACCTGAAAGCTTTCAAGTAAAGGTTTGCTTTTATACTCATTCAAACAAGCTTTCTTGTGATTAGAAACAGATAATGCAGAACTATTTCCATGATAAAAATCAAGCATGAACAAGCATCTAGAAAATGTAATTGTTTGACCACTTTCAATGACAAGCAGCACAAAGAAATAAATACCCAAATGAAAAACTTTTCAAAGCACCGTGTGAATCCATGTTGAGAAAAAAATATCTAATAATTTGCACTGGTTTCTGTTGCCCAGTAGCATAGCTGATAAGGAAACTACACTAAGAAAAGCATTTATTACAAAGCTACCCAAGACCAAATGCTTCCTACAGCAGTAACTGTAACTTTGAAGCCTTTTTGACACTGTCAAAAAAGAAAGTCCTGGAAAAAACAGTCTTCAAGTGTTTCGTTGTAACAGATATGTGATATCTACATTATGTTTGCCTTGTGGGGCTCATTTTGGTTTAGTTGTGGCCTGGCCTCAAGGACTGAAGCACACTTCTTGTTAAGTGTTTTCTAAAAGGAATGCAGGTTGTGTACTTGGAGGCCTCTCTACCACGACACAAAGTATGGAAAGGGGGAACTACTGAGAGATTTGCTCCAAAAGCACAGTTCTATCTCCCCTGAAAATGTTGATGTGGAAACATGATTTATTTATTTTTATTTCTATTTATAGATGACTACACATTTCAATGAGATGCTCAGATGGAGAAGTAAAACACATATACATACGATCACTAGAAATTTCAGTTCCCTTAAGCAATCCTTTCCCAATAAGCAACCTTTATTGTATGGGGTGTAGGGGACATGTTTCTTCTTTCATCTATCTTACTCCAGCAAAGCTTATCCACAGAATGGATATGAACACACAGTATCAAAGACACTAAAGAATAGATATCTTCTCCGATCAACACAGAAGAATCTGAACAGGCAAAGGTCTGATAAAAACTGGTCTGATCCACAGTGAGTTAAGCTCCCTAAGAAATATTCACTTCTAGCAAAAACAGTCTTCCAAAAATGAGCTCTAATTCTGTCCTATTTAATTTAAAGGTATTTTGAATGCCAACAAGGATCTGAAAAAGAGATGTAAAATGGAATCAGTAAAATTTGAGAACTAACTGCTTCCAGAGGAAAAACTGTGTATTGTAGAAACTATGACATTGAAAACATCTCTTATTTTCAATAAGCAATTAAAGTAAAAGCATTTTAAAGCTTTCATCTTCCTGATCTCTAAAGCAAGTTTTTTTTATGCCGGTGTAATAGTACGTTACCTTTCTGTAAGTGGCTACTTAAGTCACCGACCATCTGTTCCATTACCACCTACAACACCTTCTCCTGAAAGTTTTCCTTGGCAATTTTATTTTTCAGTGTACTGATGCTGCACAACACAGTGCCAACACTAGATATCTAACCACATACTCAATGTCATGCAAAAATACTAATTACAGTACCTGACAAACCCATCTGATCATGGTGCAGGTATGACCTTATTGATTCCAGTGGTGGAGCTAATGTGATCAGAGAGAGCTGTGTATCTCTACAAACCACAGAGAACACTGCACTGCACCATAGAGAAACATTTCTGTTCAAAGCTCATTCAAAGACATTTCTTTTAAGAAACCACCATAATAAAAAACACGTTTTAAAACACAAGCTTCACCCCTTGCTAATATTGATAAAACATCAAAACTCTCAAGACCTTGCTCTAAAATAATACCAATGCAGACTTTGCATTTCTTCATAAAACATGCTACTTCACCAAGTCAGACTTGTCATTCTATATATATCAACAAACTTTCACACTTCAGTCCTATATCAATGTGTTTATCAAAATTCAAAGTAGAAGTTTCAGGTTCCCTTCAACTGGAATTAAAGAATAAAAAAATCTTATATTAAACTTTACTAAAATTGCTATTGTTAAAATGGTATATTACTTTTATCATAATCTTGTAGTTTTAAACCCCTTTTGCCATTCTAGGACATTTACATCTATGTAACAATAGAAACACTGCTGTGGTATATTGTGTCACATTACCTCAGAAACATCTCGAAGTGTTTTACTAAAGCCTTTAGGTTTTTGTCAGGAAAGCACATCTTCCCCAGTATTTCTGGTAGTTTTACTGTGAATAAAAGAAAATGTTTATACCTCTTCTTGTAAATTCAATGTCAAATTACTTTTATCCACTATAGAGAAAAAAATCTAAAAATTTCTTCTCAGCACAAACCCCTCCCTTTTCCTTGCAAGCTACTTTTGATCTTTCAAAGCCTTACTAAATAGAAACATGCTGAGAAAGTGAATGCTGCTGGGTTTAATGATGTTTGATAGTGCTCTGGAAGTAACACTGCTTTGCTTTTCTTAAATGAAGGCTTACAGACCCAGTAAGATAACCAAATCTATGAATAGCCTAAAAGTTCCAAATAGATTAAAATGCACATTGCTCCAAGAATAAAAATACATTTAATAAAGCAAGCATAAAAATCACACAGATATCGGGACTGGAAAAAAAAATAAAGCAACTTTGATTGAGCAGAGAATTTTGCATCAGTTTACCAAACATCCTCAGCAAATGTTGAGATCCATAGATATACGAGGGAGGTGGTGGTTGATCGCTTGGTGGATAATTCTCCGGCATCAATTTCCAGGACAAAACCTACACATAAAATACAAAAATATTGGTTATGAAAACAATATAACATCATAAATAATTTAGTCTGTACAGAACTTCAAATTCAAAGATCAGATAAGTAATACCAACAAAATCTTTTCTTATATAGCCCTACTCTGAGGTCCACATAATTTTGGTCATTGAATCTAGGACAGTGACATCAAAATCTGTTACCTCATTCAATTCGTTGTTTCTTCTACCTTCAAAGCCAGTAAACACTGTGCTCCCTTCTTTGCTTGGAGTCAAAGTTATAGGTGAAGATGACCCGCTATGGACAGGGGTTTCTTCAAAACGAACGGAAAAACAAAAACAGAAGAAGTAAGAAAAATTTTACTACTTCTAAACTACTACTTGGAACTATAAGCCATTAAATGCATCTAAGGCCTGCTGCTAAAATGTTTGAAGTCTTAAATACCAAAATTCAATAAAGGCTATCCTAAAATGGACTCTCAGAAAAGCAGCTCATTGCATTCTGTGGAAAACACACCAAAGTACTGAGAATCTTGCTTTGTATTTCTCTCTTTGGTAATAAGGCCTCAGAGTTAAAGAATTGATATAAAAGTAATGATTTCCCACTTCTATCATTCATTTCAGAGTCCGCTCATCATTCATAAAAAAAGAATAGAACTTTATACTTTGTTTAGACCAACAACGTGAAGAGAACAACCTACTTTTTTCCAGGTGCAAGAAGAGCTTTGGCATAGAAGCTGGGGTGTCGAGGTGCCGCCGCTTCGGCTGTGGGGACGCGCTGCTCTCTGACAGCCTGTCGCAGTTGGAGCTGTGGCGCGTCGAACGCCTCAGCGACTGCAGGATTTCGGGTTCAGCTTTTCGCCTTTTCGGCGTGGCTGGCTCCCCTGTGGTGGGCTGGCTGTCAGTCGACTGAGGTGTGGGTGGATTCAGCAGAGGAGGGCTTGGGGAAAGTTCCTCCTGGTTTCTAGGAAATTAAGGCAGCTTTACAGAACTGAAGAGGTCACGGCTCTACCCACAAAAGAAATTCTAGTTTCACAGATCTTGTTGAATACTTATTCAGATAAGACAATCGTCTCTCAGTAAATATTAAAGTGATGGTGCCTTCTATTAAATACTATTTTCCAGAAATATACTCATCTTCAAATTAAAAACCATGAATACCACGTTCTCCTGCCTTTTGAGATGAACAGTATTAAACTTCTTGTATCTAACCTACCTGTTAGTATTTGTTGAGTTTTCTTTGATAGGAAGAAAGAATTTCGATGAAGTCACCTTCTTAAATTGAGCTTGTTCATAAGGATAGAGCAAAATTAAGGGAAGTGTGAAGTCAAATGTTATTCTTAGCCCATCCACCATCTCTTTACACAGCTCAACACTAGAGGGGGGGGAAAAAAATTATCAATTTCAAAGTTGCATGGTAAAATTTTTCAGCATTGTTGGACAAAATTGCTCTTTAATACAGTCCATTAACATTATAACTACAATAAGCTGATTCAATGACTAAGTGCATATAAACAACTAAAAATACACTTTAAAAGCCACTCCCAATAACTTCAGAAATGCAAATTTTTAAAAGGTCTGCTTCACAACCTCAATCAAAATCACACAACTGTTCTGTCGTATTACTATCCACAAAACTAATAAAATCTACTGTAGCGTAAATAGTCGTATTTTTTCAGGTAAACATTATTTTGGTTTTTCAAATTCACTATGCTGAAAAAAGAGGCATCAGCCAGAACAAGTAAGTACTCAACACACTGAATCTCTGTCCAAAAGGCATAAGCAGAATTTGACCTATAGCCACTAAGATGCAGTTAAGGCTGTGCTCAAGAGATATCCAGTGAACTAACAAAATCAGATACATTTGCATTGGGGAGCAGTTTCCAACAGTCTGCTCTGGTAATCAGAGTACTACATTTGGAGGCTACCAGGCATTTCAGTTTCAGGCCTGTGTAAAAGACTTACAACCTTAGGTGATGAGTATATGAGCTATAACAAGTAGACAACAAGAACACAGAGTGCAGCACACCTGCAACCCCTCTTGCCTTTTTGGAGGTACTCACCTCTCATGTTTCAAGTGTGCATATGTGTATGGTAACAGAATTTGATTCTGCCAAAATGATCATGTTAGAAATTCCAAGCCTCCAGTATTTCATACCATCTACTAAAACTACTGCGCATGAATTGGGTCAGGGGACCATCATCTGTGGAAATTCTATAAATCCAAGGTCAGTAACCTTCAGTGTTAGAGCAGTAAGGGAAATATAATGAAGATGTCAGCTGAATCTCTCCTACTTAATGATCACTGAAACCACACCCACTTTTTTACTAAAGCACTTTACTTAAATTTTTACTGAGGAAGTTACTTAAACATAAACCTGTAAAAATCATAATGTGTGTAAAACCTTCTGTTCATATTTCTAATATTTCATCTAACCTTTTGTTCAGAAGATTATAGTACAAAGAAGGAAAAGTGTCAATCTGTCAAAGAATGAATAACATTAAGATAAAAAAAGACACTCACATAGGCTAAAATATTGCAAGGAATAGCATAATTACACACCACTGAAATAGAACACTAACACAAATCAGGATTTCTCTTTGATAAAATAACAAGATTTCACCCCATGGTACTTTAGATAGAAGAAGTTTCGTCTAATATCAAAAAACGTAAGAGAAAAAATCCCCAAAACAATCAAAAACCACCACACTGCAAGCATGCATGGTTAATGCATTTGTAATGTGGAAGAAGAACATACAGCTCAGCTGAGAAAACAGACTAAGACACCATCAATTTCAACGAATAAGGGTTTCTGTTACCACAGTTTCCTTACATACTGACTCCAGTATTTAAGATCATATGCCCATTTAAAACAAACAAACAAGTTGTACTTGGCTTTGTAAGTCTGTATTAAATCTTTATCCTTTTTAAAACTTGAACCTGTTCAAGTTTATCTAAGCAGGGTATTCTTGTATCAGATATGAAATTCTTCACATTGACAACAGCAATACATTCTTCCAACTGGATCTCAATATTTTTAAGAACTTGTATCATAAAACAGCATATTGATACTCTTGCATAATGACTTTTCAGAGTATAGGGACTCTCTCACTGAAAAATGTATCAGTGTTACTCTACTATAGTTATCTAAGCCAAATACTTTGAGCCCTGTAAATTGATATACATTATGGTATAAGCTCACAGAAGTGAACAGCCATAAAACAGAACACAGAATGCAGCAAGTTATTCTTCTTGTGACAACAGCAGTGGACTAAAGATTACTTACTTCTTCTCTGGTGGCACATAATGGAGATTCATATTAGCATGTGGAGTCATCTGATGGTGTCGAGACCTTTCATTGGCTGAAAAAGCAGCATTAATTGCAAAGTGTTTTACATATGACTCCAAGATCGTTATTATATTTGTTTGGCAAGGAAGCTTCACTAGCTGAAAAAGAAACAACAAATTAATGTCTTATAAAAACAGTAAGTAAGTATACCAAGGTAGAATCAGAGCTTGTAATGTACCAACTAATTTAGTAAATGTCTACTGCATGAAGCAAATTCAGGACTGTATTATTTCAACCCTTAAACTGCAATTTTTATCAACATCAGAAGAAACAAACACGGACAGATTAACAAGTCTGATGCCATTTCAAAAGCAATCTGCATTCTAAAGCAGTACAAAAGAGTACACTGCTAAATATGACAAGGCACTGTTACAGCTATAGAGAGATCTACTCCCTACACTCTGTATTCTTCCTTACCCTGTCTGAGCTCAACATGAAGCTAAACAAGTGAAGTTAAAAACCTTCAGGAGTTGTATAAATCAAAACTACTTTTGACATCCTCCTCACATCCCCATGCACATTAGAGTCTCAATTTTTATTTCATACCCTTTTTCTTCTATTAATATAGTAGCAGTCTTCCTCAAGCTTCTTTTTCAAGACTTCAGGAATTTCTATGCTTATTGCTCTTTCTTCCATGTCCCTTTTCGTATGAGTGTCTTGTTCTTCTTTCTACAACAGATCAGTGAAAGAAAACAATATATTGGTTGGTTGTGAAAAAAGAACTTCAGTAGAAAAGGCACAAGTGGATAATAGCCTCAATGCAAACCATTTACCAATACTGCTCTTGAAACCATCTGCAAATTCATTTTTTTACACTTTTTTTAAAATTTAGTGTTCTCTTAATATTTAACTAAAAAAACCAAAACAGAAATCTGTTAGGTGTTGCTGTTTCATATCACCCATTGTAGTAGTGGGTGATATGAAGTACTACTGTAGTAGTTCAATTCTACACATCTTCAGATCAACTGTTTACTGTAGAAATAGTTTGTTTCTTAAAAACAGTTCTGTCTACATTTCAAATTAAGACCAGGATTGACATGCCTGTCTTGCAGTAAAATACAAGACAAACATCCTGTTGCTATTAGGGTTTGCCCAACCTGCATAGACAAGTAAATTTTTACAGCACCTACAAAAGTGGAAAATCTAGTCTACTACATTTTCTCTCCATAAGCCTTTTGTGTTGAATGAGAAGAGAAACAAATGTGTATTTTTAGCATTGTATCATTTAGTTCTATAAGAAAATGGCATTGTATCATTTTCAAAATCACAGTAAACACAAGGAATAAGAAAATTATGCTTTTAATCCCAGCTAAATTACCAGCTGTGGCCTATATTTCATCTACTTCAATTTTTCCAGTTTTAAATGCGGATGTTTAAATTCTATTAACTTAAGGAACACACAAAAATACCATTTCTGTCCTCTCATCTATGTCACTTTCTTCACTTTTTATTTCTTCATCTGTTCCTTCATCACTGTCACCAGAAGAAGAACTACTTATAGCTGCATAAAAGAGATTTCACATATTTATTATTACAGAGATTATAATGTATCAGTTTGAGGCCTCAACATAAAAAAAACCCAAAAACAAAAAACCCAACCCACAAAAAAAACCACAATTAGCTTGTTATACTTAATGAGGATGAATAATTCTAATTGAATAAAACATGCATTATTTACTGCCCACTACAAATGTTTTAAACATGCAAAATGAGTTTATAGGAAGAATTCTTGAATCCTCTCCAATTGAAAAAACACTCATTTTTAAAAGCTTCCTACATTCCTGAGCACCCACATTTTCGTTGGACTTTAGTTCTGCACAGGGGATTAACATATTAATCACCCAATCAAAAGGCATGGATCTGTGTAGCAACAGATCCCAGAATATCAGTTTAAGTGCCAGCCAATGTTCCTGCTGGCTTTCTAGTCACAAGGGAAAATGCAGGAAATTAAAGATCTGGCTTGAAAGTGAAATCAGCCAGTCAGCTGACAAGAAACAGATCTTTGTGCGAGGCAGACTGTGGAAAAAAAATCTTATTGCCCTCAAAAATACACAAACACTAGCAAGGAAATACTGTATTTCCTAACATCAAAGAAAACTGAGGGCTTCTCACACCTATTAATACTGCACTAAAAAAATCAGCATTAAGCTCTGAAATCGCTGATTAGAATAGTTGAGTAGAAGAGATGCAAGGAGAAGCCTCTGGAATACAAGAAGAAAACAGATATTCTAACTTACAGATGCTTAGCATGAAACATAGTTCTCACTCTTCATACGACTGCCTTTGTACCTTTCAGATAGGACCATGATATTCTCCTGGCAAGTGACACCATGCATTTCTCCCCCAGATCAAGGCATCCCACCAGTTACCAAAGGATTAAAACAAACTCACAGTTTTCGCTACTCTCATCATTTTCTTCAGCAGGAAGGCTTTTTAACACAGAGTCAACACCAGGCAACCTGCAACGTCTCTTCTTTCTTCCCTTTCTTCTCCTACAGAAAATAAAATGGTTCTGACATTTGGGTAATATTACTTCACTCGTTTATCCTAGGCAATTTGAATATGTGCAAACGCACAGGAAACGTATGTTTGAGTTATCTTCATTAATGAATGCTGAAATAATTTGGACAATGCTTATTTGAGAGCGGATACCCTAATGTCTGTACGTTACCTCATATTCATGTTCTCAAGTAGATCCTCAAATCATGGCCAACCAATATTAGATTACTGCCCTTGGCTCAAAAATACTTCAGGTTTCCCTAAAGTACTTTGCAAGTACTTTTCTTTGGGAAGACACAGATCCAATACACAGGCATTTCATAGCAATAGTTAAGAATAACATAGTTATTGAGTTGTTAGTCTTTTAGAGTGTTAATCCACAGATCTCTAGCTTAGAGTAGATCTTTAGCTACATAATACAGTCAGTGCATTCTATCTACCACCAACAGCATAAGCTCAAACACCAAGCTCAGTTGCAGACACCTGGATGTATTTGTCTGAATCTGAAAATTAATCTCGTTTATTTTGAGGCCAAAAGGATTTCTTACATGCGAGCCACAGCCTTCCGTGCCAATTTACGTTGTAATCTGCGGTTTTCGTCTGTATCCCGAAGAACATGATCTTCAGCTGCCCATCTATCCCAGCTATGGACAGGTCAAAAGAAAACAAAAAATTACTATGAATAATGGCCACTCATGACTACCAATGAATTAATATACTTTAAATTTCCAAAGGACTCATGTAATGTCATTCAGAAGCAACATCTGCATCACAAGGCTTGCACTGTGCTCTGTTTACATGGGTTCAACTCTCATGTTGCCATCTGAAATCTTGTAACCCGCAATAGCATTTCTAACACTGACACATACTATCAATCACAGTCAAGACACTGCACTCATTTACTGGCCTTGTCAATCAAAAAATCCAGGGCTAGATTTAACAAAGCATAAACCTTTATTAATGGAAACTTAGGTGCTGTAAGTATATGCCACAGACATATATCCTATAAGGTTTAAACTCATGTCTATTAAATCAATTCACTGAAATTTATGGATACAGACCAATGTCAACATGAGCAAGTATATTAAAGGCATTTGCAAAAACAAAAAAATACTCTTGAAAACACTGGTCCTTTGATAGTGTGTGCAAAGCCTGTCTTTACAGAATAAAATAGAAGAAATGGAAGAACTGAACCACACATACAGGTTCTTACCTTCTGTTCCAACCATTAAAATGAATCAGATATTCTGGAATCTTTCTTCCTTTCTCATCTTTTCCAACAACAATATCAACAATCTGAAACAAATATTGAATAGTACATGTTAAAAAACTTGAGAGACAGTAAGCTTTTGGGCATTTAGAAAGTTTATGCACAAAGAAAGAAGAGAAAATTAAATAGACTTGTTATTTCACCAGTTAATATTAACATGAACAGAAGATAATGACTATACTAAATGATCAGAAAAGCTAGCTTTCTTGTTGACTACTCTTAACATTGCAGACTGCTCACCATCTTTGTCCTAGCCTCAAATGTCCCATGTTTCCAAGACAGACAAAGAGAGACATCAAACAGTGCAGAAGTACAGTATGGATATGCAGATCTGGGCTACTTGCACTTTCTCCCCTATGCTGTCTCCTCAAGCCCCCAAAGTAGGAAACACCATTCTCTATACAAAAACCTCAGAAATACTGCTCTGTTGAACACCACAGACTCTCAGCCACAGAACATTAACAGGCTTTGGGAATATCTCAACCTGTGTTTTCTTCTGTTTTCATTAATGTCCAATCTGAAAGGGCCTGCACCTCAGAACACATGGTGCCTACACTTGAGTGGCCTTCAATAGATCATATATCAATCAGTACTTAGGCTATAGTAATGTTTAAATTTGGGAGTCCAGAATTTAAGAACTATTGATGGACTCACACACAGTTATCTTGTTTAAGGTACTTGACAGTAAAGAAGAAAAAGCACTATACATTTTGGTACTCAGGTAATAGTTTTATAGGGGTAGGAATTACAGCTGCCAGGTAGTTAGAAACACAGACAAGCACAACTAGCAAACCTGCAGTAAAAAGTAGTAATTTCATCAAGAATCCAGTTACAAGACTTCCTTTTTTATCCCTCTCTGTAACAAAAAAACCCAAAACTCTGTTTCCAAGTCAGACAGAGATGATTTAGGATTGAAAAACCATCTTGTGTACCACTGATACCCTAAAAAACCACTGTACTTACATAAAGCTCTATCGTTACTATCATTACTCGTAAGGTCAGGCCCTAACTGAGGAAGTCAGCTCTTACTGCAACACCTATGGCCCACCGCACACTGCTGACTATCCTATTTCCGTATACTTTCCAGCATCAGCGGTAGCACTAATACCTTTCTGAAACGCAGAAGGGCCGGCAGCAAGAGTGGGAAAGCGTGAGGGGAAATAAATACAGCTACACTACAAAACTGCAGGGGTGGCAATGACTTCAGAATTACTTTGCAGGTGTTCACTGAGAATGGAAGGCAGGAAGCCCGTCCGACACCTCCAGAGCCGCTCGGCTGTCTACCTGCCGCGACAGGCAGGCCCCGAGAGCGCGGGCCCCATCGCCTCTGCTCCCCAGCGCGGGGCAGGCCCACAGGCTCGCAAACAGCGCACCCACAACCCCCGGGGCTCCCGGCCTGAGCCGCCTGCAGGAAGCAACAACGGAGGGAGGACAGGCCCGGCGGGGACAGCACCGCCTTGCTTCGCTTCCCCGTCCCGTGGCGGCCCCCGTCCCGCGGCCCCCACGCCTGCTCCCCGCTCCCCGGGCCAGAGCCCGTTTTCCGCAACAAGTGCAGCTGCCGGCGGAGCCGCCTCCCCGGCCGGGCCCACAGTCGCTTCCCGCGCCGCCTCCCGCCCGGGGGCGCGCCCAGCGCCCGGCGGGAGCGGTAAC
>VXBI01002035.1:350307-366101 GCA_013397375.1 Toxostoma redivivum | reverse complement strand
GGGGCCGTGTCCCTTCTCTCTGCCGTGGGGGGGCCGTGTTCCTTCTCTCTGCCGTAGGGGGGGCCGTGTCCCTCTGCCTTGGGGGCTGTGTCCTGCCCTGGGCCGAGGGAGTCCTTGGAGGAGGCGAGAGGTCCCGGCCGTGACAGCGGTGCCCCAGCGCTATGGGAGCCGGGGCGTGCGCTGGGCCTGTGCCCTCCTGCGGCCGGGGTTAAGTGCTTCCCAAGAACAAGAGCTGCTGCTTCCCCTAAACATCAGCAGATATTCCTCACCCTCTCTCCCGTGTTCTCTGCTAAGCAAAAAACTGCCCTTACTTCCAAGATGGCTTTGTGTACATTGTAACCTCCCGCAAAGGTTTGTTTTGCTCTCCGCAGTTCTTTCAGTCTTCTTTCAGGAAAATAAAACCAGAAATAAATAGGGTGTTGGTACTAGAAACTCAATCCACTGTTTAATTTCAGATTCTACAAGCACACATATACTGCAGATAATCAAAATCAATACACAGCTTTCTTGCCAGTTGATGCTGACTGATGCCTGGAAGGGACCCATGGGGTTCAGCCAGGAGAACACTGCAGTTTCCCACATGTTGTTATTAGATGCTCCCTCAGGACTGTCGCAGTTTTTATGCCAGTTTTGGATTTCTGATTTACACAAGACCATAACAGGGCTGGGAGGCCTGGGCTTAGCCAGCCTTGTGGAAAGACCAGTTAATTTGTGATTATTTAGCATTTCTGAAGTTGTTTTTCTGTGGAAGCCGTTCAGGAGATGGATAACTAGACTGTGCAACTCTAGACTGAGCATACACTAGTTTGATGCTAAGGGGAAGAGGATTTTAAATCTTCGTATCTTTTTCCAGTCACTGAGACTGATAGCAAAGCTATCAGGAATGCCATGGGAAAGAACATAGAGTTCTAGTGTGTTACCAGAAAGTTTCTCAAGGTAAAAAGTGATAGGGGATACCCAGAAAATAAGATTCTGAGAAGGTGACTGCTCATTGGGATAGGATGAACTGAATACTCAATTTCTTTTGATTCAAAACATATTTTTTACAGTGGGAATGGCTGGAAAAGCCTATAAACTTGCTGCTAAGACTGTGTGGAGTGAGAGAAGTCAATTGATGGAAAAGAGTGAGAGAAAGTTAAGGAAGCATTCCTGAAATTGTTCAGAGCCTACTGATGCTAAGGTTAGGAAACAGGCTCCAAAAGTGCATGGATGCAATGTCAATTGCAGGAAATGTTTTTTTGTTTTTGTTTTGGTTTACGTTTATTTCTTGTTGTTGGTTTTTTTTTGTTTGTTTGCCTTGGTAAGATAAAGAAAATGGTGTTGGACATTTGGAGAACAAAGCTGCTTCCAAGCGACTACTGTGGTTTAAAAATGGAGGGAAACAGCAACAACGAAACAAAACAAGGGAAGGAGAATCACCAGCTTGTGCTTGTGTCCCTTCCTCCAACCTGGTGTTAAGAATACTCATACAAGAGGACCCTCACAGCACTTCTGCATAAACAGCTTATGTATTTCCACACTGCCTCCTAGATGACTCCTTTTCCTTCCTCCCCACTTGGTGTCCACTTGCAGACTCTGCTTCTTGTTCATCTCAGCCTCTCCTAGTTCACCCCAGCCCACTTTTATGGCTCCCACTCAATCTACTTCTCAAATCTTTTGGCTCAAAATTTCTTTTTACTTGGGTCTCCTAATACTTATATACAACTCTCTGCCATTTGAGATCCAGTTGTTGCCCTGTCTACTCTCTCCCTGCTTCCACTCAGAGAAATGCACATGTGCATCCATCCTTATCTCCCTGAGCCACCTTGCTGTAGATAATCATTGCCTGCAGATCCCTGGCCTTGCCAGATCTCCAACCAAGGCTCCTCCTCTAGCAGGGTATTTAAAATCCTGTATGTGAGCTGTGCTTAACTAAGATCCACCCAAAGGGAGACAGGAGAGGAGAAATACTTGTGTGTTTATGGAAAACCCATGATAGTACTACCAGGCAATGCCTACTTCTAGATAAAATACAGAACATGGACTTTTCAAAGGTACTGAGTTCCTCATAGTGAAGACTGACAAATGGCTGTCCAAAATAAAAAAATAAAGAGCAATAGCCACTTGGAAAATGGTGTTTGTGTGTATGTGTACATACTGTTTGTGCAGCACCTGTCATGTACAGCACATAAACAAAAGGCCCAGTACAGATATAAGAGATTTAGCAGAGATTGAGCTACAGCTCCTCACTCGTGGGCAGCAAGTCTGAAGCAAGGAGAAATCACAGGCAGCAGAGCAATGTCAGGCAGCATCTTCAGGATCATGGGCCCAGATACTGAGGAACAGTGAAGGCAGGGAGTGGTGGGAGAGGCCCGCAGCCAGGTTTGTTGAATATTGCTGAAGCAGGAGATGAGCTGACCCACCATGTATTTTGAGGACATTCCCAGGACACTACATCGCCTCCAGGAAAGAAAAGCAGATTTACAGCTCCTCTGGGAGACAGAGCAGCCCAGGAATGGAGACTCTGGCCTCCTACCAAAGTGAACCCAACGAGATCAGGAGAGCTAATTCGAGGATCTGTTTCAGCTGCGCGCCTCACTGCAGGCTCAAAGCACACCCTGAGAAAGTTTTGTTCAAGGTCAGGTTTAATTTCAATACCGCATTGTATTTTAGCAACGCAATCCGCGGCGTTTGTGAGGGGGAATATGGAGGCGGCGCAAGGCTCGCTGGGAGCTGTAGTCCTGCGGCGGGCGCGGGCGGTGCGAGGCTCGCTGGGAACTGTAGTCCTGCGGGGAGCGCGGGCAGTGCGAGGCTCGCTGGGAGCTGTAGTCCTGCGGCGGGCGCGGGCGGCGCTCTGGCCCGAGGGGAGGAGGTGCCGGGGTCCCCTGAAGAGGAGAGCTCTCTGCCTCCACCCTTCTGCGCAGTGCGCTGGGAACCGAAGCTTGGGCTGTCCGGGGAAGAGAGGTGCTCGCGATCTGCTCTATGAGGAGCTTTCACTGCCCCGGTGTGTGTAGCCTCAGTTTTACCTCCATATCTGCTGGTGCCGGGCTTCTCTCTACACTTCTGTCACAAAGGTGACAGCACCCTAAAGACACACCCAGACAGTCTGGCAAGATGCAGTACGCATACTGTTAGTTGCTGTTGTTTGAACCTGCCCTGCTTTTCATGGTTTCTCCAGGGATCGATGCTCGGTGCCAGGTGTGTATTCACCTGGCTCACCTGGACTGAAGGGAGGACACGTCAGCCGAGGGCACTGGGGACAGGGGGTGTTTCCATGAACTCCAGCACCCACTCGCAGTGCTTCTTGTAAATCCCGGTGAGATTTCAGTTATACCTAAGCAATCAGTAGTTCTTTTAGCCCTGCACTCAGTTCTTTCAAATCCCTCCTTCATTTGTTCTGGCTGGAAATGGCAACGAGAAACTTTTAAGCATTCTGAGGATATTTTGACTTTATGAATCTCTGATCACATTTGCCATATTGGAATCTCTTAAAACTGTACAACTTTCTTCCTAAACTTTTATTCAACAGCCATCACCTGCATGTTCTCTTGTATGTTTTGCTTGTTAGAAAGCAAAATTATTTGTTCTGATGTTCATCAGGGCAAGATATTTATTTTTTTTCAGAGTGGCATTCTTCTTTTTTTGCCCTCTCGTTTTTTAAAAGTAATTATAACCAGGAGTTTTAGTATTAGGATCATAGAAATTTCCCAATTAGTATTACAGGACACTCAGAGGAAGCAGAGGACATCCACAATAAGCAGGAGGAGGAGGCAGTTAAAGCACAACTCACGAGAAAGAGACAAGAATCCTTTAAGAATGTTGTATAAAAATCTTGTTGTATTGCAGTGCAGAGAATACAACTTCAGTGAGTGTCTGCATGTTTAATGAAGCAATAACCCAGTTGTCCTCTCCCTGTAGTTAATAAAAAATTAGCTTAACACCAACATAACACTATCCTTGATTTTTTGAGGAAATCCTCAAAAAGCTCAAATGGTGAATGTTTAATAAGGAGAACATACTTATTTAGGACCTCTAAACTAGACACATAGAAATACTAAACTATTTGCTTAATTTTATTAAGGCAAACCCTGCTGCTTAACTATTTGCTTGGTTTTATTAAGGCAAACCCTGTTGCTTTCAAATCTCCCAAAGTTAATCTCTGGTGTTTACATTCATTTTGCTGTTTACATTGGCTTCATGAACCTTTAGTGTAAACAGAGAAAAAGAAGTAAGGATTCTTCCCATGAAACAGCTCAAGAAAGAACTTCTGACATCACTTAAATGAAGCATGCTTCCTGTTTCAACATAATTAAATTCGGAGATCTTAAAAACAAAGAGAAGAAAAAAAACACCTTAATTTACTGTAAAGCTACAGACATCTCAGGGATAAAAAAGGGCTACAGATGGTGAGATTATTGTTACCTATGAAGGACATTTCTCCTGATGTTCTTATTTGGGTGTCTATTTCAAACAGAGGTTTCAGCCAAAGCAATTGTTTCTAGGATCAAAATTAACATTTGTTCTGCACAAGGAAAAAATCTTTTGTGGTTATAATGCCCTCAAGGGTTTCAGCAGGATCACAAAATCACAGAATATGCTGAGTTGTAAGGGACTCACAATGATCACTGAATCCAGCTCCTGGCCCTTCACAGCTCAATCCACTATGTGCCTGACAGTATTGTCCAGAGGATGGTGACCTTAGTGTCACAGGTGCCTTCTGGCATCCCTGTGAAGCTAAGACCAGATTCTTGCAGCTGGACTATGTTTATAACACCAAATACAATAAGTGAAGGCACTTGGCTTTTTGGCCAAGTGCCAAGACCTGACCTGATCCATAATTACAAAGCGGTTGCTTCCTTTCCATGGACCTAAGATACAACTGTTAGTATGTTTGTGCTTTTTTTGTTGGCTCTTTCTTTTCCTGAAAAAAAAAAAAAAAGGGTAATTGGAGTGACATTTTCATAGTATGAAGCTGAGAACATATGAAGCTATGCCCTGGAGAGTCTGAAGGCAGTAAAAAAAGGTGATGCTAGGCACAGGAAGAGGGAAAAGTGGGGGCTGGTCTGGTGTTTGCCTGGTGCATGCTCCCTGCTGGAATGGGCTGCACACTCACCATCTCCTGATCTGGATTCTGTCTGGGACAGTGTGAGCTGACATGAGCCAAACCTTTTCCAGGACACATGCTTGCAGTTAAGCATAATGGGCAATTAGCAGTCCAGTGCTTAAGCTCATTTCCAGGCCCTGTTTTTTCTAAAGCTGTGGTCATAACTTTAGAGTCCTTTGGGCAGAAAACCACTCCACATTATACTGCATGTGACTGGTAGAGATTTTTTTTTTAATTTAGAAGGTCTCAGGTCAGGGTTCCTTGAAGAAGCTTAGGAAGTTTCTGCTGTTTTGCCCTCCATCACCAGCTGTCCTGGCACAGCTGTGTGTGTAATAAGGAGCCTCATTGGAATATAAGTTGAGCAAATGTAGCTATGGCAAAGTTGAGTAGAAGATTGGGCTGAAGTACAAACAACATATAGTGACAAATATTCTTAGAAATTAGTCAGGCTTTTAATAACTCCAAGTAGAGGTATTACAAAGTACACATTACTTTTGACTTCAGTATTTTTGCCTTGGTTCCTGTCTTGTGAAGTAACAATACTTCAATCTAGAAGAGAGCTAAAGCTAGGACTTCCCTACCTTTCTGTTTTAATTGAACTATGAAGGAGTCATGAAGTGTGAAATGGTGCTGGCATCAAGGCAGCAGGCTGTATAATCTTCAGGCCTTCAGCTGTATTTTCAGTTTTATCTTCAGATTATCAGTGGTCCAAGACTTTTAGGAGAAAACATACGGAACACACTTATCCTGAGAGAGGCTTGACCACAGTAACAGAGTGGGATCAATGAAGCTGCAGAAGTACTTAAGGGGGGGGAAAAGGATGAAATAATCATAATCACAAGTCATTCAAAGGTTGTGCATTGGGGCTTTACAAATTCTTATCCCCATCTGCATAGAATAAATATAAGGAAAATTGACAAAATTCTGCTGTTTTCCTTCAGGGTTTGTCATTATTTTATGTTGCTATGGAGGGCAAAAGTTGTAGGGGAAGAGGTAGAATTAAGGTATTTATACATACCATGTATCATGGAAATTATTTGTCTGTAGTAGAAAACATACTCTGGGATTGTACATACTTTTCATGGGAAAGAAACGGCTCTCTTGGAATGCAAACCTCCCTCATTCCTGGCCTTCGAACTGTGACATCGTAAATAATGTAGCACTAGCTGCTGCTCCAAAGTCAGGAGCTTGGAAAGGAAGAAGCATATACAGACCTTATGTCTGCCTTGGTGACCAGAGAAGTGCTGGGCAAGGCAGGATGTGTGAGAGGGCATTTGCAGTTCAGGTCAGGAGAGAACAGCTGAGGCTACTGCAGGAGGGTTAGGTGGGTGCTGTGTGGCTCATGAGATGCAGCCAGTGCCAGAGAGAAGAGCAGAGGGCACCCCAATGCCCCAACACTGTGGGCAGCAGAAGCTGCTTTCTGGATTTGTGGAGCATGGCCACAAATGCATCCTGCAGCTGTCAGCCTGGGTCACCCAGGCTCTCAGGAGCACAGCCTTAGAAGTCAGCCCTTTCCATTCTGCAGTTCCATAGCAAAGAAATGTTATTTGTTTTCTTCTTTTCTGTAAAGCCATTCCCTGGGTATTGATGCTTGTGCTGCTCTAGAGACCTTTGTAGTTGCAGGCAGTCCTTTGATGTGGTCTGCAGAAAAGTCCTCAAGTTCAGGCATTGCCCAGGCTGAGGTGAAATTCTTTACTTTTGGAAGGGGCCTTAGGATGCACACATGGCCCTTGTTTTTAACGTAACCTCTGTAACCCCAGCACTCCTGCTCTTTACTACCCCCATGCTCTATTTCAACACTTTTTCTTTTCCCTTTCATTGTATCACTTGTGATCCCAACAACCATTTTTTTTTGAAGTGTTTTTCTCGCCCACTTTCCGTTTCGGTAAGGTGGGGAGAGATGAACTGACACTTTGTTCCATAACAAAATGGGCTGCTGTTTCTCCCTGGCATGGAAGATCAGTGACAAAATTTGCAGCTGGTTTTTTGGGGGTTTGTTGTTGTTGTTGTTGTATTTTTTTGTTTGGTTGGTGTTTTTTAATAGAAATAAAAAAATGGTAGCTTGAGGGCACCTCCCTGAAGGTTTCTAGTAGTGCTCAGGAAAGAGTGCCAGCAAAAGAAACTTACCCATGCCACAGCTTTCTTTCTCCTCATGTAGCCCTCAGCTCCTCTGACTTCCCACTCACTTGGTTGAAATGCATGTTCCCAGTAGTATTTGTTAGATTTAAGGGTTTTTGCATGACTTGGAAGGGGAAGGCTGAGAATATGCATGAGTTCAAGATTTTTCCTCATGTTGGTGTAAGGGTATAAACTGGCAATTAATGAAAATAAATGGTGATTGATTAAAACCAAACCAAACCAAACCAAACAAACAAAAAAAACCCCAAAAAACAAAAAACAAAAAACAAACAAAAAAACCCCCAAACAACCAAAAACTGACTTTGTGCATTTATTCAAAGAGGCAGAAGAGTTATTGTAAAGTACAGGTAAGCAAATTACACCTTCCCCACTTGATCTATGAAATTCCCTTTTCCAAAGGCGTGTCCTTGTGCTGCCAAACATACTGCGTAGTTTCAGCTGATGTACTGGTACGGTAAAGTCTTTCTTTTCATATGCCCATTCTTTTGCTAAGCTCTATTTTTCATGGTCAGCTTATTCCAAAGTATAAAGAAGGGGAGAGACTTTAAAAAAGACATACCTGAGATAACAAGATACAATGTGGTCTTTTATTCTGTAAGATCACTCAGTCAACACCTTCTGTTCCTCCTTTTGCTTCTCTACCTACACATTGTACAAATCAGCCAGAGCAGTTTCAGAAGTCAAGGTACAGAGTGATATTGAAATATGATTTAGCATTCTTGAAATGTTTAGCAGTTTCTAATACAACAGGGCATGGATTATACTTGTGGAAGATCAGTGAAAAAAGTTACCAAGGTAACCTTTGGAAAACCCAAATAACAAGCCTGCTATAATGAAGACATATTTCCTTGAAGCATTCTTAACAGTTTTTAATCTGACATGACAAGAGCACTTCTGAATTATTTCTAAATGAACAGAAAAATCCACATGGGGGAAATTGTTTCTTAACTTAATCTACTTCTACTCTTTTCATTAAAGAAATAATGGTGGAGATAAGGCCAATTGTAAAGTTTTAAAAGAACATTTTCATGTGTTTATAATCTGCCCAGTCGTTTGATATTTTCAATGCTTTCTTTGGCCTCTATGCTTTTAAGTGATTTTTTCTTTTCAGAATTCACAACAGTTTTTAGGCATCTCTTAAGTTATTTAGACCCTGAACATAAATTTCCATGATTAAAACATTTTTGGGATATGCATTTCCTTTTCTTCCTGGCTTGGATAGCTCCAAAATTACTTTAGCTGTAAACTTGGCATGCAGTTGCTTTGGAACAGAATGTCATTTTTCTGAGCATGCAAAAAAGAAAATTCTCTCTGAAACAGTGAAACCTTCTGTGCTCTTCCCCACATGACACATATTTGCAAAAGAGTACTTTAGTTTATAGTGGCAGTCCTGGTTTCATGGGAAATAACAATGAACGGCCTTTGCTATCCTCAGAGTTAGGATCTGACTGATGGCTCTTAGAAAAATAAGTATAGAAAGGAGTGTAGCTCTGGAAGCAGTTATGTGTCTTCCCATATTTTCTTCCTCTCTGCCCAAGCTGAGACAAATTATTGTGGACAGACAATAGCCCTGCCTACAATTATAAAATTAGGGATATTTGGCATGAGGTAGTGGTCAGAGGTGGGCTTACGAGTCAAGGACTAGGAGTGGTGAGCAGCAGATGGTGTGGGAAAGAATTTGAGAAAGCCAAATCGATCTCTGTGAATTGTCTTTGTGGTGTGAAATCCCATCTTTTCAGTCCTTCCTCTGCTTTCAAGCTCTGAGTGACTTGGAAACCAGTTCAAAAATAAAGTGTACAAATTCCACATCCCTTCTTCCCACTCAGTCCATCCTAATTAATTTTAAGAAAGGCTACACAAACCAGTCTGAAAATGAGAACAGAAAAATAAAGGTTTTGTTTTCCCCACTCCTTCATTGCCAGAGATTTTCTCCCATTTCTTAGAATACCACGGAACATTCAATTCACAAAGTTGTTCACAATGAGCTTTCTTCAGGCTTCCCTTAATATTGTTTCACTGTGTATAAATATTGCTGTGAAAAAAGACTGAATGATGAAGGCTGACTGCTCAGGCCAGTGCTGGGTCCTCCCTCCAGAAGACAGGAGCTGGAGCTGCCCCTGCTCCAGGCAAGGTTTATTCACAGAGACTGAAAAGTGTGAAGAGCTAAAAATGTCAGTCTAGCCTAGTCCAGCAGCTGGTGACCACAGCAATTCCTCAGATATGGGGAGGGATGGATTTAGATACGTAAGGAAGAGAAACTACCATAGCCTGTTCTACCCCACCTCCAGTGAATTCTCTTCAATGAACTGAAAATAACAACTCTTTTCCTATCATAGTTCTGTGAATTTTTTTTCCTAATCAAATCTATCTAATACCTAATATTTGAATTGTTTTCCCAGTTAACATAACTTTTTAATCTTTTCCTTTTGCTCAGTTTTAGATATAAGATTTTTTGTTAAAAATCTAGTAATATAAATGTTCCCATTGTGTTTTATTTGTAAAATTGAGCATGTAGTTTATGCTAATTTAAAGCAATTACTTCCTCTTGTTGATTACTCAGGCTGCTGTCACTGTTACATAAAGAATTAAAAATGTGGGTTTATACTCTTTCTAGCCTTGAGTAATTCCTTTCTCAACATATTTTTTTTTGTGATAAATGAATGTGTCTTTGTTCTTTCTTGTCATTTCTTCTTTCTAATATTACTTAGTGTGCTCTGGACTAACCAGCCTTTCCCAGGGAAGAATGGTTCAACTAAAGAACACACAGTGCAATTTATTTATTTTACCACTTGCAAATACAAGTAAACAGAGGTAATGCACCCTGGAAAGAGGAAGAAGGAAGGCTTCTCAGATGGTGGGCTCGCCTGTGTTCTTTGGTTGTTTTGCCAGAGACTGAAAATTCAGCAAAACACATGATTAGCCCTTTTTTTTTGAAAGTTTGAAAGTCCCTGTTTTGTTGGAAATGAAGCACAAGCTGAGCTCTATTCAGCAAAGACAATTAACACATAGTGAAATATTAGTAGCTACTTCAGAGTGACAACACTGAAGGTGCTGCTTTGTCTCATCCAAAGTTGAAATGAACATCATCCCTGTTCATGTACATGGTTTCTTCAGGGACCCTCTTGGGCTTGTGAGGGCAGAAGAAAAGACAACTGTAGGGGGAACAGGACATTAAAGGACAAGTTAATGTCCTAATTAAATCAATCACAAGTAGTTTACCCCTTCAACAAAGCTATATTTGGTAGATACCATACTATGATGGGGTGAAAGGGGAATTACAGTCAGTATACAGTCAGTAGTCAAGGAAGAATGAAGCTTGTCAAAAACAGTGGACCCAAGTCTGGAGAAAATGTGAAAATCTTAAATGATGATCTTCTTGACAGCCTACTAGGAAAAAAGAAATAGATATCTTGGAGTCAGCAGTAAGACTATAAAATGTGTTATGCTTATTTTCTTTGCAGGTGCCAGTTAAGAATGAATAAAGGTGGCTGGCAAACCAGAGGCCTTCAAGTCCCAGGGAAGCAGAGCCCTCAGCCCTGGTCCAGCTCTTGTGATACCCAGCATCTCAGTGCTGGGGTCCCAGGGAGGGCTGTGGAATTCATCTTCATCAAGCATCAGACAAGGGCTGTTCTGGGACTTCATGACAAAACCTGCAAATCCAGGAGAGCTGGTGATGGCTGAAATCTTCTTGGTGGGTTGTGGGCTCTGAGATGAGTCTTGGGTTCTTCTCAGATTGTGCATAACATAGGAGGAGAGCTGAGAAAGGCTGAATAAGCTATGAAGTGGATCACTCCAACTTCAGAAGATTGTTCTTTCCAGTACTGATATTGGAAGGAAGGATGTTGGGATTGTAGGGAACTTATTAGGAGTAAGTGGCTCATTTTTATCCAATATTAATACAGTATTTGGCATCCAAAGTATGATATTTTGCACTTAGATTTCTGTGCAAACTAAATCACATTACACTACTCTGTTGTTTTTTTATATTTCTACTTAATTTATTTATTGAAGGCAATTGTTTATGTCAGACTACTCATGCAATGTCCAAACTTCTTTGGATCATGTATGCTAAGAATAGCCTTGGCTACTGAAAGGGGCATAGATTTATATTTCATACATATCTGAGAATATCAAGGACTAGAAAACAGTTTCTGAGAAAGTTTTAAGTATCTTTTGAAAAGGAAACACAAGAAAACTTACTTATGCCTATAGAGGATCATACAGACAGAGCATAAAATGTCGAGAAACATATCATCTATGTATAGAACTTGAACTTAAAAATGAAAATTGAAAGACACTTTACTAATTGAGTTCCAGAAAAACTAACATGTGAAAAGACATGGTTATTTAAAGGCTGAAAAAGGAACTCAAATACTCTTAGACTCTGACTATGTTTCAGTGAGTAAAACAAATGCAGTCCTTACTCCACAGTAATGTAACCTGTCATTCCAATGCTAAACACAGTCTGAAGAAAGGAAAACACTTCATCTGATTGTTTTATGGTCATCTCCTACACTTGAATGATGTCTTGAAGTGAAATCTAAGTGTGGGCAAGCTACAAAAGAATACAGAGACTCTTTCCAAATTAAAAGACACTATGAATTGCTATCATTTACTTCCAGGGAGGCACTGAAGCCCATTCATCTCCTAACAGGCCAGCTGAGGGTACTGCAGTCTTTCACCCTGCTGGGGATGCTGTCACTGGCTGTGGGCACTGTGGCACTCCCAGCAAGTGGCCACTGCCGAGCCCCTTCTTGTGCAGGGAAACAGGGCCTGATGGATAACTACAGCTTTCTCCTTGCTTTTCTGGGACTTGTGGCACTGTTTCTGTTTTTTTTTTTTTGCCTCGTGCAGCAGTTAGTTTTCCTCATTTTGAAAAACTCTGTGTACTCTTGGCTTGGATGCAGTAATGTGTATGAAAATGCCTTCACTCCAGCTTGGCACTCCCTGGCTATAGCTTGGGTGCCAGGTGTTAATGGTGTTCTGCTTTGAGTTCATACAGACAATTTCAGGGTAAAGGCACAGCACTGAACTGATTACCAGATTATATTTTATTTCTTAAATGTTTACTGCCAGCAGCTTGTAGCCACTCTGGAGACAGATGATTATGTTTTCCACCCTATTCTGAAAATAAGTCTCCTCTCTTCCTCAGGATGCCTTTTCTGTTTAAGCAAAATTAAGTATCTGATCTTTTGAGAAACCTGCTGTGGTTAAATCACTGCCTATATTTCCTTTAGTAATGATCTCAAAGGAGTTTGGGAAGATAGTAGAACTTTCTGCAACACACTGATAAGTCCTCTTAATTAATAGGGCTGAATAGAGCCAAAAGTATAATTTCCAGAATATTCACCCTCAGCCTGGCATGGTTCTTTGTTGTTTCTGGTGTCATTTAAGCATGCTGTTATATTTCCAGGACTTCAATTGGGGTTTTTTGCATCATGTTATAGTACAACATTTTTCAAATAGATGATTTTTGGTGCAGATAATTTGCAAAGGCATATTTGATTCTTGTGGGGGCACATGACAGCACTTCATATTTTAACAACAAGGAAACACTCTTCTAGGATGTGCCCTTTTCATATTTTCAGGTGCACAGTGTGCCTCTGGTACTGCTGAGAGCCTCTGGACCTCTGGTACATAAACCTCTTGAGAATCCCACCTGCAGAGATTGCACAAATATGTTATAGCAGCACTGTTTGGATCCCACCATGCAGAAAACTTCTTCTTGTTTAATATTTCCAGCTGAGTGTGGAAAGATATCCTTCCAGCCTGGAATGATCTCTGGGATATTAGCTAAACATTGCCAGGTTTATGGCCAAACTGAAATGGGGAAATAATGGATTAATGTCCCTTTTGTGAAACTTCTCAGCTAATTACTTAATTCTGACCACATGAGGGGTTCCCTTGACCACGTGTGTATTTTTTGACACTTCAGCTATGTGACTGTGCTTGTAAGACCAAAATTTTGTTTGAAATAGCTTGTATTATTATGAGCTCAGGCTGTGGTTTGACATGATTATTTAGGGAGTTTCATGCCCTGTCCAAATTGCAGGGTGCTTGGGAAACTCACTCTGCTGGTTCATACTGGTTCAAAAAATGTATGTAGGAGGTATGTCTTGTCCTAGACTTACACAGACTGTTTGAATTCTTATTATATAAGCTATATGTAAGATATTATATAAAGTATTATAACACTTTATTTTGGCTCTGATATTGTTTGTACTCCTGTGGCTGTTAAGAAATGAACAACATACTTAACATATTTTTCACTCTGATTCAGCATAATGCAGAGGTGTTAACATCAGATATCAGATTTTGCTGTCAGGTGATCCAGTAATACAGCTTCTGTACCCATTACCATGACTTATGTAACTTCTTATGGGAGAACCTAATCCAAAAATGAGCAAAACTCTCTCTGAAGTCAGATGGCTTTGGATCAAGTCAGTCTCTCATTTGCCTTGCTCCCTCCAGGTTGATACAGACTGAGGACCTTAATAAGTTTTAAAAGCATACTTCATTTTTCAAGAGAATGATTTTGACTTAAGCTCATTTAGTAAAATGCTATAAAAGTGAATTTGCCACAAATGAGGAACAGTACATTTTATATTTAACAGTGGAATATCCTAACTAAGTATTTTAATGGATGTATTTATGTTTTTTTTTTTGAAAGTAATCTTCAGTGTAGTTATTGACTTGTCCATGCATTAGTCCTGGGGAGAGCAGGGAAGGCGCATGTGGTGTGATACCAGTCATGAGAACACCCCTGACTCAAAGGTGATCTCAGCCTAAGACAGACAGCTAAGGCATCTAACAGCAGTCTCAGCTTAAGCTACAAAAATTAGATGTAGTTTGGGATTTCAAATGCCTCAAATTATGGGAGAGTTTCAATGTGGTTTTAGTTTTCACCTGGCTTAATTACAACGCTCTGTTACCACAGACTATTGCTGGCTTTTTTCCTAGTAGCAAACCTGAATGCACTTCTAATTCTCTTGACCACAACCCTTTCCCATAGTCATACCCATGATAAGGCTTGTGACTGGAGTAAAAAAAGCTGCTCACAAAGTTGTGCCTCAAACCTTTTCAGACCTGTGGAATATTTCCAAGACGTGTTTCTCTATCTTGTCTTCCAAAAGGAGTGCACCTGTCATGCCCAGTGGGGCTGGTCTTATCAAGGAGGTCATGGAGTTAGGGAGGTTTCGCATCACTGTGAAAACACATTGCCTCATCTCTCCAGATAATCATTCACCTGCTTACACACGTGCTGCTGGCTGCAGACTCACAGTACCACAGGCTGAAACCACAAAAAGAGGCTGTAGTTTGTTGCGGGAATATTTTGAAAAAAACAGTCAACAGGTGTTTGTGGCATTTCCTTTGAGTTCCTGCATTCTCTGCTTCCCTGGAACAAGGCAGCTATAGACCTAAAGACTTGGAAATGGAAGCGGAACAATTAAGCCAGTTTAGGTAGTATTATGGGCGTATAGGATACACTGAAAAAGGAGATTATTGAGTGATTGCAATACCAATTAACAAAAATTTGGCTGCAAAATTTACAATAACCCCCCTGCACCAGGACAGGCTGGGGGCTGATCTGCTGGAAAGCAGCTCTGTGGAGAAGGACCTGGGGATGCTGATGGACTATCATCCTGGTAGCCAAGAAGGCCAGTGGTATTCTGGGGTGCATTAGGAAGAGCATTGCCAGCAGGTCAAGGGAGACGATCCTGCCCCTCTGCTCAGCCCTGGTGAGGCACATTTGGAGAGTTGTGTCCAGTTCTGTGCTCCTCAGTATATGATGGACATGGAGCTCTTGGACTTGGATCCACTGGAGGACAACAAAGATGACTAAGGGACTGGAGCATCTCTCGGAAGAGGGGGAAGTTGTGCCTGTTCAGCCTGGAGGAGATTACTGAGAGGGGATCTCATCCATGTCTGTCAGTATCTGCAGGGAGGGTGTCAAGAGGACAAAGACAGGCTCTGCTCAGTGGTGCTGAGCAACAGGACAAGAGGCAATGGGCAGAAACTTATGCACAGAAAGTTCCACCTGAAGGTAAAGAACTGTTCTGCTGTGCATGTGACTGAGCACTGGAACAGACTGCTTAGAGAGGGGGTGGAGTCTCTCTCACTGGAGATATTCCAGAACTATCTGGACTCAATCCTGTACCATGTGTTCCAGGTGCTTGAGCAGGGAGGTTGGAGCTGAAGACCCACTGTGGTTTCTTCCAACCTTACCCATTATATAGTTCTGTGATTTGCTTCATCTGTCCTCCTTATTCCCAGTGTGTGCCATTTGACCTCTGTGATTTCTACTAGGACAAGAGTATTTTCAGTTTTTCTTTGCTGATTAGAGATGTGAAAAGCCTTAAAGATGTATTTATTTATTTATTTATTTATTTATTGCAAAACCAATGCCCTGTTTACACCCAGATCCCAGGCTGCTTAGGAATGTCAGTGGGTGAGAAGGAAAATGAAGCATCAGGACGAACAGGAGAATCTCCTAGTCTGAGGGCTGATTTGGGAGAGCAAATGCAGGTGGCAGGGAAGCCAGTGGGGACTGGGGTGGGGGCCTGGGGAGGGA
>VXBI01002035.1:334098-350281 GCA_013397375.1 Toxostoma redivivum | reverse complement strand
TGGGGTGGGGGCCTGGGGAGGGACACATTTTGGGCAAGCATGAGGATCAATTGAGATTGAGAGGGACATTCATGGCACTCAAAAGTGTGAAGAAAGATCAGGTGGGAGGACGCGCAGAGCCTCGGGCAAACCAAGAGAAGCAGAGGATGGTGGTATGGGGAAATGGGGCATAGAGAGGCTCTGGCATACAGCATGAGGAGACAGTCGTGGGAAACTGGGTACATGGTGAAAGTCTCAGTGGTAAGGAAAAAGGAAAAAACTTCACAGTGGTGTTTAGTGGAGGGGGCAAAGGCCATCTCTGAAGAAAAGACAAACCCCCAAGAGAGGCCCCCATGGAACATGATACCTTAGATAGGTTGTTGATGAACTAGAATGACTAATACTAGAAATATTCCCCCCTTTGCTAACCTTCATTTTTATCTATTATTATTGGTTCCTTTCTGATTCTTCAAATAATTGGTTCATTTTAGTCTAGAAGCTGTTGTAGTTGGTTAACTTTCCAATCCTTTATGTTATTGGTAATTTTTCAAGACCCTTTAACCCTATAAAAGTCCCCTTAGAACCCCACCCAGTGGATTTGCTGGACTGGACCCCCTTCGTAGAAGAAATAAAGACTCTATGGAACTTCCTCATCTGCATGTCTCGATCTCTTTCTCTGCTGGCTAAGAAAGTACTTCCAAGCCTGATTTTACAAAAGAGCTGAAAGCCTGACTCCAGGCATTGCTTGCATTTGTACCTTGTAGCCAAAAACTGCCTGAGATTCCAGGGGAGGCTGTCCCTCGCGAGATAGCTGACCTTGGCTCTAACTGGCAGTTTGGGGTTTACCAAAGACCCCCTCGGCTACAGTGTTTTAAATCAAATTAACAGTAAAAAGAATTTTTAAAAATTACAGAAGGGATTAATGATAGAGGCAGAAAAAAACAAACAGCATAGTGACTATGTGTAGAAAGAAAGCTCAGAAGAAAACTTTAGAAGAGGAATAGTTCCCATTTAATAGTTAAATCTGTATTGTAGGTCTGTATTGACAAGTAGTAAATGGTGTCCTTGAAAGGTGCCTTCTCAAATTATTGTCTCTTCCTTATCAGTAAGAAATAGGTCTGTCTTTTTACTCCCTACAATTTTCTCTAGAAATTTTTTGCTTACAAGGAAATAGTTATTTTTTCAGAAGAACAAAAATTTAGCTTAAACAGTCTGAGAGTGCTTTTTCTTTTAATCTCTTGGTTTGTTTAAGGAGCTGAAAAATCAGTCTGAGGCTCAGTCAGAGCAGTTACATGTACTTTGCAAGCTGCAAGTTCATCCCTCTCCAGGACAGACTGAAACACATCTCTTAGCAAGGCAGAGCAGGAGTACGGACCAGAGTTACTGACAAGCACTTCCCTGGAACTCACTGACACTTGGAAATATGCCTCATTTCCATTGCTTGGCTAAGGATTTGTTCAGCATGTTCTGAAGAGAATGACAAAGTGCCTTCATATCCATGAGCTGCTGCCAGGCTTATCCCGAGGACTGCATTGAATTTCACTGCTCTGCAGTAGGGACCCTCCTGCCAACAACAGGCATATTTCAGCAGTGCACTGAATGTGACCTCTTGCTTTCCAGCAGGCACGGCTCTGATGCTGGCAGGGGGCCAGATGAGTGCAGTGTAGGGCCAGCTTTGCTGATTCACATCAGCCGTACATCTTCCCACACCAGAAATCCTCAGCTGACCTGTAATCAACGCAGAGGAGGCCGGATCCATTGCTAGTGCTGTAACTCAGTCTAGCTTTTATGATATTAAAATCTTACCAATTAGTGATGCACTGCGGGATGGGTCTATATAGCTAATCGAAAGCAGAGCTCACACCTTCTTGGATTTTCAAGCTGAAAATAAATGAGTATCTAAATGTAATGGGAACAAAAAAGAGTAACAATACATCAAATTAACCATTGCAATATCTGTTGATTCACTAGGACTTGTTACAGTACTCCTGCTTAAACTGAAAATGCAAATGTTAGCTGGATACGAGCATGCAATTACTGGAAAGAACGGGCAGATTCTGTGTGTTCTTTCTTTTGATTCAAGATGCCGAACTACCGCACATGCATGAGAAGAAATACACTTGAATTCTGCTTTCCACTTTGGAAAAGCTACTACTTCACCATTTCCATTCCAAATGCTCATTTATTTTGTTTATCTTTTCTCATCTCTTTCCCAGGACACATGGCTGTCTCCAGAACAAATTCTCCCTGCTAAAGATCTGCAATGTGTTAGAACTTATTCCTCCAGCCAAAACAACAATCTGTGTAATAATTTCTGCATTATAAAAACAGGCCAACGACTAAAAGTTGGTAAAAATCGAAGTACTCATTTGTTATTTACTCTTTAGTCTGCTGGGAGAATGAAGAGACTATCAATGCCTCAGGAGGGTAGTGAAAGCTCTTATTGTCCAGGAAATAAAAGTTTACATTGAAACTTTGTGTATACCAACCCTGAGCATGTGAAGTTTCATCCTCTTTTAAAACACAACAATTTTTTTGATGGTGGGAACTTTTCCTGGGATATAGGAATGATGAACACCAAGAAAGCAACCAAAAGACACTGTCTTACAACTGTTCGTGATCAGATTTTCTGTCCTCGTGCTGCTTGCCCAAGTTGGTCCAACTGGAGGTGCCTTAATTTTATGTGACCAGTTTGTGATGCAATTGTGAGACGGCAGCTGAGCCCCTCCACCACCCCAAATTTCAGACAGGGACTACTGTTGCAGTTAATAGATGTAACATACCCCTGAATAGTGCAGCACCTGAGGCAGCTGACTTTCCAACAGAAGATCCTCTCTCTGCTTGAGAGCTGAGAAAGTCTGATGGCTCCAACAAACATTTCTGAATTGCAAATGCTACTTTGAATAAAACAGACACATATAGCCATCTATTTATTTATTTATTTATTATGCTTAGACCATTGACATTTATTTAAAACTTGAGAATGAAATCCACTTTGTATTTGCATATGAGTGTTTTACATTTATATAAACTTAGCTTTTTATTTTGGGGGGAAGAAGAGTAAAGGTAGGCAGGCACAATGCTTTGGCATCCTGTACAGTAGCTCACAGCTCAGTTACATGCAGGTTTAGTCATTGCCATGGTTGGGACTAGTGTGACTTGGATGCAATGCTCTTCTCTGCTTAGACTGCTTTGTGAGTACATCCTAGCTCTGTACATCCTACTAGAGAGGTGGATATCTGCCTTACCCAAAAGCCACAGGTGAGGAGCAGTTCACCTCCTTTGTGTTCCTGTCTTGCTGGGGTTGCTATGCTGTTTATAGTGAGCAGGGACTGGGACTCACCAGGACCCACATCCCCAGGATGCTGCCACAGCTCTGTGGCACCTGATGCCAGGAGCAGCTCAGTTGTCTCTGCACAGAGCACCTCCCCGCTCCTGGAGTGACAGTGAAAGTGCAGGAGTGTGTGAGGGAGTCACCTCCAGGGATTTTTCATGTGTTTCTTTGTATATTGATATTGGTAAGGCTAAATATTAATCTGCTTGCAAGTCTGGATGAGAGAAATTCAGTGCACCGTTACTGAGCACAATACAGCCAAGCTACACCAAATGACTCTCGAGAGACTTCGTGTTGCAAGTGTAGACTGGCTGGTATAAGCCAGTAATGTCTTGGGAAGGCGCAGGAGTCTCCAAAGGAAAAATCCACCCATCTGGAATCACTTGTATGAGAGCTCATGATTTCTAAATCCCTAAGTGCCAGATCCTACAGTCTGCGCATACCCAAAACTATGATTAACACTGACAGGGGAAATGGCTGCATCAAACAATCTTGAAATGAGAGCTTACTCGTGTTAAATACAGATTAAATTCCAAGTTTAAAGCAGCAATCAATTTTTAATTGCTCCTTTCAGCTGTGGTTTTCTAAGAAGTAGAAAATAACTGCACAAGTGTTGATTAACTTAGAAAAGTCTACTCTGAAAGGAGATTTTGCAAAATGTTCAGAATAATAAGAGACCCATTTTTGCATTGTGCCAGAAAATCTCCAAGTTAACAAAAAAAGTCTGGCTCCAAGCCGAACCACCAAAATAGAAACTAAAGATAGTGCTACAAATATAGTCTCAGAAACTGAGACTATTCACATAATTTGGTTATCCTCTAAGCAAGAAGAGAAATTATTTAAAATTTCTGATTTAAAAATGTTTTGAAACATCCCACTTGTATTGCAGGCCATCTTCATTAATGAAAAAGCCAAGACTCATGTTTTGTTAGCACACACACATTTATGCAGTAAAAAGTGCATGAAAAGATTATTATAATGTACTTCTAGGTCTTTGCAGTAAAGTGAGAGAAAATTCTGTGCAAATTCCTAGATCAATCAATTTTCCTTTCAAGGAGTAAAAAGGAACAAAACATCTTAGAATAACTGAGATGGATTTTCAGGACCTTTTCTGTTTTATAGGAATTGCTGTTTTCTGGAAGAAACAAGTAAGTTTTCTGATGCCACAACCTGTTAAAGTAATATCTTCAACAATGAAAACACTCAATTGGAAAATTGGAAATAAAGAAATGTACATGAGTGTGCTGAACATAGATGCTCATCTGTTTAGAAAAAATGGAGTAATTTTTATATAGTTGCAGTGGGAGCAGCTTCATTTTGAACAAAATGGGTTGAATGATATTTTTTGACGTAATGCTGCATTCTAGGTCAGGTGGCTGAGCTTTGTTTTAGAAACATGAGAAATAAAAGCTCGCACTGTAAAGAACAGCACAGTGTCAGAGGACAAGAGACATGACTGGAACAAAATAAAGACACACATAGAAGCTGAGCTTCTCTTACCCACTACCTAATAAAGGTATTTAGAGATGTTGGAAGCACCTTCATTCATAAGAATTTAGAAGGAACACTGGGATATTTGGAAATTTGTGGGCTGAATCATCATCTTTAAAGGAAACACTGAGAAATTGCCAAGGGCCTGGCAAACTACAAAGAACAACAGGAGGTAAAATCCAGCATACGTAAAAGCAAAGGAGCACACAGGGAAGGTAAACCATGAGTGTATCTAAGAGACCTCTAAAGAGTTCCTACTCACTGACTGCCCCTGGGAGCTCCTAGTAAAAAAAAAAAAAAAGTAATTCCAGGACAAAGACTAGAATAGAAACTGCAGAAAGAAACTACACATTGAACAAATATTCATATGCCATCCTCAACAATTTGATCTATACAATGCATCTCTATAATTTATGACTCAGTATTGACTGTCCTTAACATGACACACAACGAAGTCTTACAGACTGCTATTTACTTACTGCTTGGAAGAGGCCTCCAAATAGAGTATTTCCCTTAGCTTACTGTTGACTATGTTTTTTCCAGCCTCCTGTGGCTCTGTAGTTACCATTTCCAATACTTACATACACGTTTACCAAACTATCTTTTCTAGACATCAACTACATTTCTGCTTCCACCATGAGCTCCTAGAGCATGATGAGCTCAGGCAGTTGTTGTGCAGCCCTGGCACATCAAAATGTGATTTTCTGTACTGTTCCCACCAGCTCCCAGTCACAGTTCACCCACCTCTCCCAGCAGCACCAACTGTTCCAGCACTACTTGGAACTCCACAAGTGCAGGTATCACAAGGAACAGGGGTGGTGAACTAACCCCTTCCTCCTGTCAAAGCCTCGGCAGCAAGCATGGCAAAGAGGCAAGGAGGGAAAGCAGGGAATCTAAAGCCAGCCCCAAATTCACCCGTTTTCTGGAGCTCTATGTAAGCACTAGTGTGTGGGGTGGATGCATTTCCTATTTCATCAAATCCTTAGATGGACACCATAGGTGAAGGTTATCAAATACTGACAACTTTCCCATCCTTACCTATCTCAAAGGACGCACTCTCTTCACTGACCCACCTGGGTGCTGCTGACTCTTTGCCTCTAGTCCTGCCTGTTTTCAAGGGGTGCAGCAACAGAGAGGAGAACATCAGGTAAATGGTGCTCTCTGAAGCTCCCTAAGTCAGTCCAGCCTTCACCACAATCCCTGAAATTGCTCTCCTTTTCACAGTGGCTTCTCTCCCACACATTGGGACAAGGGGAACCAGGAAAGAAGGGGAGGAGGAGACAAGGTGACAATTCAGAAGATTAGGTCCTTTGATTGCTGTACATAAAATAATTAATCAATGATGACACTGTAAACCTGTGGTGCAACTTCAAGACATTAAAATATTAACACATCAGTTAATTTAATTGCCAGTAATCTAGAGCAGAACACACATATAAAGCATTTAACATTACAAAGCTTTCAGTTCTTGCTTGACAAGGCCCATCACTTGCATTACTGGTTTTAAAACACTCTACATCAAAAAGGCACACATGCTCAAGGCAACATCACCATCTCAAGAAAGTCACTTCTGCATTCTGAAAGAGAATTAAGACATTAGTTTCCTGTGGCTTGCCAGGTTAAGCCACAGAGTAAGCCATCTTACCAAGACACATCTGTCAAGTAATTTTTACCTCCCACCACAGCCAAATCTTCCCATGCTCATGCCATTCAATACACAGGGCATGCTGTGATACTCTCCTGGGCAACACAAGCCACAGCAATAAGTAGGTTTACCTTTTCTGGTCCTCTACCACTGGGAGATATTAACCAGGCTATAACAAACAATTTCCAGATTTAGGAAAGCTGAGTAGCATTGCACTTTTACAGTAAACATCTCAGCTGTCTTCACCTGTTTCTGAGGAGTTTAAGAGAAGAAGGTGTCAAGACTGAAGCTGCTGAACAACAGGGGACGAAAAAGGTAACAAAAAGGAAGTTTCTTTGTTTGCATCCTCTGTAGAAACTGTTCAGTCAGGGACTGTGGACTGGAGAGATGAAGAGAAGCAAAAAGGTACTGTGTATCCAAGCCCAGCAGTTCTGATGCTGTGAACCAGTGGGGAAGCAGGTGACCCAAGGTTCAGTTCTCAGCTTCTCCATTTGGGGAACACTCCGTATTACCAGATCCTCATACAAGAGGCAAGTAAAGGATGTGCTTATCCATTCCTCCCCATCTGATGGGGAACAACTGAGATTATTTATACCTTTGTACAACACAGGCCTGTGAACAACTCGTGCTGTTCTCAGAGTGCAACAGTGTTGTAACGTGCTAAGGGTTTGTTTTCAATGCTTTGAGCACTGACAAAAAAACCACACAAATCAAACGTTTTTAAATGCTTGCTAACAAAAGCAAAAAACACTTTGTCTTAACACACAGGTAAATTGTATCATTCTCTAATAATACTGAAAGATTCAATTTTATTTCATTTTATTTGCAGGTAATCAAAATGTTTAAAACAGAAAATGCATGGTAGGAAATTATGCATATCAGGTATCACCCACTGTCCTCTCAGAAAGCATTTGCAACTACATTCCAGTCATACAATGACAGTACTTTGTGGCTATGTGGTTTTCTGTTGTTTTGGGTTTTTTTTAAAGCATGCTAAGGCACAAGAAGAATGGTCTTTTAAGGTCCCTCCTTGGGCTTCATAGAGCTGTAATCAGTTCCATGAAATGCCCTCAAGCTTGGTGGGTCTACATCACTGACAGCCTGGTCAGCTTCACCTGCTGGCCAGGGCTCCTTTTTCTGCTCACTGGCCCATAGAGCACCTGCAGCAATACTGATGCACATGTAATTTACTTTCTGCAACCAAGCCTCATTGAGATACTCTGCCCAAAGCCTTTCCACTGGCCAATACCACACTAAGCCACAAAGCTACATCTTCTTTTCCTTAACAGGAAAGTAAGTGACAGAACAGGTACCCTCCAAGTCATTATTTTTGCTCTTGAATACCACCAGATTTTTTGTGCTGCTCCTGGAAAAACTTAAGTGTAAACTCACTCTTTTCTCCCAGCAACCTCATGTAATGGTAGTGAGATTTCCCCTGTTATCCACCAATACTCAATAACAAGGTCACATATCGCTTGGGAGACTGCTGGTGAGGGAGAAAGGACAAGGAAAATGACATAGGAAAAGAAAACTAAATGCTTCTCCCAATCCAATCTTCAAAGCGCCTATTGCTTCAAGTCCACTGAGTCACACCAAATGCAGCAAGACACACACCTGCATGCCCTGAGCAAAGGCACCCTCAGAGATTTGCTCACTTCAACTGAAACTTATTTTACTATCGCCAGTGCAGAGTTAGTAACATTTGTAATCCCAGCACCTCTGCTAAGTACTTGTATAATTGTCATTCCACAGCTAAAAGCTGGGGGAAAAGATCTTTTCCCTTTTCACTGCATAGACCGTTCCAGGGAGATGTACACTATAGGGAACCATCTGCCTGACCTGGTGGTATTTCTTTGTTCCAAACACCATCAATGATGTTTCACTGTTACAAAGTGAAAAAAACCCAGGAGCTGAGACTAGGCAGGTATAGTGGAAGACACATACCAGAATGCCCAAGTGTAAGGTGGGAAGTTTAGGCAGAGGAGGTTTGAACTCACATTTCAAGGACATGCCTTGTCCCTGTTTATATCAGGAACATCTACTCCTGGACACACAGTCCAGGTCCTCTGCCGCCATACTGCCATATTGTCATATTGCAGGCTATCAACTAAGCAGCCCCACCAATAAATATCAGCACACTTTACTGCCCACTACTTTCATGTAACTTCCTGTTTGGGAGTAATAGAGGACATTTATGGACACTGAGCATCAGCAATGCAGATGGTGCTCTTTATTTGCAGCCAGTGTAAGCAATGTAGCTGTTTTTAAACAACCACTCCTGACTTCAGATCATTAGAACTGCAATTTGAAGTGTCAAGTGAAATCTTCTACAAGTGCTCATGTATGTTCAGATAAAATGCTCATATTGCACAGTTCAGAAAATAAAAAATATCTGGAAACCGAATATGATCCAGGTTTAGCTTTGAACAGAATAAAAAAAAAAAAAAGCGACCTAAGTTTTGTGGAAAAGATTTTATGGACACAAATATTTGCAATTAAAATACTTCAAGGAAACACTTTAGTGTTTTTATGTAAACATTCCCCTGCTGCCTTGGAAATATTGACACAGCAACAATGTACTGAGACATTGCAGAAAACAAAGTATGCTTTAAAATAAAGAAAGAGCTACAACCACCAAAAAAGGTAAAATACTTATTGAATTATTTCAAGTTTACAAATAGAAAGATATTGTAAACATGTTCCTGCTATTTAAATCTCTGCTGCTCTTTAGCTGATTGCCCAGTAAACTGCACCAATGCCAAGTGGTTTCGATGAGAATTCCCAGGTGAAGAAAAAAAAATGCTGGACCCAGATTTTATGGATCAAAATATCCTTTACTGGGTTGGGCTGAGGCATGTTAAACTTCATGACGGTGTAAAAACCAAACCTGGGTACCAAAACAAGAGGGGAAAATAAGATATTTATAGTTTCTTCAGCCAAGTTTTCGGAGATGTAATCTATTTGTAAGAAGAGTTATCTAAAGCACTCCCACAGACACTATCAATTGTTGCAGTCCCTGTTAAGCCTATGACCTGAAAAGAAGTTTGGTAACTTCACCAGGCAACATTTCCACCAACACCAAGGCTGTTAGAACTGAGTTACATCCCCTCCCTCAATGGTTACAACAGTCTCTGGAACTTTTGATTTTTACCAGAGGAGTGGACACAAAAAAAAATACTGCCAATGCCACTGGCTTCTCAAAACCACAGAAGCCTTGCAGGTAGCTGGGGAGCCTGCTCTGTGCTCTCCACCCAGCCACACTTAAAGACACACTCTGACTTCCTTCATGCTAGATCACACAACTTGGCAGAACTACCCACACTGAGCAAAAGGCTCCACACATACAGACAGGTTGATCAGATGCTGCCCTCAGAAGATGTCTGCTGTGCTCACCAGATTTTTGTAAAAGAAGATAACCAAGTTGGTAAGGCGATTCAAGACAGCAGAAGATGGGAAACCAATGTTTGCAGCTTAAACTGGAAGTCATACTGAGTAACCAAGATCTCATCAGAGGTCAGAAATAATTTTGCTCAACTGCAGATGCAACAGGCTACCTCGCATGCAAAACATTCTGCTGTCACCTTACCTTTAAAGACACATCATTGTACTAATAAGGCCAGAAGAGTAATAACAGCCTTGTCTTTTCAGATGCTTCAAATATTTCAAACTGAACTGCTGCACAGAGGTGGAAGTTAGAAATTCTACTTATTGACTCTACTTCTGCTACAGCTCAACTCTGAACTCCCCAAACTTATTTAAAGAATTACGTGTTTTAGTCTTATTTCTGTGTTGCAACTCATTTAGTGCTGTCAGAATCACACTGCACTAGTTTTGATTTTTCTTTGCAATAACAATTCATATAAATCTAGCATATGAAAAAGCACATGTGTGGGACTAAAAAGCTATCCTGCTAGAAATTCCTAAAAATAAATTTATTTGAAATTGCTCCTCAAAAGTATGCTCCTTAATTCTAACTAACTGAGAGAAAATTGTTTTTCCATAAGCTGCTGGTCCTCCTAAACAAATCAATTCCCACATGCTTCACAAATATTCCCAACTGGAAATTCCATCAGTCTTAGTGAAAAGCTCTGCAGCACCTTTGTACAAATGCTCAAAATCTTTTGAGAAAAGCATAAGAAATCGCAGCTACACCAAAGACATCCTCCCATGCTATGAAATAGCACTTACATAAATAATATTTATAGAAAAATAACTCCTGTGTATCACTGGTTTCCACTGCAGATCACAATTACTCCAAGAGCAACAGAATCATGGTTTAATCCCAAGCCTCTCTCCAAATGCGTGATCTGTCCTCTCACACAGCACTTAAAAGGGTTATCCCCACTGTCAAGGATTGAGGCAAACCCATGCAGTAACTTAACTGTTGAAATTCAAAGAAATCCCTTGAAGTCCAACATTTTAATGAGAAACTAGGGTAGAAGGAAATTTCCTGCAGAATCTTACAGCACAGCAATGAGAGGCAAATCACACATGCAACAATAAATCCTAAAGCAAGGATGCACAAGTACCACAGTGAAATTACAGAGTGAGTAAGAAAAACAACCAAGAGGGGAGGAGGTCCCACATGTTGCAAAAACATCACTGCCAATGACATGAAACACAATTTCATTACGAAAGAAGGCAGTAACTTTAAAGCATCCACTGACACTGGAGAGCAAAGTATAGCTCTGGCAATTCTCTACAGCAGCCATGGAAGACAGGGTGGTCCAATCCAGAACCAGTAGCAACCAGGAGACTGGGTGGTGACAGAGTGCCAGGAAGGGCACCAGACTGTACAAAAGCTGGAGAGAGTAACAAACAAACCCAAAACATTCTTGGCAGGACTCAGCAAAGAACATTAGGAAGTGTTTTAGACTCCAGTTGGCTATGCTGCTCCTAAAGAGGACACAAAAAACAAAACTGTTGCTGCTTTGCTGGTCTGAGTCTGTAGGTTAAGACCCACACTTTTACAATTCATAAGGGAGATAGATGAGACCAGTTTTTGCTCACCCTTCCTCACTCCACATCCACCTCTTCACAGATGTCTCCCCAAATCCTGCCACTATTTCAGCACTTGTTCAGGCAGAGATGCCCGCAGTGATGCAGCAGCCATGTGGTTCATGTAGCAATGATGGTAACAAACACAGCACAGGCCAGCAAGTAACCAAGTTCTGATTTCTTAAAACAGGAGGGCAAGGGAAAAATAGCATGAGTGATCTGATGATTGAGCTTAAGCTCCTTCTTGAAAACAAAAGTAACATGTGTAACAGTGCTCTATATTCTACTGTATCAAATGCAGGAATTTCAGCATTCACTAGATGAGTTTCAGTTTGAAGGCCATTAAGATACTGGTATTTTAGTACAGAAGCTATTTAATTTTCAAGGTCTGATATGTGCTATCACTGTCTCAAAAACTGGCAGATGAATAAGCTACAATTACAGCTACATTATGAAGTCTTTATGCAGAATATTGGAGGAAAATTCCAAAGGCTGATTTATTTTCACTTGTTAGCTGAAATTCAGTTGTGCTTTAATAACTGAAAACCAGAAGTTGTGTAAAAAGTCAGGTGATGAAAAAAAGTGAATACAAAAGCGAAGTGCAATATAAGAACGAGGGAGGAAAAAACCCGATAAGATTAAGAATAGCATTTAAATATAAAAATTTATTTAGGTGAAGTCACAAACAGTTTGATATCAATTTACAAACATTTTATGTTATGCATATTATTGAAAATATTGAGAAAGGGAGAGGAGGTAATGGCAGCTTTTTCCTGAAACAACTAAAGGCAAAGTCTTACCATCATGCGCATTATGGATCACAGTATTACCTTGACCATACCCCTTAGTATGTGAGGAAAAAGGAGAAGACTAAGTACTGAGATGCAGAATGAAAACTGTGAATCAGTGAAAAATATTTTCATGAACACCAGACTACAAAGGTCTAGTCTGATGGTCAGGATTTTAAGTATTCTACTAGAATAAAAACAGAATTATAACTTAGGTCAATCATTATAATTGATGAAGAATTTTGTAATGCACAATTGGGCTATCTGGCAATGACAGCAACAGTTAATGTAGAACAATGGAGAGAGGATACTGAGCCTCACAGAATAATTCTGCTGACAACCTGAGTTATTATCCCGAGTGTATGATACTTTTTTGAGTCAAATACACATTTATGTTGCAGATATTCTCAATGAAATGGAAAAAGTAACAGCTGTAACAAGACAAGTTATGATTTATTTTTTTTAAACAAATATAATACACAGGGTTTTGAAGTGTCCGGTTATGATCTGCAAAGATCCAGGATTGCACACAAGTCTGGTCAAATGAGAAGGTTTAATCTGCGCATTAAATTGGCTTTTACTTTCAAAGTAGTATTTTAGGGCAGGATTCTCCTCCGGGAGTGTTCCTGACCTCATTCAACCAGTGTTCAATTTATTCACCTTCCTGAATCTTTGCCCTCTTTGGATAGTCTGTGACAAGTGCTGCGCTGCAGGAATTCCTGTTTTCCAGCAAACTGGCTTGCTCTGCAGGTTTGTAGTCCATTGTTACAATTGCTGATTGGGTAAAATGAATTTCCTACGTCTTCTCTAGCACAGCTTGCAACGCAACAGAAGCAGAGGTAAAAGAATGCACTAGAATACCAGAGCTCCACTTAAACACCAACGGAGTCAGGCTGTTGGCACCAATAAGAAATTCTGTATTTAACAAATCTGCAAATATTTAAAATCCAAAGTTATTCAGTTTTATAAATAAACTCACCCACTTAGTCTGACTCCCATCCCAACAGGTCTTCTGTTTTCATGGAGTCTGGGGAAAAAAGGAGAATTATCTGAAGTTATCCATACAGACATAAATTTGCAGGAATGAATCTCAGCTATCCTACACATTCGCCAATTATTGCACTAAAACTAGGATTTCTCACTTTGTTCTTTCCATGTAAAGTTACAGCTCTTCACGAGTGCCTTAGAAAGGACAGCTATCTTCAGACACAACACTTTGTATTTTACTATTTTACCATCTGTGGAAATGCAGAATTAGAGATACAGGCACTAAACTAAATGATACTGAAATTTAAGGGGTCTTGGACTAAAAGGGGGAATGAAATCCAGTCAGGCTACTTAACACTATCCCTTGAAACTACAAAAACAAAATCACTTCAAACCAACAATCTGGGAAAAAAGTTAAACACCTCCTCTTCCTCTTGACAACATGAATGTGGGAAAGCTTAGGTTCTGTCCAAAGTCTTAAGCCCATAAAAGGCTATTCTCTGCCATTTTAATTCTCCATTTCTTTTGCCCAAGTGTGATGTCTTATTTTGCTCAAGTAGTTTTACACAACATAAACAGAGCTTGCAAGGAGCTGGGGAGATATGGGGAAACACACAGGTCACCTCCAAGAAAATATTTCTTGCTGCGACCTTGGCCAATGATAAACTCATGCTTTATCCTAGGCCTCATCTACATTTGACAGCTGCTCAAACCATCATTTCATTCCAGGACATTTTTAAACAACTATAAGAGACTATCTGCTACCAATTAAAAACTGCTCTAAAAACAGAAGAAAGGTGGCTGAAACAACAACAATTAATTACACAAGTTTTACTTTTTCATTGTGTTGCTAAAGTACTATTCATTTTGCAAACATTAAACTTTTGGCATTTTATAAGTTAAAATAAACATGTTTATTTTTTTCTTTACACACTTTCTGGGGGGGAAATACATCAATGCCACTGATAAAAATCAACTAGGAAATTTCCATGGAATCAAATGGGATCGAGACCCCTGGTGCCTCAGCCAACAACTGAGCAAAGCTCAGCACTGACAGACCAGCTGCTGTGGAAGTTACAAAAGTGGTTACACGACAAGTTGAAGGTCCAGTCTCAGATGAGGTGAAAGCTATAAACCACTGCCCATCTGGTGCTCACATAAGATCTGTAGGAAAACAAGAACTGAGCTGTTCATCTTGAGACTGGAAAAATGTAAACAGATATATCAGAAAAAGTTGCGGAACACAGTGCATCAACCACAGAAGGTGCAAGGCCAACAGGCCTGAGTTTATCTATCTTACTGCATAATGTTTGCTCCCTTTCTTTGTCACAGGTTGGCCTACAGAAGTTCGTTTTGATAGGTACCAAAGGCAAGACTTGGTGTGATACACCAAACACTTTCAGATGCCTGAAAAGGGACCAGGCTAACATGAGCCAAAGAACTTAGCCCCTCTGTACTGGCAATCGCAGGGAAACACAGCATCTGATAACTTAGCAAAAATTCTTCTGGAAGGCAAAAGTTCTTCTACAGTTGTAAAAAAAAAATTGTCAGAAATAAAAATAGCCAATGTCACCATTCAGCTGGAATGAAATTCAACATTCAGCATTTTCTGTGCTGGGGATTTGGCAGATTTCAGTCACCAGGGTAAGAGAAGCAGCACAACCCCTAATATAGACAGGAAGCCCTTTGTAGCTGTGGAGCTCAGCGTCATGCCTCAGGCAGGAGAAAGGGCAGACCTGCCTGCATCCACCACAGGTTATACAAATTCATACAGTGATGCCTATAATGAAAGCAAAACAAGTACACAGAATCCTCCCTACTTCTCCTAATCACACTCATCATTTCCCACAAAACAGGTTCTAACTTGTGGATTAAATCTAGTGAGCCCCAAAACAGGTTTAATCTTCAAATCACTGTGAACTTGCACACTGTAGCCATTCTTATTGAAGTTTATCTTTATTCATATCAATTTTTTGCCATCCCACGCTGCCTGCAACTGCCCACATACTCCCATAGTAACAGGAGAGTCTGTACTCTTTGCCTTACATACAGTTAACTGTATTGCTGAGAAAGTTGATTTTTTAAAGACAACTCAGAGGAAAAGAACAAAACCACAGAACATCTTTCTTCTAATGTCTTCAGGAAAATGCAAAAATATACCAGAAGAAGGAATTAGTGGAGTTCCTATTTTCTGGTGGCTGGAGCAATAAACGCTTAAACATTTGCTCAGAGCATCCATCCATGTGAACACCTCTCACGGTGGCCAGCTGGGCACCCATGACACCGTGTCCCCATGGTCAGCACGAGCAAAGGGTCAGTGCCGTGAGACGAGACCTGCCGACCAAAACAAGGGCAACCCAACTGCCCCTTTCTCCTCTTCCCGTCTGAGGGAGCACCATGCCCAGCCAGCAGAGCAGAGAAACACGCGGCCATCGGCCCATCACACCTGGCTTTTCTCCTCCTGCTTGGGGCTCTGGCCCGGCGGTGGCGGCTGGGCCGGCGAGGCCTGTGTCTCGCTCTCAGCACGGGGGCGCCTGGGGACAAGCGACTTGAGGGGCGCCATCCACTTCATCCACAGGTCCAAGTCCACGTCGCCCCAGGGCAGTGAGGGGTTCTTGGCCGCCCGCCGCCGGAAGTCCTCATCGTAGTTCATCCAGGAGGTGCCGCCGTAGGTGGCGTGGAGCTTGCGGATGGTGTCCAGGTACTTGAACATGGCTCCGCAGCGCGCCGGGTGCTTCTCGCACAGCACGCTGGCGTACACCAGGAAGGCCGAGACCCACTGGTCCAGCGTGTCCCCCGGGCGCGGGCCGTGCTCGGGGGCCAGCTCTGTGTGGAGCAAGGAAAAGAGGTCAATGAACTCCCCCCGCCAGATCCGCTCCTTGGTGGCCTTGGCCAGCTTGTAGCCCAGCGGCCGCCGCAGCCCCACGTATGGGGTGGCCGCCGCCTCGGCCTCGCCCTGCC
>VXBI01002035.1:210768-328450 GCA_013397375.1 Toxostoma redivivum | reverse complement strand
GTGCCCGCCCCGTGCGGCGGGGCCGTCGGGGCCGCCGCGGTGCCGGTGCCGGGTGTTGGTGCGGGTGCTGGCATCTGCGGCGCTGGAGGGGCGGATATTTGAGGTTCCCTCGACGGGTTCCATGTGTAGTTGTACAAGGCCTGTAAAACTTTCCCCTCCCAGTTTCACACCTCTTAAACTGAAGTATGTGATGGCTTCTAACAAGACAGTCAAATTATTTTTAATGTGCACACCCAGTGAGCTGTGATTTATTTGACAACGCACATGTGTCAGAACCACATGAGGAGCAATTATATTCCAAGACAAATCCAACTTTGCAATGCAAATATTTATTCATTTAACTTGGATGTCGTCGATGTTGGGCTGCGGATACCATACCATGTGGATGAATGTTTTCAAAAAATGTGGCATTGTTTCCTGGTAGTGATTGCTCGTCGAGTTGGTTATGCTGAGTCCTTTGTAGCAGAAGAAGAAAAAGAAGGAATTTTTCGTGTTTTAAGAAATTCTCCGTCCAGTTCATGGGGATGAGGTTTCAGGCTTAATTGATTAGCAATGCCTTCTGGAGAATTGGGATCAGAAAGCAGCATTTCCATTTCCATTTCCATTTCTGATGAACCTGTTATAAATAGTTGGTGATAATTAGATGCATCAATAAAACATCCCCATTGTTGCAGTGGCATGTGGAAGTCCTTGTAAAATGTCTACCTTACACAGTAATATCAGATCCAAAGCCAAAGCAGGCACCATGATAGCATAAGATTACAAAATGTAGTTTTCATGGGCAAAGGCTGCATCTTTCCCTGAGCTCCCATATGTCCCTGTTTGCTCGGAGTATAAAAGTTGTTAATGTCTGCCAATTGGGACGGAGTGTCAATATGTGGGTGGCAACTTCAAGCTTGATGCTGGCTAATGTTGAAAGAGGTGGTCAAGAATTTTAACGATTAATTATTACAAAGTCTTGTAATCAGAAGTTACTCTTAGCAATATTTCATCTTGATGCTTGAATTTTAAGATAGTAAAAATTCATGATGTCAAAGAACTTTGTGGTATTTGTAGTATTAGTGGACAGTGAGATAATAGGTGGTCACGCTAATTAAGGATAAGTTTGCTGCTTATCCACTTATGATTTTATAAAGACTATCAAAAAATATAAGATACATAAAGTTTCCTGTGCAGAGTTTCCTGAGTCTAAGACTCACAGCATGGTTTCTGATATGTAAATCTTAAGCAGGTCTTCCTTTTTTCACTGAGTCTATGCAAAGGTGGTGGACACTTGGGACATTTTTTTTCAGATCTGTGTGTCGTCAAAACACACAGCACAGCACATTTCAGACTGCCTATTGAAAGGTACTGGGTTCTTTCTTAGTTTGGTGTATGTCTAGCATTTTTAAATAGCCAACCTTTTTTTTTTGGGAGAGATGTCATTGTCCCAGCAGTCACGGTGGTGAGGCTGTGATGCCAGGAGCAGGGTGTGCCTGCAGTGGGTCAGTGTTGTCATTGTGAATTGATAGCATTTTATGTCAGTGTCATTTAACCTGATACTCACTAGTTTCAGAGTTGCTGTTTTCAAGTTGTTAAACAAATACAAACTTAGTTGTTCAGCAAAGACATGTACAAATTATATTAATCTATAATTTAGAAGAAACTGCAGATACATAATTTTGATCTTATTCCCCTCTTATTTTAAGGATGCAGCCTAATGGCCATTCAGTCTGGTCTCATTGTAAAATAGAATTATTAATAAAAGACTTATTTGTTTTCTTCCTATTTAGCGTTTATTTGAAAAGGTTAATTTTTTAGGAAGTGAAGGATTTTTTGTCTCTGCAACTTCATCCTGGCTGCGGCAAAGCAAGTCTGCTTGAGGAGGTGAAAAAACCCACATTTGATTGGGTGGAAAGGAAGTAACTTTTTATAATATTATAACTTTAAAAGGTCCCATTATTCAATTATTGTATTTTCAGTAGGAAATCTGCAGTTCCATTTCTATTCAACTTAGGAAAATAAAATACGTCACAATAATGATTTTACTCAGCTGTAAAAGACAACCAAACAAATGACTGTCTAACGAAAATGAACATTGAAAGTTTTGGTTGTAGTATTTAAAAATTCCCATCCTGTTAGTTGGGAATAAAATGAATGTTCATTGCAAAATCAGTTTTCTTTACTTTCATTCCAACACCTTCAGTATAAAAATTGCCCTTTTTAGGAAATACTGCTCTAGAGCCGCTGTGGAAGCAACAGGGTTATTATGCACTAGGAGATATATGTGGGAATTATTTTCTCCCCTGCTACCTTAATCTTTAAAGGAGTAAAGAGAAGTAAAAATGACATGGAAGTTTCCTCTTCAGAACGCCTTCAAAATTATAACTTCTGGGCAGGTCTTCCTGCTCCTGTCCCAAGCTGGATCAGTGTGGTGGCATCCACAGGGACATGTTGAAGGTGTGGTTTGCAGCCTATGCTGGATGAATCCTGCCCTGGGACAGCTGACAGCTGGAGGGGCATTCCAGTTGGATTTTAAAGCAGGCATGCCCCACTGATTTGGGATTTTTGTATATGAAGCCACAGTGTCCATACTAGCTTTGTTATGAGGCTCAGAGAATAAAATGGATTGCTTATTTTACCTTTTTTTCATTGGAATTCCTCGACTTCTGCATTTTATATGACAAGCCTGTCTACTGGCCTAGGGAGAGAAAGGTTGCTGCTGAGTTAATGCCACCTTTCATAAATAATTTTTAATTGAATGCCTGCATGTACAGGGGATTTCCAGTTTCAGCAGCAGGTCACACCTAAATGTGTTAGCCCTGTATTCTTAAGTCCACAGACTTTTGAATGTGAAGCATCATCTGACAGATGTATCTCGCACTGCCCAGTGATCTGGCTGTTCTTTATTGCCGTGTTGTTTTCTTCACAAGAACATTTTTACAACTATAAAGATTATTTTTGGCAGAGCTTTACTTCTGTGACAAGCATTCTTGCACCTTTCTATTTTCTGCTTATGTATATAAGCTGCTTAAATGAAAAAAAAAACAACTGTTCCTGGGTCTGGAAATCAGCAACGTTTCCAGTGGTTTCAGCAAGACACAGCCAAGGGGGATTTTTAATAAGGGGGAAAAAAGCATTCATCCTCAATTCCCATCTGATCTTAACTGTCCTTTTATGCCATTTTTCTTAAAGAAAATTAACTTTCACTTGAAAATTAAGTCTATTATGCTTTCATTAAGTGTTTCATATGCTCAAGTGAGTTTCTAAGTAAGCTAAATATCATGGACAGGATGGTAGAAATATCTAGAAATACCTTAATACCTTGATTCTGCCAAAATTGATCATACATCTATGCTAACATACTGATTAGACCTCTACAAGTTAGGGATGCAAGTGTTTACACTGACTGACTGACTGAAATATATTGGCAGGGTCCAGAATAGCTCAGGATTAATAGATCTGTGTGAAGTCTGAAGTTATGTTAACTCTTCTGCTTATTTTTCTGTCTTAAAGATGGTAATGGAAAGCCACAGCATGTGGATAAAAAATATGGCAAATCATGGGAATGTATCCGAGTAATCAATTTGTTATGAGAAACCAAATCTACACACTTAAATGGCCTGATTATTTTGCTGTCATAGTCTGTGTGTTACTAGCTAATTAAATATTACCATCTCCAACTAGTTTGGCTTTTTTGGGGGAGAGCTGTTTTTAAAGTAATGGTAGCATAACATCTGCAGCCTTCCCACCTGCATGCTTGGCCCCTGGGAGGCAGAGGGCAGCATCCTTAATTTGCAGTTTCATTCTCAATGAAGTTGGGTTGCTGCGGGTGAATGGCTCAGCCCTTCCTCACCTCCTCCTCATCCTCCTGACTTACCCTGTGATCCGCTTGCATGCCCAGCTTTCTGCTGAGCACTACAGGAGGAGTTTTCCATGGCATGGGAGGGAAGGTTGCCCTGGTTCCTCACCAGGTTTTGGAGGAGAGGCCAGGAGTTGTCCAGGTGTCTCCTGCGCTGCTGGCTGGCCAAGCTGTGATGAGCTGCAAGGATGTTGGAGAAGCCAATCTGCAAGACCAGAACAACATTAGTTTAACTGAATTATTTTATAGCATGGCCAAAAGAAGTAGTAAATGTTCACAGCACAGGTTTCAGCTGATAGGTGCCTTGGGAGGTCAGCTTTGGTAAATTCACTGGCTTGATACTTTAAGACTTTAAATTAATTGAGAAGGCAGTGTAGATTCTCTCTTTCCTTGGAGCAAGTGGAGGTCCTCTCTTCTCTTAGGCAGCCAGTGACAGGACAAGAGGAAGCAGCCTCAAGCTGTGTGAGTGGAGGTTCAGGTGGACATCAGTTGTGAGCACAGTGTCTGTTACCCTTAAGCATCTTGATACCTAACCCAGAGATTTTGCTGTATGGAGAGAACACATGTTGGAACATACTCCCTTGCAGAGCTCTGATTAACTGTTCTGGAAGCAAAATAGGGGGTCTTGCGTGTTTAAAAGGATAACTTGCATTTTTTCTGTTGAGGGGGCTTTTAAATGAGATGTGTGAGAACTGTACTTTGGGAGATTTTTTAAAGTAAAAGCTGTATGTGCTGGTATTTACCAGTGAACTGTTCTGCTTTATTTTCTTCCCTAAGACATTCCAAACCACTGGACACATAGATTAGTCTCAGCCTGAGTCCATTCCATTCAATGCTGTAAGAGTTCTATAATTACAAAATTTGGTGGGCAGGAATGTCGTGGGTCTCTCATGACAGGAATGCAATTAAAAGTAACTAAATATATTTAGTATTTCAAATTTTGGCAAATGGACTCTTCCCATTCTCAACTAAATTATGTCTGAAGACATTGGATGAAAATATGGGGGTTGATGGCTAGGACAGACAGAATTTCTCAAGTGTGCATTGCTTAAGTAATGGGAAAGGAACTTGTGAAAATAATAGAAATGAGACTGAAAAGTAATTTTGAGTAACCTCTAAAATATTAACAACCCAGACTGCTGTCTTGAGTTCTTGGTGGAGCTGAAGCACATTTAGTTTTGCAGATTCTATTGAATGACAGGAATTGAGCTGTGACAACTTGCAGGTGAAGAACATTTCAGAAGTCTCTTCTGCAATGTTCTGGCTGTACAAGTATTAAGGCTGTACAGGTATTAAGCCTGTTTGGGGGACTTTTTTTTCCCATCCAGATGTAAATATCATAATTGAAACCAGCAGGGAGCACTGAGCAAGTAGGGCTGAACAGTCATGATGGCATAGTAGTAACTTCAGCGCATCATTGTCAGAGTTGTAAAGCTGAAATCTTAATGTAAAAAAGGTACTAAAATCAAAGTTATAGTGGCAATCCTGTCATAATTTCCTTAAACATGATATAATGCTGCTCGTATTTGATTCTCTATGTGGCACAGTATTTGAGAGCATAAGCATCACTGGAATTAAGCTAACATTTTAAAACGTAACTTTTGTACATCCCGGGTTCCATTGATTGCTAACTGCATCAGGTGTCTGGGCTGTGGGAGAAGGGGCCAAATATTCCATTCAAATTGTGGAAACTGGAAGGAGAGAAATAAGGAGGTTCAGGGCAAGGTTCAGACTTCATTTGACATTACAACTCATTGGCCAGTTCTGGAAAGTACTGAGCTTTCAGACCTCAGAGTACTCAAATGTGTGCCTTCCTTTTGGCTGGTGACTAATAATCAAACCTGAGTATCAAGAAGGATGCAAAGCCTTTAGCTACCATTCAATCCTAGGAATTTACTTTCTTCATCTCACTTTAAAACTTTTGTATCAATTATTGTGTAAAAATTTTTAAGATGCGCTTGTTCAAAATAATTACTATTATTTTTATCTATTCTTATCCTGTAACAATAATACATGTCAATGGAAATGTATGTGGGGGCTTTCTGGTTGAGTTTTAATTTTTCCTAGATGTGTATAGACTGGCTATTTCAAGTTACATGATTTTTCCACTCCAGTTGTCAGCTAAGAATTATTAAATCCCTGGGAGAGTTGAGAGTGTTTTTGAAGGATTTGATGAGCTTCCAGTGCCTGATGTCTGCCACATTGTTGTACTGGAACCAGATGTTGGGTACCACATGTTTGTGTTTTTGGACCTAAGTAGGTTAGGTACTGTGTCTCTGCCTCACAAAACCGAGCATCAGTTTCACACCCTAAAGCTGTCATCCCTGGGTCATCATCCTCACAGTCCTGGCCATGGGAACAGCTTGCATCAGCATCCCCAGTTAGGAAACCAAAATTGTCTTTTCTGGATCTTCCTACTTCATCTCTTCTGTATCCTCTCAAAGGAAAGACCTTCTGACTTACAGTATTTACCCTGAGTGTGTAAGGTCAGAAAGAACTTTTGAGCAGTGCACTTAATGAGGATGCACATGAGCAGCCAGTCCAATGCAGAAACTCTTCTCATGGCTGCTGGGAACTTGCTTTTCTCTTTCTCAGCTGTTAAGTTCTGAGTTCCTGTTCTACGCACTTGGACCTTTCTCAGCTGGGCTTGTCTTTTATCCACTTCTAATACTCCTTGTTATGTGTATCTTCCTTTATCCTCCATGCCAGACATTAAACAGGAAGATACTGTGTCTTGTTGCTTTCATCACCTGAAATTCATACTGAAAAAAAAAGCTGCTTTACTGTAGCTGTTGCCTACTATTTGTATTGGCCAAGTCAAATGTTAATGAGTATTTTTCTCATAATTGGACAAACTGGTTTTCAGCAAAGTACAAAGTATGTTACAGACCTTACTAACAAAGGAAAGATTTAGTTTTAGGGTTTTTAGTGCAATTAATATTACTTTTGCATTGCCTTGGAGTTAGCCTGGACTTAATTTTCAGTGATGGAGCTGTACCTCCACTGAGTGTCTATAACTGATTTTGTTAGAGGAAGAATAATACAAATTTTCCATTTCTATTTTCAGGTTTTATTTACTTTCTCCCTTTGTTTTCTGCCACTGTTGTAATATGGCAAGATGGTTTCTGAGCACTAACTTTTTCATTTTTTCTCCGAAGGGTAATTTCAGTTGAGAAGCACCCTACTGAGACTAATGTGGTGAGAAACCAGTTGGCTGTGCTCTGTTCAGTTTTCATTTGCCTCTCTCCATAAAAAATTAAAAATACTCCTCCTACAGGAAATGTTTTCAGTTCTGTTATGTCTTTTGCTTCCCATAGGAGGTATTCCTTTTAATTTTTTGAATAAACCAATAAAAATTTTGGCACAATAGGGTATTTGGGCAAGCTGTTTAAGAGATCTCACCATCTTCTGTTTTTAGAAGATGTGCAATTGTTTCTTTATACAGTGCTGTGAGGCTCTGGGGCCAGCTAACAATTATGTGAAATGGGAGAATTTGAAGCTAAAGAATGTGGATTGACTCATCTGCTATCACTTCTCAAATATTGTTATTTTGATTGTTTGTATCTCATATTTATCCTTCTTAAACCATAATAAATCCCTTTTCTCTTTCCCCTGTCTTCAGCCTTAAAAGGATTCTGGGTAATATTTTGCTCTCAATCTCATTACCACAATTCCTTTTGTAAGTGTGTGTGTATATTGGAAGGTTAAATCCTCGTAATGTCCTGGTTGGAAATCAGCTAGATTTAACTGCTAATTTAATTTGATGACTATTTGAAAGGGGTGGTGGGGAAAGAGAGACTGGGATAGATTACATTTTCATGCTCCAAAATAAGACCCTATCTACTCTATCATAAATTAGAAAAATATGGTTGAATTTTCTTGTGGCTGGTTCATAGCATTCCTACTGACAAAATATGGCGTGCCTCTTGCTCGTTGCTTCACTACTGTTTCTCAAGCATGTATTTGTGTCTGCATCCAGTGACAGCTCTTGTTCCAGCACACCACAGGGGACACGTCTTGTAGATCTTTAGAAGGGGGCAGCAGACTCAGAAATGCTGCACAGAGTGGGCTCTGCCAGGCATTGGGTACCAAACCATAGCAAGCCAAGAGAATGAGGCAGCCAAATTACTTAAATAGACACAGTTAGAAGTTTTACTTATTTCAGAGATAAAGTGCCTTAATTCTGTATTCACTAAAGGAATGCAGCAAAATTGGCAGCCGACATATACAGAGGGTATTTAAAGGAACTTTTTAGCAGAATAGTTAGTAAGCTTTACATTGGCAAATTTGCATATTTTAAGTCTCTGGCACACTGTCCAAAATGCTTCTCAGTGCTTTTCTCTGCTTGAGGTATGAGCACATATTATTTCCTCACCCTGCCAAGGCTCAGATGGAACCTTTCTGTTCATAAAGCTCTCCTGAACAGAGGCAGAGTGAATGAAACAGATAAACATACTTTGCTTTCTTGGAGTAAATTGTGTAACAGAGCCTCCCGCCGGTTTTTTAGCCCAAATGCAGATAAATTACACCACCTCACGTGGACCAGAGGAAAACAAGTTAATCTAATCAATTTAATTAGCTGTGGAAGGTGTACAATGTGGAGAGCAGGATAGCTGCATACTGGGCTGCATGAGCAGAAAGGTAACAGGCAGATGAGAGAAGTGACTTTGCCCTTGTGAGGCCCCATGTGGACTCTGTACAAGGGAGATGTTGGGAAACTGGAGCAAATGGAGTGGAGGGCCATCAGGACAGTTAAGGGATGAGAGTGCTTAATGCACAAGAAAAGGATGAGATTTGTTTCACCCTGGAGAAAAATCAAGGGGAATGAAAATCCACTTTTACTACCTATGTGGGGAGTAAGGAAAAGATGCAGCTGGATATTGTCAGAGTTGCACAATGACAGTCACTAGTTGCAGCAAGAGGAATTTTGAGTAGACTGAAGTAAAAGTATTCACAGCAAGAGTGGTTAACTATTGAAATGGATTCCCCAGAGAAGCTTTGGAATCTCTGTTCTTGGAAATTTTCACCCCTTGACCGGTCAAGGCCCAAAGGATTCAATCAGATTTTGAAGACAGGACCCAGCTTTGAGTAGAAGATTGGACCAGATGACCTGCAGAGGTCCCTTCTGACCTAATATTTTCTGTGATTCTGTGACTCAGAGTATCATTTTTTTCCAGAGCAGAATGATAACTGCTGTTCTCCCCTGTGCTACAACATACCTTTGATGGGACAAAAGTTGCTGAGTTCCAGAAATTATGATACTCTCCAGCACCGACATTCGAAACAGGAATGTAGGAAGAGAAATTTCTTTCATTCAGTCATTCTCCAAAGTTGTTGGTGTGTTTCTACTCTGTGAAGCATATCCCACTCTTACTCTACTCCTGGTGTCTCACAAATGCAAAGAAAGCCAGGGTAGTTCTTTAAAGATGTCAGTATAATTCAAAATGAATCCCAACCAAACCCTTCTGAAATTCAAGTGTTTTGCAGAGGCAGCTAGACAGTGCCCTAGAGGAACTTCAGCAGGGATTTGGCAGGGAACTTTCAGTAACTACTTGCTAGGTTGGTTTCCTGTCACCTCCTTTAACTAAGCCAGCCTGCTTCTTCCAGCACCAGAGTGCCCAGGGATAAGATGGGCTTACACCTTTAGGACAGCGAGTTGTTAGGACAGACTGTTCTGACATTGAGCTTTGTCTGTTTTTATGGGTTATTTACGTTCAAAAATATTGAACATTTGGCAAAACACTGTTAACTTTTCCTACCATTTCATGGTAGTTCAGTGTGCTCATGACAGGCCGTATGATGTGCTGCCTAAAACATTTCAGTTCAATGCCTGTAATAAAATGATGGTACAGAAGCATTGCTGTCAATTTAGCTTTTCTAACTTTCATTTTTGTCATCTTGCATTATAAAAGTAAAAATAATCTGTGAAAGAAGTGGAAGAAGGAAAAAATTTGAAGAGATATGCAAGAAGGAAAGGAAATCTGCTGAGCTTTGAGCTGGGAATTGCATCAGATACACAGAAAAATAGGTGTGGTAGTAGGACTGTTCAGGATTTGCCTATATTGTCTTACACAGCAAGAGTTTAACCTGATATTGACCTTACGATTTATGAGCTTACGGGTACAGTTATGTAACTGGGATCAGTCAAAGCTAAACTAAACTGGAATAGGCAGATGGGGCCACACAGCCTGGAAAAAGCTGGTACCAAATTGGCTTGCTGAAATAAATGCTTCCATTCTGCTATTTAAAAGGAGCGCAGGTCATAATTTGCTGCTGTTTACAATGCAGCAGTAGGTTTTTTGAGCTTCTGAAGCATGCTGATCAATATCAGACCTGTGTGTCTTTTCCTTGCTCCTGAGAAATTATTTTGGCAAGTCTTTGTTTAGCTGGCAGAGGTTTTGTCAAGCAGGTGCAGCCTCCAATATCAAGTATGAAAATGGGCTGACAGAAGGATCTTGCCCACAGTAAAACAAAGTCTTGATAGCTTGGACTCATAACCGTTTGCAGTCCTGGTAAGTACTTTCTTCCTTCATGGACCAGGAGACCAAAATATAAGAAAAGGAAAAGGAGATTCCGGCTGTGTGGTTCAAATAGAAGATAAGGAAGGGCAGAAGACAACACAGTGTGGTAAATGAGTAGCTGAGAGAACATCAGCAAGGCTGGAAAGCATGATTGTCACTGAAGTGCCACCACCACTGGGCAGAGGAGAGCTTTGACTTCTGCTTGGGTGTCCCTGCCCTGTTGTGCTCATGGTGTGATGTCCTGGCTTGCTGCTGGGAGTGCTAAGCCCAGGGTGCTCAGGTCATGGTATGGCTCAGCTTGTTGTGGCTCTTCTTGCCACACTACCTGGCCCTCAGCGTGGCTCAGTCAGATGAAAGGCTGGTGTTGGACCCAGTGTGCTCTGTACTGGCTGCCACAGTGCTTGGTGCTCCCTGAGGAGTTCTCACCATCATCTATCTCTGCAATGAGATTTTCCGAAGCTTTTGATTCACTTTTGAAGACAAACCTTGAGTTCCTAGATTATTTAGTTAGTTTTTGAAATCATATTCTAGATCTTTTGTATTGTTAGTTTTTGTTATTGTAATTAGAGCTTTCTTTCTTTATTCTTCCTTCCCAGAGAAGGACTGTAATGCTGAGGTCTTCCACACAACTGAATACTGGTTTTTAGCAGTAAAGGGGGCTTAAGCCTTGTTTATGTGTTTCCTTGTGTGCTTTTTCATTTCAGTAGCACTTTCAGCTGTTGCTGTTTCAAATGTTCATGCTTCATTTGTGGTTGTTTTGTGATGATAGATAAGTGCTTTAGCTCAACTTGCTAAATTATATTTGCCTCTACTATTGTTTGTTATTTTCTGCTTGTGATAGTGTACCTGCTTGTTTTTTAGAAACACATCTGGAGGCTGTATCAGTGCATTGTTGTAGTCCAAATGCATGTACTTTAGCTCTTTAAACTGATAGCATCCAGCTGATCAGATGGTAAATGGAAATTCTGATTGCTGTAGAATGTGGGGTCTGGCATAAGTGCCAAAACTAAAAAGAGAATATCTGCTGTTCTTTGGTAACTTATGTTCTGTGATAGCTGGCCTGGAGGGGATTCTCAGGGAGGGAGCTAGGCTGCACTGCTGTATTTGTCAGAGATTCCTCTCTGGAAGTCCATTGTAAGCAAAGCTCTCAGGAGTTTGAAGGCCTGGTTGCTTGGGAATCTGTCTGACAAACTGGCTGGAAACTAGATATAATTTTGTTTTCTACCAGGGAAATCCTTACCTTATCCTGAAAGGCTGCTGAAGGCTAGAGCCCTGCAGAGACAGTGAGGTGCCACTGGAGGTAACAGATCCTTATTGTCTGTGCTCCACAGACACGATCTTCTCTGCCAAAGCTGCTGAATCCTGATGATGGGGTAGGGAGCAGAGTGAACCCTCATCACCTGGCATGTTGGAGAACTCTTGAGCCTTGGGAATAGAAACACTGGGAACAGCAATGAGTTCATCTTCATGGCCATGCTGCAGTTGTGGTGGCCATGGTCTCAGGTGGCAGGACACTTTTCCTAAGTGGTTTGAGCTCTTGGAGACCCTTCTTTTGGACCAAGTCCAGCTACTTGGATTTAGTATTCAGCATGATTTTTAACTATAGAACTTTTTTGAGCTAAAGATAGCAGCCTTAAGATGAATTAACTTGAATTATAGTTGAAAAGACTGAGATTACTGCAGTGAATTATCTATTTCTGGCTTCCTTACAGTTCTTTGAAATACACTCCCTTGAGTGTTGAGATGAAGGCATTTAATAACCATATTGCTCTGCTAGAGGGTTACTGGCCCCTTAATTAAAATAGGACCAAAGCATTTATTGAAAAGAAGGAGCTCTTCTTGTGCTGGATCTGGCTCAGACAGATGGAGGTGGAGTGGAAGCCAATGGAAAATATGGTTGGCAACATCTGGGCCAAATCAAAGCAAAGCTGGAAGGGAGCAATTTGTTAGGATGTTCCCAAGGAGAATGTGAGGATTTCTGTGGAAGGTACATAGCAGGGGGAGCTACAGAGGGGCTTACTTGCTGACTCCCCTTGAAAGAAAATCCAGGGCTAGAGCAGGCTGAAAACAGAAAAGCAAAGGGGAGTTTGCATGGCATGTTCCTTGGAGCCAGTGATAAAGGGCCAGAAGAGCAAGGGAAGGGATTTGCTTCCAAGTTTGAGTGCTGGGGGTGTTGGTGCAGCAGAAGCAGCTGCTGAACTGTCGAGGACACAGAAAAAACAGCATGTGGGAAGTATAATGGGCCCTCCCATCAGGTCCAGTGGTTGGTTTTTTTGGGGGTTTTTTTCACTATTTTGGTTATTTTATAATCCAGCCTTTTCAGGCAGAGAAGTCCTACTGAGGAAAGGCATGAAAGGTTTGGGAAAGACTGGGATGACTGAACAGCAATCTCTAGATAAGTGAGCATGGTGTAAGATGGAACTGGCTTAGCTGTGGTGTTGATGTGTCATGTATATATTTTGGAGTAAGCAATTGAATTGCTGGGTCTTGCCTTAGAAGTGAAGATTATTTTGTGCAGTAGCAAAGCACTCTAGATTATTTGCCAAACCTTAATGAAGCTTGGAATTGAATTTCGGAGGAGAGAAATTGGGAATTATATCTCTACACTATCACACCCTGTGTGAGGTGTAGTTGCCCAGGAAAGCCAGGCTGCAAATGTTTGATGGGAGAAAGGAGAAGAGTTTAGGAGCACAATCAGGGTAAAGGAAACTAGAGGCACTTTGGGATGCTTGAAATTATGAACTGCAGGGGTATTATTTAGCCTTTGTGACAAAATGTTTTGATTGTAAAATATATTTATATTTAATACATATATTGTTTCTCTCTTTCTAAACTTGGAAATTATGTTTGCTGTGTTATATTTTTGCATGGGAAATACTCAATGTGTCTGGATCCTTTGCTGCCATGAATGATTACCACATGGAAAAATGTTAATTTAACCATTTCACAATAATTTAAGTACGTCTGGAGTCCAGGTTACTAAAAAGCTGTTACTTATACAACATTGCAACGCACAATGTCAGGGAAAAGAAAAATAATACAAAATGTAATATTTCTTAATAATGTAAGTCAAGGTTTTGTTGTTCACCTTTTTAATTTTGTCAGGAAACATCTCCCAGCTCTGAGATTCTGTTTCCTGGAGATGAGACACTGCAGAGCTGGGTGGGTGAAAATTGTGGTGGATACAGCTGGGGCTCCTCTGACATGTGTTGGGCTGTTCACTGTGATGAGTCTGTGGGACATCACTTTGCATTCCAGTAGAGCAGCTGCACAGTTCCATGCACTCCACACCAGGGATTGCTGTGCTCAGTTCAGGTGACATTGGATGTCCCTACCCAGCTCCTACAGACACCTCCTGTGGAGGAGTTTCCAGAACAATGAGGCACAGGAGTGGTTCTGAGATCAAATAGCTGCAGGTCACTTGCTTCCAAAGACAACTGGAGGGCTTTTGCCTTTACTTTAGAGTGAGGAATTTGAGAATTAGGGTCAACTGGCGCAACATCAATGTGTAGGAAAGGATCTAACATACTGAATTTGAAAGAAATGAAGAAATATTTTTTCCATGCTTTGTATTAGGATAACTCTGGAAATATTCTGTTTTTGATTTTGCTTTTGTTCTTCCTGGCTTTTTAGGAAATATTTGAATTAAAAGGGTTGAGACAGTGCTCAAGACCATTGAGGGAAAAATTAATTTGCTCAGTTTGGAAAAGTATCAATTGCAGATTTTGCTGCAGGGACTAAGAAAGTTTTTGCATTTTCCTTCTTCCTCCTCTGGTGCTGTGGATTAGGGCTACACACATTCTGTAAGAATATATAGTTTATTTACAATATGCACAGCTCAGGTGCTTGTTAGAGTATCTTTTGACTTCCTCCTAAAAAGTATGACAGAAGCAGTGGGCAGGTGATTGCCTGGTCCTCAGGAGCTGCCTGGGGGTGGCTCATTGAAGCACTGGGAAGGGACAAGGCTTGAAAAATCTGAGCTGCAGGTGAGCCTGTGGATTTGGTGGGTAATCCATGCAGGGCTGTGGGAAGTGTCTGCTGTGAGGGTTTGGTGTCTGTGCCACATGGCCCTACAGAGTGGGGTAGTGGGGCTTGGGTGGCGTTTGGCAATTGCTGCTGGGTGTGTTTCCCTTATGGGGGAAGGGGATGCAGCATTAGTTATTTTTGGAAACCACACAGCCTAGAGAAATGATATTTAGCTGTTAGATAGCTGGTTTAAATTGGGATTATGCCCAAATTAGGGATGAGACAGTAAAAGTGAACGATAAGAGTATCTGTTGTTTCTGCCCTGACTGTGGGGGGCTGGGGGACAGAAATGGGCATCCAGCAGTGTGTAAATCCACACAGAATCCAGAGAATTTGTATGGGCATTCCTGCATCACAGGTTGCCTTGCATTGCAGAGGTGATTTTTACATTACCACAGTATCTTGGCACCCCATTTGGTGTTAGGACATCACTGTACAAGGTGAATAAACACAAGAGACTTATTTCCAGGAATTTTACATAAGAAACAACAGATAGATACAGTTGCGCCAAGAATTGTATAGAAACCGTTTTGTGATATTTAGTGGACTCAGCAAGCAAAAGTTTGGCCTTGCTATGTTTTAGAGATTCTTCAACCATGGGGAGAATGTTACAATAATAAGCATAATAATAAATACAATAATAAATACCATTAAGAATAGAATAGAATAGAATAGAATAGAATAGAATAGAATAGAATAGAATAGAATAGAATAGAATAATATTTAGTGGTAATTTCTTCAGAAATGAGGGGAGAAGGAGATAAGTTTCCAGTACACAAAACTGAGTGACAGAGACCTGACATGATGGAATGAACATAGGCAGTAGATGAGGATGATGGAGAGGATGGGACTAGTTAGGAAGAAAAATGTTTAATACATTTTCTGAGATACTATGGAATGCTACAAAGAAAAAGGTGGCATTATCAAACCTAAGGTGTCTTTGCATAGCATTGTGGATGATGTAAGCAAAGGAAAGGTGATATTGGAAAGGTGAGGAAAGAGGATCCCAGAGCCACTGAGAAAAAAGCAGTCTGCACAGGATTTCTACCCGGGTTTTGTACTGAAAAGGCTGTGTATTGATAATTTGTGTATAAATATAACTTCCTTTAGCTGCTAGGCAAGGGTCAGTGATAGGAGGAATACTGCATATACTGGTCTTTGTTACCTTCTGCCTCCCTTTCCACAGGCATCCAGGCATCAGATTTTCCCAGTGTCCTTGAGACTGTGTGTAGATGCACAGTGTGACATGGTGTAAAGATCTCTGGTCTAATCTGAGAAGCTGATGCAGTATATGGCTGTGCCACAAGGTCTGTTGAGATCCCAAAGTACTGCAGCCATTGTCCCACAGTGACTAAGCTAAGAAATATAATAAAACCTACTAATCTGGTAAATCACAATAATGATAAATTAAAAGTAAATTTAAGGTATTTAAGTATTTAAGGATCAGTCTACTTTTATTTCTACAGAACTAAGTCTGTTTTGATTAGTACATGTTTTATCTTACTTGGGTGGTGTTGGATTGTGCTTGTACTATGAAAGGAGTTTGACACCTTTATGTGTGAGATTACCCAGAGATGAAGCATAAAACCAAGTTCAGCTCCTGCCCATGTAGAGATACCTTACCACCCCACTTGTCTCCTGTCCCAACCTAGCTGGCTCTCTGTCAGCTCCTTGCCTGGGGCAATTTTACTCCTCTTCCCAAGAGGTGTCTTACAGTTTTTTTATCCCCCTGAGCAGTGTTGTTGCTACCCCATCAGTCTGCTGAGTGTGCTGGATGGTGCTACTTATGAACCAGTTGCTCAGGTGCTGTGGTAGCTCTTGGCTACCAGTCCTGTGGTGCTGTGGTGGAGAACTGAATCCTGGTGTCTGTTTGACACCTGATACAGCCTGAATCTCCCCTTTTGGCTGGCAAAGGCAGAGGAATCATCATCAGAAAAGGAAGAGGTTATATGTGTGATTTTAAGTACACAAATTTAAACCTTTAGGCAGAAATACCTGTATTTAAAAAAAATTCAGGAGCAGCAAAATAAAGGCTTGATGAAAATTACTAATACATAAAGCAGTTCCTTTTGTCTGAAAGTTATCCAGTTTATTCCAAGGACCTTTTGCAAAAGTTTCTTTGCACATTAAATGTCTTACTGGAGAGCTGGCATCTTGCTGTGAATTATTAACGCTTACCTAATGGGTGTTTACATATGTTTGCCTTGAAACTTAGCTCTGTAATTTGGTATGAAAACATTGAGTTTGCAAGCTTGTGCTTTAATGAAGGCGCAGAGGATGTAGAGGAAAGTGGCTGTTGGTTTTTTATGCGTAACAGTTGGGCTGAGCCTCCTCCAGTGTTGCTATTCATTAACTTCAGGGTTTCTTACCTGTTTGTTATGACCACTTAATTCTGAACTGTTACTCTGTCAGCAGCAGTAATAGTAAGTCTCTTCTCTAAATACCTTCCTCATTATTTCTTTATGAGAGGGTGAACCAGCCTGCAGCCATACACGGTAGTCTGGAGTGCTCCACTCCCTGGAGCCCCATTCCAGCCCATACCCCGTGCTGGACCACAGCAGCCTGTGGGGCGCAGAGCCAAGCTCAGCATTTACCTTTTTCAGCACCTCAGCCTCTGACAAGGAGAGGTGCACACCAAAGCTCCTCACTGTCTTCATCTGGATGGGTATCTGTGTTCTCCATTCAGTGCCTTTTTGGGGACTGACTGTCAAGCTTCCACCTTGTAATTACATCTCTGAAGGAAGTTGGTAGGTGTTATAGCCAAGGTTGCATGCTACAGTTCTTGATCCCAATCCCGCTGCCCTTCAGAACTGTTATTCTCCCCTAAACAGGGACTGCTTCTGTGAGAACTTGCTTTGATATGAAGGAAACTTACTTCAGTAAAAATTGGTTTTGCAGTGGTCACTTTGTAGTACTGGGGGAAATAAAGGGAGAAAAAGATGCAACAAAATTGCCACAACCAGAAGACCCTTCTCTGTTCAGGCAGCCAAATATCTTACTTGGAAATGCAAGTTCAGGAATGTGACTTGAATTATTGGTGACCTTGTCACTTGAGAAGAAGAATTAATTGTTATCTTTTGTCCTTGAAGATGGGGATTTCAGTGCCTTGATTAGATCTTTGTGTGAGAAGTTGGAGTGGAACAAGCAGCTCTTCTTTCCAATATTTCAGCCTTGTTAGGGCACTGATGGCTTTCACAGAAGTCCTTGCCCTGATTGTTAGCCATTACTAAGAGTAATCAATCTAATGATTTACCTTTTTCTGGACAAACATTTCCTAACTGGACAGCAGTGGCAGATGCAGTGAAGCCTGTTCTCTCAGCTCTAAATCTGTTATTTTGGAAGCAAATATGCAAAAGCCTTCCCTGTGCAGCAGTTGTGACTCGTGGGACAGCTCTGCATGCCCAGGCTCAGCCACTGCAGGGCTGCTCTGCAGCAGTGGTGGCACAGGTGACACAGCTGAGCATTCCTGGCTGTCCTTGGGTGTGTCCCTGTGCCCTCTGGGATACCTTTCTTCTAAACACAGGCAATCCCATTAACAGAACAAGAAAAATTACTATCTTGACAGAATATTTATCATGTAATATTTTGCACACTTTTCTTTTTGAATCTTTTCGTCTTAAATGGCAGTAACCAAGTTGAATCTTAGAATTAGCTGAAGTATGTGTTTCATCTTAATTGATGAATCTCTTCAAACTCTGAAAAGAAAAAGACCCTTCAATTTTAAAGGAATACAGTTGACTCTCCTTAAAGTTTTGTTTGATTTCTGATCATGGGCTCCATTTCTGCTCATAGACATAGTAGGAGAGAGTTGTTCACATGAATAATTAATTCGTATTTATGGTACACTTATCCTAGAATGTGTCCAACTTCAAATAGCCATGCTTTGATTGTTTTGCAAAAAGGTATTAGTCTGTAGGAAAAATATTTCCAGTCAGAAAGTCTGAGATTTTTGTAGCAAATTCTGCTTTTTCTTTTTTCTTTCTTTTTTTTTTTTTTTTTAATAAAGGAAGATTGCTATGGCCAACAAACACGAAGCTTCATCAAGAAGCATGTTGATGTTATTTTCCATGGTTTCTTTTTTAGTGGTGGTCTTATTTAAAACACGTCTTAACACCTTGTGGAATCAGTTAACTATTAGTTTGCAAATGTTATGGTGTTTCAACAGATGTGTAAACACCCTGCCCTTCCTAACAGGAAAAGGTCACAAATAACTCAGCTTTAAAGTTAGGGTTGATCATGTAATGCTTATGAAGGAAATGTGTTTCTTTTATACTGGAAAAATAGAGGGTATCCTGGTTCCTATTTTGGGCTGAAGCAATATATTTTTTTTTCAGGGGATCACAACACATGGTCCATTTTAAACACTTGTTTGTTTTAATAAAATTAAAAGTAATATTCAATAAAAAAAGCTGTGGTGTGATGTTCAGTCAGGACTCTTGCAGTCTTCACTTGACAGTATTTCAGTCTGTGATGGGGGTTTGTTTTAATTTGCCTTTCCATAGTAGGGAGGACTGTACTTATTAGATCTTACCCTGCCTAATCTATCCCGAACACCTGCTGGGAAGCTGTAATACAATGTCAACTGCAGTGGTGAGATAAGGACCTGATTTGCTTTTACTTGACACTGTTTCATATTTACCGTATTTCTTCAAAAAACATTTTGAAAATTTTGGTTTGTGTGCATATTTGTTTAGGCTGTCCCATCAATCACTGCTGTGTTTCACTTCCATAAGCAATGCTGTGGCTGACTCCAGTGTGTCCCTGCATGAGTCTCTTGATAATCTTTTATATGAGATGCAGTCTGTCTCCTTCCAGACTTCATACATCCACAGGCTTATTTAATTTTGAGACTTCTTTCACTTCACTGTTCTTTATTCTGTGGATAATTCAGTACTTCATGGCTTAGGCAGATCTTCATAGAGACACTCATTGATATTGCAAGAGGCATAAGCAACATTCATCTACAAAGTGTGTTGCTCCTGTGACTTGATCCAATGTATGATTTTTCAGTTACCTGTCGTACTGTTTGTAACGGGTTCAATTAACACATGAATCAATTTGTGAGATAGTATTTGTGACAAAATACTTTTCATAATTTTTGTACGAGGTATTTCATAGCTTTTCTTAGATGCCTTATCACACTTTGGAGGCAGACAGTTGACATGTCATTTGCGTTAGAAATAGCATTCAACAAGATATGTATTATTTTGTCTCTATATATACAAGCAAGATTGTATTCTGTATTCCCTAAATTGAAAGACATTACTAATTTTGATGTTTCCATAGAAATATAATTTCATTTATACATGCTGACACCAGAAACAAATATGCAGATGAAAAGATAAGATTTGAAAGAACAGTACCCATATATCATTACAAATATATTTCTTGTACATGTGTATATTCCTGTATAGTTTTGTGCATGAATAATTTGTGTGTGTTCAAATGAAGGACAAAGTGTTTCCCATATTTGGCTCTGGCAGGATGAATTTTGTGTGAAAACTGTACAAACATAAAGGTTCATTATTGGCCTCACATCTGAGGAAGCTCTAGAGCATAATATTTTCCTCCAGAGTCCTCTTTAGGCTTGTATTTAGTAAATGAGCTTCAGATCTTCCTGTTCTGTGCTCTTCTAGCACAGGAGGAGGAGCTTTGGCTGGTCAAATACTGCCCAGCAAACAGAGACGTGAGTGTAGCACGTCTCCACCTAAGTGCTGCATTAGGACAGGCATGTGCTGGGAGCTGATCCCCATCTGCATTCCCATCAAAGAGCCACCTGAATAGGCTGAGTCTTGGTTCCCTTGTGTCTAACTCCTTCCTTCATGTAGAAGTGAAGAGGCAAGGGAGTGGGATGAGAAGGTCGAGTGTGAACCAAGGTCCTGCCCCTGGACAGGGAGAAGAGCCAGCAGGACCCAAGGGCACAGGGGAACTCCTGAGTCTGTCTCTAAAGAAGTACTCCACGTAGCTAATTTAGCTGAAAATTTAGTTTGGCTGTCTCTTTACATCCTTAATGCTTTTCTGTGTATGAGGGAGAAACCACTGTATAACTGGTGACTTTTATTATGTGACTTTCACAAGTGCTTTTTGATTTTGTATGTGACTGGTTTTTCATGTGACAAGTCCACTGCTTTTTCCAACAACAATGCTATTATGTTTAGAGTTACAGAAAAAAACATACAGAGCATCATGCTATAGAAATTCTGGTGATTGTGTACTTACTTAATGACTGATTTCCACTTGAGTTTAGAGCCAAAGTTACACAAGCAATTTTATAATCAAAAGTTGCTGGGTTTGAACACTTCGTGTTCTTATGAGGGGGCCTCTCATGTGGGATTAAATTTACCAGCTGCCAAAATACTAAGCCTGAAAGAGAAGGATGCCATTTCTCTTTTTTTATTTCTCTAAGTCAGTTTATCCAGATCAGAATTCTGGGAATATTCAAAAAATAACAGCTACTTTGTTACAGTTCTAGATATGTGTGGAAACTGGAGTTGTTGCAGTTGATTTTTTTGGTGTTGTTTTATTTGGCTTTGTTAACGGTGAGCTGCCAATGAAACGATTAAAATTCCACCCACTTCAGCACAATCTGTATAAACATGGGCCTTCAGAAGGCCAGGGCTCTTTTAGTTTTAATCTGAAATATTTTCAGTATTCATTCAGGGTCTTCATTATTTTTTTTACACTCTGTTCTGCTTTATTGGGGTCTGCTCCATAAAGATGATCCAAAATGCTTGATGCTTCCCTGGCTAATGACAGGGGTAGGTGAGGTGTCATCTCCTGTTCCCCTTCCATGGTTTTCCTGAGGTTCTCTGTTGGCTGTCGGAGCTCAGGTGAATTGGAGATTGGCTATTTTTGTGAAAATGTATTCATCTTTAACTCTTTAAAATGGGGTTCGTTTCTTTAGGGTAATGTAATTGTGGGTTGCCAAACAACCTTCAGGCATAAGGAGCAGACTCCCAGAGAAAATGTAGCTAATTTGAGGTGATGTGGGGACTCTCATCAAAAAGCTTTGGCAAAGCTTTCTTGTGTGTTTTTGAGTAGGTAAGCATTAAATCTTTGCCTCATCCCCTTGCTAAAATAAATGTAACTGCAGACATGAGCTGTGGATACCTAGAGAAACAAAACTTCCTTTAATCAAGGAAAAGAGAAGGAAAGAAGTCACTGGGACTATCACTAAACCTGTAAAATTTTTCTGGAAAATACAGACAAATGTGTGAATCACATCTGTAATTTCATTACAATTATAATAAATTAGAAAACCAAGAATTATTCAGTTGTCTTTTGTCCTCAGGTGCTTTTGGCATTCTCAAAGTTTGCTATTTGGTCTTTTATGAGAACTTCACAAGTGCTAAGGCTGTCATATGGTGTCTATTATCTGAGTTATAAGCCTTTGTGTCTTTACTGGATCTTCAGTTACTTTTTTATTAGTAAATCATATTTGGGATTGCAGTGTGATTTTCATTACTGATTTTAAATGTGTACTTAAGTACACATTTAAAGTGAGGGACTTAAAACTTTTTGCATTATATTTCAGAGTTATTTTTCTTGCAAGATTATTTGTATTGATTGATAGCTGTTTCATGTGTTGAGTGTCAATGGCAATATAATCTTTTCCTTAATTTAGTACTTCTATTGCTGTTCAGACTGACAAATTGCATACATACTCAGTTATAAATAGTGAATAATATATATAGCATGTAGTCATGTTTTATTTATGGTGATGTCTTGGAATTCAGTTGATGAGGCAGAAAATCAGTACTACAGAATTGGTTAAATAATACTGAGTATATATAAGAGAAGAACTGGAAAGTGTGTAAAACCACACTGTTATTGAAATTAAGGGAATTATCAGAAAATCAGTTAATCAGCACTGTATGTATATTAAAGTTATAATTTTAATTTGGATCAGGTGTGTGTATTTTGAAGCCACTCTGTTGATTATCTGCACTCATTGAGCTTGATTGGGTTCACATCCTGGAGCAGCCTTGGAGCATGTGGATACAATTGTTCTTATATGAAATTAGTCTGCCAAATGCACTAGTGTGTGCCTACATCAGGTAGTCAGGATATTTGAAGAAGCAAACTGTGCTGTGCTTCTACATCTGAGAGCAGGTTGTTGGATATCTTGGACGCTATCTTGTCAGCCTCTTCTGCCAGGTATTTATAGATTTGGAAGGGAAAAAATCCTTACTTCCAATCAGTTCTCCAAGCTTTAAGGAAACCTGTTCTTGAACTGAGTTGAACTAAAGAAAATGCTCTTTATTATCAACAAAAGAGTTTGTGATTAGAAGTTTGTTTTCCTCTTGAGTGTTTACTTCCATGTAAACTTCATCAGCAGCTGTTTACTCTTCAAATTTAATATAAATTCTTTAATGCAACAAGAAGACTGAAGTTTATAGTAATGAAATTTTCACATTCTGAAAGTTTATTTTTTTGGAGATATTTTCTGAGTGTTAAGGATGTCACACACTGTCTGTAGCTGAGTTACAATGACTTGTGTGCTGTTTTAAAGGGTGAGATCTCTATAGAAATAGTATGTATTTTGTCAGTCACTGATACTTCTAGTCTCCAAAACCCTTGGATGCAAATTATACTTGGCCCTCATTATTTCTGCTCTTTCTCATCTTTATCTGTAATCAGTATATTTCAAAAAGAGTGAGTATGGATGTTACTGTGCTAATGTCCTTCCACTATAAAGATAGAATACAGAAGATGCAAAGAAATCAGACATCTTTTGTGTATTTTCTTTATTTTCTTGTTGATCAGAAGACTGGAGCACCTCTCCTGTGAGAGCAGGCTGGGAAAAGGAGGCCCCAGGGAGACCTTATAACACCTTCCCGTACCTGATGGGATAGGACAAGGGTGGATGGCTTTAAACTGAATGGGGATAGGTTTGGGTTAGATGTTAGGAAGAAACTTTTCACTGTGAGAGTGATGAGGCACTAGAATAAGTTCCAGTGAAGCTGTAGATGCCCTGTTCCTGGAGCGTTCAGGGCCAGGCTGAATGGGGCTTTGAGCAACTTGGTCCAGTGAAGGGTGTTCCTGCCCATGGTTGTGGGTCAGGAGTACCTGGTGTTTAAGGTCCTTCCAACCCAGACCAGTCCATGATTCTGTGTTTCTAAGATGTGATCTTGGAGGAAATGAAGCACCTCTTCCGTGCTCATGCTCATGTCAGCAGTGATGTAAACACAGAAGTGGCAGGGATGGGTGGGAAGAAAAGTCATGCTCTGCTGCCTCCCGGTGACCAGTTGTATCAGCGTGGGTGTCCCAAATACTCAGAGCTGTCTGTGTCCTTCTGAGGCAGCTGGCACTGGGCTGTGGCAAATAGAGCAAAAGAACAGTGAAGCAAGAAGTGTTTCTGTGGCTGGGGCCTGCTGGTCTGTCCTTAGTGCATTTTCAGAACTGGCCCCTGGGCTAGCAGGGACTGCAGGGAGGAGGACAAGCTGTTTTGGGGTCATGACTTTCTGCTTTGCATGGCAGAGGGTGGGCCCAGCCCGGAGCTGGCCAAGCAGGCAGTGTGTGTACAGGTTTTGTGTAGCTATCCCATGAGAGCACAGACTAGGTACCCGGTGAGATGCAAGTCAATGAACTCATCGTCTTTGTGCTCACCTGGCACAGGGTTGCAGTTGTCTGTATATGCAACAACTGAAAGTGGAGGAAAACACTCCCCTGTTGCTTTTGGACTGCCTAGGTCCAAGGCAAGCACTGATACTGAAAAAGAAGACTTTTTTTGTTCAAAGTGATATCTTTGCAAAATCTGTGCTTTTGTCTACTAAGGAAAGAATATTCCTTTTCGTATTTCTTTCTTCTAGATAATAAGTATACTTGAATAATGTGTTAAGCATCACAGCTCTTCTGAGTAGGGAGTACTATCAACTCTTGACTTATTTTCTAATGTAGTTTGGTCCCCAGCTTGACTACAGCAGCAAAATTTCACAAGCGTTTGCACAGAATTTTGTGTCCGTTTTCTGCAAAGTTTTTCTTTGGCATATTATGTGTTGTCATTTGATACTGCAGTTTTATATTCTTCCTTTCCTACCCTGCTCCTACCGTGGTTTTCATATCTGTCAGAGTGGCTTTATGGCTATTTGCAGTTATTTACCTTTTTCACAACTCTAGTTTAGTATGGTTTATATTTTCTTATTGTTACATTACACTTTCAGGTCATTAATCTCTACATTCTTTTCCCAGGGAGATCGTGGAGAATCAGACCTCGATGGTCTCCTGGAATTTTCTTTAGCAGAGTCCAAGGTCATGAGGCTGAACGCATTGTTTGAATATTCATCCAGCAGGACCTTTGGATATGCAGTGTCTGAACTCAGTTGAGCACTGCTGCTTGCAATGATCAGTCTTTGTTTATTTAACCCAGGCTGTACTATAAAGAGGTTTTGGTTACAGGCATATTTGGAGTCCTATATAGATCACAGTGTCAAAATGTCCTTGTATTATCTCTGGGAATCTTTATTGTTGAGAGAGAGACTCTATTCTTTTCACATGGTTATATAATTCATGAGTTATTCTAATGGCTTTTAAATCTTATTATTTGGGGATATTTTCAATGAAGTTACAAGGTCAACGTTTCAGAAAAAAAGTGAGGCTTTATTTTATAGCTGAGGGAGTAAGATGCCTGCATTACCAGCTCCAATAGAATTTAAGTTTAGCTAAAAAAATCTTTTACCAACATCTCTTGGTTTCAGGAGGACCTCTCTCCAAGAAGCTCTTCTCCAGATTTTGCTATTAGACAACTCCAGGACTTGCCAGTTCCTGAACTTTGCCAAACTGCAGACAAGTGATTCTGATGATAGGGGGCACTTTCCCTGTGGCTATTTCAGTCCTTGGGACTGAGAGGAAAATGGCAAAAGTCACATATGCTTCCACTTAAATTTCTTCTAGATGACAGGAATAGTTATAAAAGCTAGTTCATGAATATTCACAGAGGAAGAGAAATAGAAACTCTAAAAAACTGTAGAGGACTGGAGGTATGGGGTTAGGATGCCTTCATTCTAGACCCAGCCTCTGAAGAAATCCTGATGGGGAAGGTGGGATCATTTAGAGGGAAGGAAGTAGATTTTTGGTGTTTCCAGGGAGATTTATTGTAGGACATATTGGGAACACTCATTTCACCTTTCATACATATGAAGAGGTTGTTTCTTTAAAAACAATACATGGATGAAAGAAATCTGCCAGACCTGCAGTGTTCAGCATTTCAGTCTCTTAGGGACTTTCAGAAGATACGTGCTCAGAGCAGATTGGGTGCTTGTCTGTAGGTCTGTGGGATGCAGTCTCTATGGTGCAAACCCATGACACTTTGTGATGTCCAACAAAGAAATAGAATTTTGTGTCCTGCTTGTGATCACATCGCCTCTCCAGCTTCCTGAGATGGAGCAGTCCCCATCCAGCTGCTCACAGGCTGCTCTCCTACCTGCACAGCAATGCTCCACATGAGGGGCACAGCCACTTCTGGGATCCACATTGTGTTAAGTCTCAGTTGTCCAGGCTAGCTTCCAATACTGTGCTTAGTGCAGCTGTTTCTGCTGAAAAGGTGCTGGAATACTCTTGGGAGTGGCTGTGCCAGCAGTCCAGGGCAGGTGTTAATCTCCAGTGAAGGGGAGATGACAGGCAGTGGGGCAGGCCAAGGGCTGTAACCTCTGCAGTCAGCACAGCAGAGCGACACGTGGCCAAATACCTCAGCTTTGGGAAGGCACTTAATACCCACTGTGCTTTTATTTATCATTATACATGCCAAATATGCTATCTTTAACTTATGCAGTGAGAGGTTTTTTTGTGCTGGAGATAAAACTCATGTGATTGCAGCTCAATTTTGCAATATCCATCCATTCTGTGTGGGATATAAGGATCATTTTGCCGTAGGAATAGTTGCAATATAACTGTAGGCTCCACTGCAGCCATTTGTAACATTTTGAATGGTTATGGCAAAAAGTATTAGGAAATGCAGTATTTGGACATCACTGTAAGTTAGTGCGTGCTGCTCAAGGAGCTCTGCATTGGTCAGACTTTATGCTGTGGAACTGGTCATTCTATCACTGGCTGTGCCTAATGCTCAGTGCTGTAGAAGCAGATGAAAAATTAATAATGCAAGTGTGTGCGCCTGTGTGAATATAATTACAGAAGGAATTCATCCACAGTAACTTCAAAGAACACTCTCCAGCAGGCAGAAAATCACAGTTTAACGCATGGAGTCTTCTGTCCCAAGACATTTGTCCGTGTTGCCTTACAGGGCACAGTTTGTCTTCTTTAGCATATGCAGTACAAATGATGCAACCCCACTTTCAAACACTCAGCTGAGACGCACAGCCCTTAGAAACGCTCATTATTCCTTGGCTTCACTCTTCCTTTTACTTCTTATTTATTCAAACAGATTACATTCCCATTTGGATAGGATTAGCTGTGGTTTGAAAGTATTGCTGCAGTTTGTCCTGTGAACATGAGAGTAGTATTTAGCTGAGTGAGGTCTGTTTCATGACCTGAAACCTCTTGGATAGGGCACACAAGAGTGTCAGCATTTGTATCTAACTAGATTTCCTGTTGTATAAAGGCATGAGGCACATTTGGGGACCTCTTAGGGACTTGCCCATGGGGTAGAACATAGCACTTGGGGGTTTCTTCATAGCTTTTTTTAGGAAACATGGAATTGTTTTTCTACTTTGCTGTTGAGCTTCTGATTAAAATTAATGAATGTATTCAGAACAAGCTAAAATAGTAGCACTCAACATTTTGCTGTGATGGAGCACACAAGAGGACCCTGTAGAGTGACTTGCTTGTGCATGCATGTTCCCAGTGTGCCCCCATCCCCATATAGCCTAATGAAACCCATATACAGCTGTTTATCAACATTTAGCAAAGTGACTTTGTCCTCAAACAATTTAATTTTGCATTTTTAGGGCTAAAAATAGCCAGGTAAGTGCAATAGTTGTGATTTATATTTGTGCGATTTAGTATGGCAAATCCCAATTTTTCTAGGCTTCAAAATTAATTTGTCAAAATGCAAAACAGGGCATTTAATCTGCTCTGAATAGCTGTGCTGCTCCTATGAACATGAAATATTTTTCCTAATTTCATTTAACAGTTTTATTTTGGATACAAGTAATTTTGTTAGTGTTGGAGCCCATGCACAGTAACATAGCTCTAATGTTGAAGAACTGAAATTCTAATTGATTGGCCTTGTCTCTCTGAATGAAGAGTGCAATGTAAACAAGAAAATACAAGCCATAAATGGTGAAAAGCTTACTTTTTGGAAATTAACCTCCTGAGCTAGACTACCAAAAAATTGGTGATGAGATCTAACCTCAGCATGAATGCACACTGTTATTTTAACAGGAAACATACAGGTTTTTATCCTCTGTAATGGAGGTATTATTAAAGCACAGTGTAACTATTTTATGCTAAGTATGTGTTTCTTAGCACAAATTAAATTGTTCCTGGGCTCAAATTGAAGTAAGGTGAGAATTTGTTTATATTAATATTAACAGGGTGCAAACTAAACTAAGTGCAATGGAAGTTTCTTCCTTGCTCCTTCACTCCTGGGGAAGCACTTCCAGCACCCCAAGGATGTCCATCTCAGGCCATCCTTCTGCTAAGGGGGACTCTCTGTACATGCACTGATGTTCTGAGGTGCAGGTTGATCCCACTAGGCAGGAGGTGAAGCATAATCCTCACGTTAAGTGGCTTTAACAAAGGACCTCTGAGAACCCTTACCTTCGGGAAAGACATGATTACCTGTAAAGGGTCTGTGACTGAGGAAAAACGTTTCTAACTTTCTTAAGCATCATCTCAGGAAGAGTAGGTTTTCTTGCCACGTTGGTTTTGTGAAGCAGCAGCCACAGATATACCACGAGATGACAGGTTATAAATCTGGATTGCAGCTGTACATCTTGAGCCATGTGAACTCAGGCACAGTCAGTTCTTTTCCTGACTATATTTGCTTAAATGAAGTCTAAGACAAAGCTTAAGAATACATGAATATCTACAGCCTTAAATGGGAAACGCATGTACCTGTTCATAATGCTTTTTTTCAGTATGTTTTTGATGTTCCAAATAAGTCTGTATCTCTTAGTTTTAATTCATGAGCTCTGAAGAAACTTGTGGCTAATGTTGTATGCAATGACTAGTGCAGAATTCAGCATCAGGAATGTGAAAACTCTGGTCTGGTGTCTTCTTTTAACATTTCTGTGCAGTTTGGCTTTTCTGCCCATAGCCAAATATCCTTTGCTATATTCAGGATCTTCCTTTTGATGAAGACTGCTCTTACCAGCTGTATCCCATCAGGTCCTGATGTTGCTGCTCTGTAAATGGTAGTCACCTTGCATGGTTCTCTGTACCTGATGTAAAGCTATCTATAGTCAGAGAGACTTCAGTGAGCTTTGTGTCAGACCCTTTCCCAGCAGCTGAAGCTGCACCAAAGAACCCCATTCCCACAAGAAATTGGAACAATCTCGAAACTCTCCATGTTTGCAACTGATTCCAGATCTCGTGGTATAGTTTATCTCATCCTGAGTAACACTGAGAACCAGAGCTTACTACTCCAAACTGAACCTAGAAGAGCTGAATCTGTTCTTCGCTTCTATTTTTATACCCCAATGAAAAGCAGTACCTAGTACTTAATAGCAAACCTCTGATTTCTAACTGCAGTCCACTCTCAGAATCAAGGAACTGGAGACTGGTTCCTCATTTTCATTTTTCCTAGACTTTTCCCATCACTTTGAGACAGTGAATAAATTGCCCCTCTGTTTTCTTGGCTATATGTCCTCATTGTACTCTACAGCTGAAATGAATTCTCGGAGGGCAGGAAACTCTTTTCCCAAATGTATTTGTAGTATATCCTTATTTTCGTGATAAGGATGGACTCCTGAACTTTTCCTAGTTACCCATATTTACACATTATTTAAGAAAATTGAATTACTCCAATTCCTTGTTTTATCTGTATTACTCTTTAACAATATTCAGATACACATTGATCAAGGTGGTGAAACGATTGTTATAAGAATCCAGCTTTAAAAGAAGGGTGATTCTTTGATTGCTTTCTGAGATGCTAAAAGAGGGGACCTAAAGTGTTTTAGCAGTATAAAGTAAGCCAGTGTATTTTTGTATTTCAAATTGTTATGTAAAGACATTTGAAGCCTCCTGTAGTTATTAGGGTTGTTTAGATGGATCCAGGGATATCATGCAGAGCTGCAAAAAGCATTTTGAGATTCAGGTTGGTATCTGGTGATGCAGTCTTCAGAAGAACTGCATGATGCTTTCCAACAGCACTTTACATTTTAAGCTATACTAATAATTTTCCAAATACATTCTGAAGGGCTGGTAGCATTTCAAGAATGTGCAGAATCTAACAGGCAGGGAGAGGTGAGGCAGCTGTGGCTCAGTGTCCCCAGGTCTGGTTGTATCCCCAAGAGGAATGTGTGCACACTGTGTGTGTATAAACACGATTACACAGACACACAGATGGAGGATACACAGCAGTGGCACAAACAGGAGTGCCATCCATGCCTGGTTGGTTTCTCCTCTCCAGGAGATGTAAGGATGTAAGGAGGTGTAAGATGAAAGTCAAATATAGACATCTATACAGCACATCTTTATATACAAATATACAGTGTATGCACATATGTGTTCTCAGTCTAGCCTGCAGCTGCCCCTGGATCTCTCCTAGTCTCCCCAGCTGCTGGCACCTGGGCATGCAAGCCAGTGCAGTTGCTGGTACCCCAAAACAGGGACCTCTCTGCCCAAACTGCTGCATTCAGAGCCTTGCACAAACGTGCAGGCAGAATAGACTGCCCACAGGGATGGCCCCCTCCTGTGATAGCTAGGGGGATGATGAATGTCTGTGGTAATCAGCTATTAATCAGCCACCCTGATGAAGAGGCTCTGAGCTCAGAGCTGCTGAGGCTCAGGCTGCGTGTCTCAGCTGAGGTGTTCCTCCTACTTCTTTACTGGTGGGATAGGCAGGAACCCTGAGGTGAGGTAGTACCTAAAGGTTATGAATGCTCATTTCCTTAAGGACCCTGCTGAATATTTGTTACAGCACTGTCTTATTTTTTTTCTTTTTTCCTGGAAAGCTGAGTGTAAATATGATTGCTTTTGATGCTCGAGTTTTGGGATTTTTCTCCCACTGCTGAGAGAGGGGGGCTGCAGACATAGCTTTTGAGAAAGTGTAGCTGAAGCTGTGTGCCCCTGTGGCAGATCGCTGGGAGGCTTTCAGGAAGGCTTTGAGCTATTCAGTGGGAAACAAAGAGAGCACTGGCTTGCCCTGGAAAGATGAGTCGGTACCCTGGAAAGAAGGAGCTCTTGGTATGTGTCATATTACTCTGAGTCAGCTCTATCACTGAAGAGATTTAATGATAAAAGCATGTTTATTCAAAATACAGATTTACAGGAATGGAATGAAGTAATTAAAAAAGTGAAAATCACAAAAACATATTGCTAAGGGTACACAACGCAAATTCTTCTTTTCAGCTTCAGCAATTTAGGTACTTTGTGAGGCTACTTTGCTCTTCCAGTGTGCTCTGCAAAGTACTTATAGTTAAAGGATGAGTTATGGGGATCTGGCTTTGGTTTCCAGAGAGAGCTGCTTTGGGTAATCTCCTCCATTGCTGGCTCAGGAGGGGACAAGCTCCTGCCTCTTTCCTGTGTGACTGGCCCTGGTCCCTGTGGTGGGTCAAAGTCACTCCCACCCATATCTCACCACCCTGGATTGATGAGCATTTCCTCATAACAGCGGTTTAAGTAGGCATTAAACTGTTTTCATTGTGTTTTTATACTCAATGCAGCATGTGACTTAAGAGTTTTATTCTATGAGCAATAGCAATAATAGATTTTTTTTTTCTTCACCATATTTATTGTACTTGCTACCCCAGGTCTGTAAACCCGTGGAAAGAGAAACGGAGCACCTGGACACTGATCTTTTCCTATCTAAAAGATTAATATCTCCAAGGACCTGCCAGAGTCTGGTTCCTTACTGTTTTGTTTTGCTGGAAGTGGTCTTTGATAGAATGGAAATAATGAAGAGGGAACCCCTAAAGAAAAGGAAGTAAGCTTATTAGAATTGTTGAGCTTCAGATCTGGTTTTGGAACTTGAAGTAGTCAACACTTGGTTGAAATTAAATTTCAAGCCCCTAGGCTGAATTTGTGACTAAAACTGAAGGAAAGGCTAGAATATAAACTGACCTTCAGATATTAAAGAATATGACTCTCTTTGCATTTAGGGTGAAATTAGAAAGAACTTCTGTCCTAAATGGAGTGAAATTAGTTGATCCAAGGTAACCTTTTCAGTTCACTGCACTGGTTAGCCATCCTGTAGGATGAAACAGATCCTCATCCACCCCAGAAGTGTGTGGATAACATCATCAGGAAGGTGTAGTGATTAGTAAGATTGGTAAGGTTGTCCTGAATAAACTGCATTTCAATATCAACATTTAGCCTGAAACAGTGAACCAGCCTTGAAATTGGAACAGTTTTCATTACATAATGATGGGAATGCTTGAAGATAGATATTTGAGGTGCCAACCATCTGCTGTACCAGCATTAACTGCAGTCTTCAGTTTTGATGTGCCGAATACTTTCTGTAGCCTAAATGTCTGAGTCTGTGATTGTAATACTGAAGGTTGCTTTAGTGTTGATCGCTGCTGATGTGCACTGTCTTTCTCCATGTAAATAACATCATTCAAGTAGTTTGTTCCAGCTGCTAGCTCTCTCGGTAGGTGTCAGCTGGAAGCAATGCATTGGTACTAGAAAAATCACTGATAGACAAAATTGGTGTCATTGCTTCACTGCTTACTTGGTTGACTTTATCGCAACAATTTTTTTTCCTTAGCTTTGAGAACTATCTTATGTAATTCTCTGCTGAGCTGCTGAACGCTCTGGTGTCCTTGATGGGACAGGTCTGTTCAGTTTTTCTTTCAAAATGCAAGGAGGTTCCCTAGGTCTATTGTGTTGCGAGCATCTGGTAAGGATTTATTTATTTTTGACTGTAGAAAACACTGGATTGAAATGAAAAAGCAAGAACTTGACCTTATTTTAAAACCAAATATTGATTTTTTTCCCCCTACTGATAAATGGGCTTTGGCAGCTGGTAATCAATAGTTCCGACCTTTTGAATGTTTGTGGGATGCTACACTAGATGCAGAGCAATTAATTGTTTCTAGTGGTTGGAGAGGAATTTGAATGTTCTGCTGGGCATCGATTAGGCTTTATGGATCTTTCAACTCTGGTAAGACTCCAAAAATGTGTAAAAACTCTGTTTTGTAAATTAAGATCAGAAACTATTATTAGCTTTTGTTTGTAGTTCAAGCATGATGTCATATTTGGCATAGTGCAAAAGAAAAACTCCCAGCTCGTGGATCTGTTCTTTCTCAGCTCGGTGTCTTTGGTGTTTGCTCTTGAGGCTGTCTGTCTCTCCAGAAGAGGAATGGTTTGTGTGATACCAGCTTTCTGAGGGCTGATTTAGTGTTATCACCCTCATGGGAAGAGGGACAGGAGGCTTTGTTTGGAGCTGGTCATGACTGCATGATTTCCAGCCAGCTTATCCTTACATAAAAGTGTCACAACTTTAACTTTTTCTGCTGGTATAAAGTTCTCTAAGGACATTCCAGATAGACAGCCCTGGGCTTTGTGGGAGGGGCGCACAGGATTTGCTCCTGCATTTTTTGCCTCTTTTCCCAGTCCTTTTATTTATATTGCTAAATGATAATGCATATTTATATATGTTAGGTGACTAATTTAGGGTTAAAAAAGACTTGTGGAAGCATAACATCACGAAGAACCCCTTGTGTTTGATTTTGTAAAGCATCACAGGAGACAATGTTCTTCCAAGTTCCATGAAATAGCAGTGTGTTAATGGCCCTTTTGTAACATCTTTTCCAGTCTTTCTTTTTCCCCTCCACAAGGAGGGTGAGGACTGCTGAATTTTAGAGTAACTACATTAAGTAGGAGTCACTGTACTTGTGGAGTAATTTGGTCTGTATTAAGTATCTTTTCGGTTATTTGAAGTTTTCTGTAATACTTATTTGAATAAAGTTTGAATCTACAAAAAGCTTGAAATCTTCCTGTGTATTGTGACTGTTTAACTTTAATTTACTTTTGCTGCAATCAGATATAAACGAGGTACGTTCATTGGAAAAGCAAGTATAAGGAAAGGGAATACTATTTATCATTCAGTTTTAAAAAGATTCTTTCAAACCAGTCACATGATCAGTTTGTAAGGACTGTCTTACTAATTTTCTGAAATTATTGTTTCTGAGTTCATTGACCAAGTATGCATAAGTGTTTAACAAGAACACTGTAGGATTTGCAGTTAAAGGTAAAATACGTATTTGTCAGATCACCGGTTTCTATGGTTTTTTTGCTGGCTGAAACATCCTCCTTACTGTTGTCTGTCGGAATGTTTCTTTCTTCAAAATGTGGAGTTTCTTTTTCTTACAAGGTTGAAAAGTACACGGTAACTTGAGGGGCAGAGGAGCCAAAATACAGTATTAGAATAATGGCAGATTTACAGCCTGGTAACTTATGAATTAATAGGACCATAAAAGTAAGCCTCACACTTCTAGAAAGCAACCACTCTCCTCTTCCTAAAGGAATTGCACAACATGTTTATAGCTACAGTGTATCCTGAGAGGAGGCATTTTACACTGTCCTTGTATTGGGCAAAACAGAAGAAATACTAAAGAAGTGGACACTGAAGAGATAAACAGAAGGGTGAACATTCCAGAGCTGTAATTTACATTTGTAACTCTGCATTGGAGCTAGATGTCATGAATGAAGCAGCTGAGCCTCGCAGGCGTGTGGGCAGACAAGGCAGCCCAATGGATTCCCTGTGTTATGGCAATGGGGAGGTGGGGCATTGCCAATAAAAAATGACTGATGCTGCTGTGTCTCAGCCTCAGATGGCTCCTGCAAGACCAGGCAGTCATGCCTGCACGTGCTTTGCAGCATTCCCTGGCAGACAAGCTCTGTGCCAAGAACTGGAACCAGCCCTTGTGCTGCAGAGGTTATGTGTGTGTGGCTTTTGTCTTGCTGCTGCCCACTGCAGGCTGGAAATTCTCCTGGCTGGATCTTACTGCAGAGATTAATACAAACCTTCCCCGGATGGTAATGACTTACAGAAAACACTTGACAGCTGAGTTTTGTGGAAGGCTTTTGTTGACATTCACTTAAGATAAACAACATAATTCCTCAGCAGTTTTGCAAGTCATGAGCAATGGCATGGTTTTGGACTATTCTGTTTAAAGCCTTTAGACCATAGTGGCAGTGTGTGTTTTGTGCCAGTAATGTTATTTTGTAGGGGCTTGTTTAAACTCTTAACAGGTGTCTTAAAGGCAGTAACACATCCAGAGACTTTTTGGAAACCATTATTGTATTGTAGTGTGCCATAAGGAGTCAAAATTAAACAAATGCTCATCTTCTATGTTCTTGTAAAAGTTCTGCCTCAGATATTCAGCTTAGCCTGGTAAATAGTCCTGACGTGGCCTGTCCCTCTTGCTATACATTCTACATTCTTTTACATGTGTAGTGAAGCATTTGGTCAACACTTTATGTGAAATATAACTTGATATTAAAATATCCAGTTTTCAGGGCTGTACAGAAAGTAGCTGCTCATGAAGTACTACCTCACCTCTCTGCTTCAGTAGCTCTAGTCTGGATGGTAAGAATCTCAGTGTTGCAAAGAATGGGATCATGACAAAGCAGCACCAAGACAGTTAACAAATGTCACCATTCCACACATGTTTATGTTTTATAAATAAATAAGCCATTTTAAAGTGTACACTTAAAAAAAAAACAAACCAACAGCTTTTACTATGATAACTTTTTAGAACTAACTTTAGGAGAGGTGAAGAATGTTCTCTGTAGAACTGTGCTCACACTGTTTTAGAAATGGCTTTCCAAATACAACAGCTGGATTTTGTATTTGTGTAAATGGTCTTGGTTTCTAACTAATGTAATACTACAGCAGAAGAAATTGAGTATGAAAACTGTAATGTAAATATTTTTAATCTCCTGCTATTTATCTATCTATCTATATATATCTCAAGTTCTGAATGTGCTGTCAGATGCTATAGGCTAATGTTTCCTGAGACTTTGTGAGCGAGAGGAGGTGGCAACTCTCTGAGCCTGTTTAGTACTCTGCTTCATATCCTTCAGATGAGAAGACATTGAGATTTGTTTTCTCTCCCTGCTCCAAGTATTTGCAACCTCAACAGCCAGCAAAGAAAGGATAAACAGTGACACTGCTGAAGAACATTCATGCAAGAATTCATCTAAATTCCTGCAGCAATTAATATATCTACTGGGGATTCATCACATTTCTGAGTACCAAATAAACTCAGATATTTACAGTTGATATTAAGACACCATTTGTCTTACAGCCCAGCATGACTGGTTTTTTATGGCTTTCCTATCCCATAGTCAATAAGGGAATCAAGAAAATGATTCTTGGATCTCTGCTGCTTTGCTGTTTAATTGCTCTTCATAATAGCTGGAAGCTGCTTTCTGTCTGTTACTGACACATATTTAGTCCAAATTAATTGTGAAAATCAATAGCCTATGGAGCACATTACCAGCTTTAAAAGACAACTCCCACACCCCATGCTGAATGTCTACAGAAGGTATTTTGTGAAATTCTCTGTCTGGACTTCTAACTTATGCAGTCTTCTCATGGAGCCCCAAATTTGCCAAGTTGTCACAGGATGCTTACCGTAGACTGTTAAGGCTTTAAACTTTGTCAGCTTCTGAACAGAATATTATACCAGAGATGTTTCTCTCTTTTTTCTTTTTCCTTTTTTTCTTCCTGAGGTACAATAGTTTAATTTGGAATCAAAGACACCTAAGGCTCTTTTATAGTGCTTCAGGCAAATAGTCATGCAGTTCAAGTTCCAGTTTATAGTAAAGAATTGAATTTGAAAATTCTAGAAATGTGATACTTGCAGGTTTATTTTCCTCCTTAATTGTGCTTCTTATATGCATTTGATGGTGGATTTGTATAAAGGAGCTCCAAAAATGACAGTAGCATTTCCTTGTCTTATTCCTGATGCATCTGTACCCAGTAGCATATGCTGACCTTTGTTATCAGGTTAAGTTTGTGCTGCAGAATCAGCTGATTTAAAACAGGGAGTTTAATATATTGATTGTGAATTGAAGTTTTTGTAGTTTTCCCTCATTTTCACAGTGTTCAGTCTTTGTTCTTATTTTCTAAAAACTCTAGAATAATTATTCTTTACTGCCATTTCAGTACTTACACAAAGCAGAAGAGGTCCAGGTCCCTACTACGCTGCCTCCCAGGATATCGTTTACAAATCAGGAAGAGGAAAGTTGCATGTAGAGGACCATCCAAGTGCCAGAGATGTCCTCACTGGACTACAAACTGTGTAACTGCACCAACTAAAAGCACTTTTGACTTTCTGTAATGACAGGGTGAATTTAACTGAACTTGGGCTTTCTTTGGTTAATTGAATGCATAATGGAGAAAACCTACAGTGACTATTTCATGATGGATGCCAGGAAAAAAACCCTAATATTTATGTTAGATGAGAGCAGTTAAGTTGATGAAATACAGTCTCCATTGTCACCCTTTTCTCATCATGTTTGTGACATCTGAGCACAAATCCAACTGTTACTGGTTTGTTCCTGCACATCTTTTGACATCAGAATTGGGGTGGCAGGAAATTCACTTGAGACACAGTTATTTTTAATCATCATACAGAGTTTATATTTTAAAAATAAATGAAGTTATTTTTACAAAAGGGCAATAATGCGTGTGAACATAACAGAAAAATCACAGAGGAGACATCAAATCTTTAAATGTTAAGTAAACTGCTTTACAAATCCAGTTCCCATCCTATCTGAGACCTTTCCGCACTGAGAGTTTGGAAGACTGAAATGCGTTTTGCAATTGACAACACTATTTTTGCTTTAGCATTTTTCTTTTTTTCAAATGCAGATACCTAAAGAAAATTTCTCTGTGTATTCTTCCAATTAATTTCTGCTGTATCCAGAATATTATATTAGACTTTAAGGCAAGAACAGAACATGATGACTCTGTTGAAGCCAGCTGTTCCTGTATCTACCCCAGCATCCTGTAGTTGAAATTAATTGAGTTGTGATTTTTTTTTCATAAATACAAAATTAATAAATGCAAATGAACACTTGCACTAATTTTTGTTAGTTACACTGGCTCCTGATGTCAGGTACATAACCTGTTTGAAAATTTGATCCCTTTTTTCCCCCTGAGCCTTTTATGATGAATAGAGGATGTGTTATCATGGTCTGGGTGACCTAACTAAATGCTTGATTTAGCTTATTCATAGTAAAGCTAAGAAGGGCATTATAAAAAGTGCCAAAAGCCTCAGAGCCTCCTGGTTCCCAAAATTCTGTCCTTTGGCTGGCATAGAGGCTTAACTTTAAGGCAGAATAGGTACTCCCTGTCATCTGATAACTGTCCTGGGATGGAAAATGGTATGTTAAAAACATGAGTGGTTAAGGGAAAAATATTAGGAAAGCAGGACAAAATCAGAAAAAAATCTCCACAAGAGTGGAGAAAATACTGTGACCAGCAGGTTTTTCAGGCTGTGTTGACAGGATAGGGCTGGGGACTGTTAACAAAGAAACTATCTTTTCATTGATTGTATTGTGTAGAAGGGGAAAGGGCACGGCATGATTTTTGTAGTAGAGTTGAGCTTTATCAGGCAAATGCGCAGTTCCATTGTGGTTTCTTTTTCTGACACAAATAACACGCAAAAGCAGAAACTTGGTTTTATGGGTCAGAAATGCATAAATGCTCATATTCACAATATGCACACCTCTGGCCACACATGTAACTTCCACTTCTGACACAGAAAATTAACTACACATAGTTAGTAGTGAAGGTCAAAATCTAATAAGATGATCTGCTTCAGCGTAATGTATTTCATTTCGGTACAAAAAATGGTGAAGCTGGACTAGACATCTAAACCAATACACATGCAAAACTAATGAATACATTTTGTACTGATTGACACAGGTTGTCTTGCTTAACTTCTTTGGCTCCAGGAATAAAAGAGCTATTGACCTAGTTCTAAAAATATAGAGGATCAGGTAATACCTTAATTCTGATTTATTTGGTTCAAATTTTGAAACACTATCACTTACAGCTGGAAGATAAGCAATGGTAGGGAACAGAGCCATCATGAAATGCTGCAGACTGAAAAAAATCACCTGCTTGTCCTGGGATGAGTGCCATTGCTGTCTGACAGAAACACTGGGCTGGTCTCTCATCCTCTGAATGGGATGCAGATGTTTCTAATGGAAGAGGAATTTACCTGTACAGCATAGGGGATGATGCAGCAAGAGGTAACACTTAGCATTTTGCATGTGACTTCTTGTATCCAAACACAGGACTTTTTTTCTTTTTTTCTTTTCTCTAAAGGCATCCCACAACCTGGTAAATATTAGAAGCAGATTGTTCATATACTGGAAGAGATTCTTGGCAGCTGTTTTGGCTGACTCCATTTTAAAATGAAGTCCTAACAAAATAGTATAAAAAGTGTATGTGGAATATTGTACCTTTGTTTGGCATTTATGCTATAGTGAAAAAAGTTTCATTAGAGTTATCATCATCATTTTTACATGGTAGTTGGGCATCTAGTCAAAACTATGTATATTCATAAATAACTAAGCCTATGCCTGGAATATTCAGACAATATATGACATTAGCTTTCCTTATTGTCCTTTCTTTGCTCTTTCTTTTTTTCCTTTTTTTTGGGGGGGGACATTAGATTTGAGAGCTGGGTCCAATGTTTGAATCCAATTATTGGATTATTTTAGTTACTCCCCTCAGCCTTTTCTGCACAATCTTTTGGTTTCTTGTATTGAAAGTGGGCTGTAGTTAATCTTTGAGGATGTTCTTACTGAAAAGGGAAATTGAGTGGATTGATGTTTTCCTATTTTTCTCTACCTCCTTTTAGATCTTAACCAAAGGTGAGACAGAAAAATGAAAATCAAAATCCTGGAGTCTGCAGATTAGAGAGACAGAGATATCAGTCTCTTGCAGTTCCTTAACACTTGCTTCAGCAAGCTCCTACTAACAGCCAATTTGTTCTGCAGAATATTGCAAGATGCTTTTTATTACCTCTGTTGACAACCAGTTCCTACTCTCCATGCATGCAAGAAGGTTTATGAGCCCTGAGCTGTCACCTTGCCTCCCCTTTTAACTTGCATCCTTGGATGAAATCTGGACCTTCTTGTAGACCTTCTTCCTTGCATATTGGTTTAATTTCACGCTGAGTTGACTGACTTCTTGCTCTGGACTTTGCCTTGATGTGACCACATTTGTTTTCAGTATATAAAGTTGCAGTAAACCTATTTCCTGTTTTGTTGTAATTCTTTACTTTAGTACATTTTAATGTATCTGTCCATGGTTTTTTCATGTGTATGTAATATCAAATAGAGAAGAAAATTCAAGATGATTTGAAAGAAAGCTTTATCAGCATTAACATGGGAATACTTCTGTTATTTCTGGGCAAGGGCCAGCAAATTATTTATTCAGGACATGATAAATAAAGGGGAAACTATTGTAAGAAACTATCATGTATAACCCACATAAATTATATATGTATATATATGCAGAGAGGAATACTTTTAAGCATTTTGAATTCGTTAAAGACCAGAGTTAATTCAAAATATAAATGTAAGTTTATTAGAACAATTCTATTGATTGAAGAAGCTGATGGTTTCTAGAGCTGTTTAGATGAGATGAATTCTTACCAAAGGAAGACAGGCTCTAGGAGATGCTTGACTAGATGGGATTACTGGCTGACTCCCTTCAGGACCACATCCCCATCTCCAGTACAGTTTGTCTGTTGTGAAGTCACCACCTCCAGAGCCCATGGGCCTGAGGCAGGAGATATTCCAACTGGAATGATCCCAAAGTTAGGAATTTCTCTCCCCTCTCTCACCTGTTTGCTCATTCCCAATCTTTGTCCTAGCACCCCTGGTGCAGCCCAGTTAGGCACACTGTCTTTGCATCTCCAGCAGCAGTGTTATTTTGCTGAGCAGACATAAGAGGAACCAAAGGGCGCTTTTATTTTTAGCAGAACAACATTCTAGGCTGGGGTTGATTTATAATGACTTTTATAAGGATCAGGTTTTGTCAAGAAAGAAAACAAATGCACTTGAAGCACGCAGGCTGGACCCACAAAGGGTTGGTGAGACATGAATTTTGTCATCTCTAGCAGGGCCTCTTCCTCTCCCAGTTGTGCAACTGGGATCACTGGCATATCTTGGCCCTTTGCTCCAGGGACCCCTTGGAGCTGTGATGAAACACACATGCTGCCTCTGACTTGAGGATCCTCTTTTTCTGAGACTGGATTATTTAGCTTGATGCAATTGGAGCTTGGGAAGCTTCTCTGGTGGTGTAGAGGACTTCCTTTCAGTCCTGCTCACATGATGACCTTATTTGTAAGAGTGCAATTAATCTTCTTTCTTTTCACCACACTGGCTTGCCCAGTGCCTCCAACTGCAACATTTTTGTTCTGCAAAGTGGAAGAAAATAACATCTTCCTCTGAGATACTTAGTCAAAATAAGTAGTTCATTTGAAGCTCACTGACGATCAGGAATGTTGAGAGAAAATCTGATGGAGGGATTATTTATGGTTTTGAGGATGGGATATATTTGACCATAATTGTGATCTGATCCTTAAAAGAACATAGAAAAAGCTGGGCATGGTTCAGATCTCTAATGTCTAATTTTTCACTGCTGATAGTGGATCTAAGCAATCTGCTGTGCCTTAGGAATAAGATCTTAGATTTATAAAAGTTAATTTTGTAGACACAGTTCAGTAGCTGTCAAAAAAGTATATAAAAAAAAGTTAGGACTTATAAAGAAGAAAAAAAACCAACCAGAAACAACTTTGAAGCATTTTCCTGATCCATCCCTGCCTCCTGTGCTGTGGTTTGCCTGGGAGTAGCCTCAGGACCCTCCAGCTGAAGTTAAGTGAAACTCACCCAGAAGATGGACTTTGGAAGCCCACCTAATGTTTTTAACGTGCAAAAGGACATTGAGTCTTATCTGTTCCAAAGTAATACCCCCAAACAGGTATATAGGGCAAGTCCTCCTCCCTGCACTCCAGCCTCTGTGGTATGGGAGATGTGGAAGTACCTGGAGAGGTTTCTCTCTCGGGGGTGTACAGGAGTGTGCTGCATGGCTGTGCTTGCTGTGCCCTTGTTCTCCTCTCTGGTGTCTCCAGGGACTGGGGACCTGATACTGGGCCAGGCTACCTGTGGTTTGTTCTGGTTGGGCTTTCAGAAATATTACTGAAAAATAAAAATGGCCATATTGTTTTTCTTTTGGGGTCATGTGATAACTAAGGATGTTATCAGGAACAATGTATTTGTTGTATCCCTTTCTCAAAGAGAGAGGAATATGTATCCTGTAGCTAAGACAGTCCACATCCCTTATTAAGGACAAGCTTATCTCTCTCATGAGAATTAGATTTACTGCTGCTTTTAGCAAAGGCCTGGGAATGGGATTCTCTGGCTGAGCTGCACTCCAGCCCTTCCATCCTGGATGTTTTCCCTCTGTAACCTTTTCATGTCAGAGGACATGAAAGGATTTTCTTCCTCCTGGTGATGCTCCATCTTAAATAATTCTGTCCTATGTAACTTGAGTATAATGTCCTCGTTAATTGTCACCATTTGTATGTAAACCACAACGGTTTTTTTCTGCCATGTCACAACAGTGACTGAACTTTGGCTATCTGAAATGTGCCCAGATGCAGACACCTAACTCAGATACTTTGACTTACTCTCTGTCTACTCGCTACTTCTATTTGCCAATTCCACATGTTACTTAGAATCACAGGACCAAAGAATGGTTGAGTTGAAGGTCTCTTAAAGATCCCATGGGCATGGGATCCCTGTCATGGGCAGGGACACCTTCCCCTAGACCAGGTTGCTAAAAGCCCCATCCAGCCTGGCCTTGAACACTGCCAGCTTTGCAGCATCTACAATGGTGCAACTTTTTCAGTCTCATCACACTTATCATAAAAAGTTATTCCTCTATGTCCAGTTTCAATTTTCCCTCTTTCTTTTTTAAAACTGTTTCTTCATGTTACTACATGTTACTACATGCCCATGGGAAAAGTCCCTCCACAGCTGTTGTAGCCACCTTCAGGTACTGGAAGGTGCTGAGATCTCCCTGAAACCTTCTCTTCTCCAGGCTGAGTAAACCCACCTCTCTTAGCCTGTCTTCATAGGAGAGAGGCTCCAGCCTTGTGGACCCAACAGGACGATGTCAGTCTCGTGCTGGGGCCAGAGCTGGACACAGAACTCCAGGTGGGATCTCACCAGAGAAAAGTAGAGAGGCAGAGCAGAGTAGAGGGGAAATTCAAGCTCCTGCGCTTTGGTGATTTGTTTTATCGGTCTCAACTTGGTGGGAATGGAAGGAGTAGATACAATATGTGGTTTCTGAGCCACAAAAATGCGTGAAACTGCCTGGGAAGCACACCTTGGGGAAAATTAATTACAAGGGCATTTCAAGTTGCCTCCGATTTCTTGATACATAACAGCCATAATACATGATAATATACATAATTTCTTGAAACATTCAGTTTGAGGCAATTCCTTGGTTCAGTGCCCAAACCATGAGCCATGAGGCTGAAGGAGAGTGTCAGCAGCAGAAGATAGGCAGCAGTTTGAGAGGAAGGGGGATAGGTATAGATGCATAGAACATTTGAAAACCCATGATTGCTCCAGTAGTCAAAGAAGTGAACATTTTAAAACAGACCACTCTGCAGAAATAGTGAAAAACTTGAGGGAAGGCTCTGGTTCCATGTTCTCAAGCAGTTTTTCTTTCTCATCCAGGTATCCTAAAGAATTGTCTGCAGTGGCCCTGCCTACATGAGCAGTGAGCTTTTTTGCAGGTGTCAGTCCTATTCATTCCAAGGTCATAAGCCTTGGTATCAATCTTGGTTTTTTCATATAAAAATGATTAGTAAATAATATGCATATGCCCATATAGTATTAATGGTGCTGCCCATATAGTATTAATGGTGCTGATCAGGTGGTGAGCTGTCAATTCTCCCTCTCGCTCTCCTTTTCTCTGATTTATGTGCAGGCTTTGGCTGCCATCCCTGGAACCAGCTGTGGAAGATCTTCTGATGCCAGCAGCAGCATCTGGATACCTGGCACAGCTCTTTGAACAGTTGTCTTGATTTCTATTGCGGTCAGTGAGCAGCTGGAACTTTTTATCCTGCCTGGGTGATTTTTCTCTTTGGCTCACCTTGAATTATTTGGAATTTATGTGTTTCCAGCCCGTGGGGGAAACAGGACTCTTTGCAGTTACTTCTCAGTTCTTATGTAGAGAGTCCTTGCAGCTGAACTATAGGGAGAATTCCCTTTTGCCTTTGTGTTTGTATATGCTTTTTACAGGAGAAGCACACTAAAATTTGCTTTCACCCTGAAGCTACTGCACACTTACAGAGCACATGCTGAGACTGTGAGTACGAAAGGAGAAACTTTTGTAGAGATGCCTAAAATTTTTTTAAAATATGTTTTGTATCAGAAATTTCTAATTATACAAGCAGAAACTTTCTACATTGTGTATTTTTTTAGATCTAGGGTAGGATTCCTACTGGCAAATACAGATATGAGAGCAAAAAAAAAACCCTATGAATTAGTAGTGATGGACTTCTCCCATGCCATCATCTGGGTATGAGGAGCCAGATTCAGGGTCTTGCTCTACCTGGTTCTGTGCTGTGACAACCTGGCTGAAAAGGTGGAGTGTTTTCCATAGCAGCCTTTTTTTTCAGTGCAGCTGAGATGTAATCCCCATAACTCACTGAGTAACATGTGTGCCTGAGAGACAGGAGCTTCCCTGAACCAAGGGGTGAACTGGGGGGATGGAGGAGGATGTGTCTGTCCCCAGAATGTTAAAGAACTATGTTTTGTGAGACAAAATTAGGTATCAATGCTGCAATTTCTTTATTAAAGGTCTTGTTAGTGGCCTGGTCCATACCAAACCACTCATTCTTCTCTCAGGCTTCCTTACTCTTTTACTGCACGTGGGTCCAAGATGTCTGGGGTGCAGGTTTCATCATCCTAGAAATACGCCTCCACTGCCCTTTGCTGTGCTGAAACAGATCCTTGCCTGGCAGCAGTTTCCTTGGTCTGCAAGCAAACACACAGCCCACAGCAGGAGAAGCCAGAGGATTGCTACCAAATTAGGAGACTGGGTTGCTGGCTAGGTCAGCAGAGATACCATGGAAAAGTAAAAGACAGCTTTCAGATCCACCAGCTGCTCTGAAGGCGCCTGAAGTAGTTTCTGGAGCAACAGCTATTTTTGGGATTGCAGTGGAAGTGAGCAAATGTTATTGGGTTGCCTGGGGCTTCCTTTACTTAGGTCTGGGTGGTCGTCACTTTTGGTACCTTTGGACAAGTTTGTTTTGGAGAAAAATCTTCATTGTGTACAAAATGAGATTCCCAAACTGCATTGGGGGAGTCCTTCCTGGGAGAAAACAAAGCAGGGTGTTGGCACTTGTGGTGTGGCTGCTGCTGGGCTCACAGCTGTAGCCACAGTGTGAGCTGGGGGCCCACAGCCTGTACCCTGCCCAGCTTGGCTGCTCCCCTGCTCTACTGGGTGGAACACAGGGACAAGGGGGTTCGGCCTCCTCAAACTCCTGCATCTCTATGGAAGTAGCCACGGAGTCAAGGGGAGATCTTTGCAGGTGATGGCTTTGAGTTCCACCACCCTGAGTTGTTGGTAGCAGAAGAAGGAAAGGAGAAGTTGAGTGTGGGTAGCTAGAAATAGCTGCTCGTCCCATTGAGAATGGACAGGCTGGAGACTGCTTTTATTTGTCCCCACTGGCCCTTTCATTTGTCACCTGAGGTCCCTCCCAAGCTGTAGTGATGCCCCTGCCTCCCCATGGCTAGCCCCTCCAGGTGATTTTGGGGTGCAGAACAAAACAAGACAGAAGTCTTGTCAGCTAGTGTTCATTGTAGCTCTGACCTTTTCAAAATAATGGGCTTTATTTGGCTTTTCCCAAACAGGTTGGGACACCTCTAGGTCATTTTGTGCTAACAGCAAGTCGGCAGTGTTACTCACAGGACTTTCTGTGATCTCCCCTACCTGTGTTAGCTCAGTATTTCCCTTGCTTGGCAGATGTGTTAACTGAAATAATAGGGGAAGATGTGACTGTGGTTACACATGGTGCTTGGCAAGGACTCTTTGTCCTGTACGTTAGCCACAGATTTATCCTTCTGCTATGCGTACCGTCAGTTTTTAATTTCCTCCCTTTATTCTGTATTCCAATTTCCCTTCTTTTTTTCTTCATTATCTTTTCCTTTGCCTCGCCTTGTTTCTCCCTGTGGTTCAGTGCCTGCTGTCTTTTACTTTGGATCTCTCCTTAAGCACCAGTGAGAACAGAGAGTGTTCACACGTACCACACACAGACATTTCCTACCCACAAACACACACCGTGCATTGGGATCCCTGCCCACAAGGACATGTGCACATGCCCAACTATGTCTGGTGGGTTTTGCACCAGTAATTTAACCTAAGCCAACCAGCTTTTATTAAACCCACGACTGTCAAATAGGGCATAGGCAAGAACCACAAACCATATGTTTCTTCTGTTTCATCACATGCTGCTCTGTGTGCCTCTTAGAAGTAACATGGATATGCCCCTAGGGAAGTTATGGCAAGGTGGGGTGTTTATTAGAAGACAATCTTGGGATTTGTAGTTTGGACTGATCATACCGCAGATAAAAATATGTGTATATGTTCTGTGCATTTCAACTATCAGCTACGATTATTACAGGGTGGTATTTTTTTGTTTGTTTGTTTTTGTTTTGGTTTGGTTTTTTTGTTGGTTTTCTTTGGTTTTTTTTTAGCAAGGGAGAAGTAATTTTTGAGTATTTTGTAATATATTGCTTGTTACTTAAAGGCAGGTTATCTGAAACATGAAGATGTGTGCTAATTCCAGCTTCATTCTAGAAAATACACATTTAGTCAAAGAGGAGGCTCCAGATTCCTGGTTGTTATCCAGAGTTTAGTCCAATGACATTTTAAACAGAGACAGAAAAAAGAAAAATTTCAGTAATTTTCCTTTCTATCAGGCTGAGAAAATATGGAAGATTCTCTTTTGTTTCAATGGACAATTTACTTTGTGCCGTACTTAAGTGGCTCTGCTGGTGATATATACCCAATCTAAAAACTTCCCTTAATTCATAAACTGTTTACATTGGAGAATATTCTTCTCCAGAACTGTGTTGCTATTTTTAGTTCTGTTAGTGTGGGTGTATGGAGGATGACTGACAGGAACTGAACATTAACAGTGATCTTAGGCTGCTCCAGAGAATGGTAATTCCTATCTGAAACATCCTTAAAAATATGCGATTTGAGGACTTAGTAACATGTTAATAGTTGGATGAAAAGAGCATTAAGCTCTACTCTGACTTTTATTGAAAAGAGAGATCAGTCTGAAATAATTTTCATTATAGGAGAAGTAGAGGACACTGTTTTGTCTCCCACAGACCTGAATGAGAAGACAAGGAGAGTGAATGGCTATGGTAGGTCCTCTCCATCCCTCCCACTTTTTGGTCAAATCTTCATTTCCTTGATTCTCTGTATTTCTAAAATTCAAATTTCTGGTTTTTTCCCCTAACTGAGCAGTTCTAGTCTCATAAGATTTTTATGAAATAAAGTCTGGACTAGTTATGGAAGACAGAGGCAGTATAGTGAACACCTTAGTAACTTTTCCAAAGGCAAGATCGTTCCTTGGTTAACCATTTCTTTTCTTACAAACTGAGTTGCTGTTGCAAGATTTGTTTTCCTCATACTGAATGCAGGGCCTATCACAAATCCATCTTTTGGTCCTGGTTATCAGATCAGAAATGCTGTGGCCATGTGGAGCAAAGCACTCATACAATGTTGACTTCTTCTGCTCTTTCAATATTTAGGAGTTAACCTTATGCCAGCAAGATTCCTCTGTGTCAGATGTTCTGGCCTTCTGCAGCCTGCATAATAGTATAATGATTTGGCTTATTCAACAAAAATGTAATTGTGTGTCTGTTCCTGGCCTGGATCAAATTTCTATTGCTGTCTTATCCTGCAGTGTGCGGGATGAATGTCATGGAGCGTGGAACCACCCATGATCAAAGGCTCTTCCTGGGTATATTTTCATAGTCTTCGCTATGACTGCATTAGGAATGAAATAGTGAAGTGCAGGTCATCACTTGCAAATTTCAGAGTTTTATCTGTTAAAATTGATGTCATTCAAACTGCTCTTGGTACTTAGCATGCAGGGTCAGGCAACTCTGCACTTCTAAGACCCCAGTGATAAGCCCCTGTTTTTGCATCTGCTTGGCCTGGAAAGAGTTGGTGTTTCATGTTGTGTGAGCTGACTGTGTGCTGCACCTTTGTGTGTGGGACAGATGTTTTCAGTTACCACAAACAGAAGCTAAGAAAAAATAGTGGTGATCTTAGTGTATCATCTCACTTTATTGCAAGTGACAAATGGAAAAGTAATATTGCTTTCATAATATTTCAGGCATACTTCCTGACCACTGTGTTACTACTCAATCCTGAATAGCTAGGAATTTCAAAGGGGAAACACAAAAAAATGAAGACATTAAGAGATTTTAAATTGTCTTGCTGTATCAATTTAGCCCAAAGTAGAGTACTGAGCAATGTTATATTTTAAACCATAAAATATTTGCTTTCAGTGGTGTGTAATTGAGCTGCCAGTTTACCTCAGTTTATTTTCTCATAATTTTTTCACTACTTTTACAGAAGTAGCACAAAATATTCTTCTTCCCTGCTGTGATTAGGATTCATCATCCCGGGAAGATTTCATTTTTCCTTCTTTTTCCATGGTAAAGCAGTAACTGATCAAAATCATATCCTTGAATACTAGCTAAAAATTTTTAAATTGACAAAACCCATCAGTCTAAAAGAGAAGCCAGCTTTGCTATAACATCTGTTTCTTTCAAGGAAGCAATAGTTTCATTTGGGATGGAAAATATGTATTCATGGATATGAAAATGTTCTTTTGTGGTATTTTGGTGCATTTGTTACATTCCAACACTACATTTTATATTACTACAGACAGTTTAATGCTATAAAAGAGCTGCCTGTGCTAACTGGTAGAGGATTAACCTTCATAATGCAATTCATACCCCCAAGTGTTTTTCACTGTAGCACATTTCCCCACTAATCTCACTTTTGTTACTTTAGCACCTGTATCATCCAAAATGAATGATTGCCTTAAGCATTAAGTTCAGGGGGAAAAGTTCAGCAAAAGTTGCTAAATAACATTTGTCCAGGCTGGGACAACCTCTGACAAATGCTTTTGAAGACCTTTGGTGAATGTATTGAATTGTTATTTTCACAAACCAATCTTCTCGAGAGGAGAGGTGACAAGGAAAATGGCCAGGCACTGATTTTGAGAGGAGGAAGCTCTTGTTGTCTGGAGCATCATGGAAGAGGCCATGAGAGCAGCAGTAAGTAAAGCTGTGCTCCACGATGCTGACTGACCTCATTGCCTTGGGCCCTGTGGATGCCCATGGGGGAGGGAAAGCATGGGCAGAACAGCCAGGGCAGGAGGTCAGGCACAGCTACTCTGTGAGCTTGGAGAGCTGGCTGGGGCCTGGGACACAGGGAGATACAGGAGCTGTGCTGGAACGTTAACCTGGCACACATTAATGCTTTCATGTGAAGTGTATAACCTTTCCAGAAAATTGTGTATTTCCAGTGGGAGGCTGGAGTACATATGTTTACTTAAAATACCTGGTTGTGTTCAATTTTTAATGCATTGATCTTTTTTCTTCTTTTTGCTGTTTCTATTTATCTATTTCTATCTTCTTGGATGGTAAAACCAGGCCAAAAGCTCTCAAGAAGTGCAATTACTGATAGTGTGGCAGCTAGAGAAGTATTTACGCTGTTCTTACTGGAATGATCTTAACAGAAAGGCAGCAAACTCTGGACATAGGCAGATCAACAAAATAAGGGTAATTTATTACACTTGGCAGCGTTTGTTGTTGTAGTGAGTGGGTGTGAGAGAAATATTTTCATGATTAGCCTCAGATTCAGGGCATGGCGTTGGATCAGATTGTTAGTTATAATGTCTATCTGGTCTCAAGTTACTATGCTTACAACATGGGTTGCCTACAATTAGTAACTTGTTCCAGGGCATAAAACTTCATTGTTTCCATTTCCATTCTGTTGCAAGTCCTTAGTTCATTACCATCAGGTCACTTGTGGCAGAACTCCAGCAGGGAGCTGGGACTGCAAGCTGGGAAGTTGCGTTCTGGATTCATGGAGAGGGAGAGCCTCTCCCTGAAGAGAAGTCCTTATAGTTGCCAGCAGGGAGGTCAGGGCTGTGATGGGAAGCAAGAGGGCTACAAAGAAGGGAAGAAGGAGATGGGAGTCTGTGCTGCTCTGCTGCCAGGTCCCAGATGGGTGGCACCACAGGTGACACCTGCCAGCTAACTGTTTTCAGCACCATCCCTCCATGGGGTCTCTGGGTCTCCTCTGTGGATGACCGCCCCCCTATTTAAGTCTCCTGGATGATGAAAGTTGGTTCAAAAGCATAAGCATTAAGTTGCAGGAAGTGGTGTCATATCATAGCTCTGTTTTGCCTTTAAATGTCATAAGATTCACGAGGAATCCCATCCATTTTCAGGTGAAGGAGATGTAAGATGTTGTAAGCAAAGGGGGAAAATTATCTTTGTGGAAAAGAAAGTTAGAGATGAACTCTAGGGGAGTTTCTTGCTCTTTTTTTCTTTTTCTCTGTTTTTCTTGATTTTTTTCCTTTTTCTTACAGAGATTAGTGAAACAAAAATACATTTGTAAGAAGGTAACTCTGAGATTTTATAGCATACTTCAGTAAAGCTCAGAAGGATGGTGATGATATGCAGCAAACATATATCATCCACTGTTAAAAAGACTGGAGGAAAATTCTTGGTGTTATTGGAATGATAGAAACTTAATGCCCTGATTCTGTCAGGCAAAGATATGTGGAAAAAGCCTATTTAAGAGATTATGGGAATTCATCAGGCACAAACAGATGTGAAGGCAGCCTTAAATTTTGAGATTGATGTGATTTTTGCAATACAGAACATTTTAATTACTTAATTTAGGTGCTGGTGCGTTTCTTGTCAGCATGCTGACTTTTGGCACTGGTGTCACAGTGTTTGAAAACACTGCATCATATATGGAAGCAGCAATTGCCCATGCATGCCCTTGCACTATAAAATGCCCTGGGTAGACTCGAACATTTTAGTTGTTTATCACATGCAACCGTGGTATGACAGGCTGGCTAAATACAGTAAAACAGGAGAAGAAGAATGTGGGACGACAGCCTTCATTTTTCTGAATTGCATAACTCCTTCATAAAACTAATCTCTTTAAGGACAGAGGATCAAATTCTCATCTCTCAATGTAGCTGAAGTTACCCCAGCAAATCTGGAATTACTCAGGAGACTCTCAATCCCTCAAGCCCTTGATCTTTGCATAAACTCTCATAGCATGAGCCACCTGCTGAGGTGGAAGCTGTCATACTGCAACAGCCAGAAGGACCAAGAAACCTTAAAAGTAGCAGAAATAATGAGTTCAAAGTAAATCAACTTACCTGTCTTGTTATTTTGCTTTTGTTACTAATTTTTTATCCTTTTTTATCCTTTCTCCCATTTAGCTGGGTTTACGTTATAAATTTGTATATTGCAACATGTATGCGGCCCAGCTGTGAGCCTCCTTAAACATTTATGTCAGGCTAAACTGAGTAAGTATTGCTGACTGCATCTGTTTTGACTTAACCACAAAGCAAAATATTCAATAAGGAAATAATATATAATGACAGGCAGCAGCAGCAACAGAAAGAAGACAAAAACCGATAAGGGGAACTTTAAGCATCAAAGACAATCGCTCTGCCAGAGGAGTCACAGTACCTGCTCCATCCTTGCCCTCTTTCCACACTGAGGACCAATGCTTGTCTTGGCTAGCAGGAAGCAAACACACCTTCATGAAGCAAAACGCAGCACCTCCAGGAGCAGTAGATCTTGGTGGTGCTTGCAGACTCTGCAGGAGCTTGTGATTGTGGTCATCATTCCATGCACAAAACCGTTTTGGGAGTAAAGCTGGTGTGGTGGCAGAGCAGGAGGGAGCCCTTTGCCCTGGGACAGGTGCTATGAGGTGCACATGGGATGTGACACACCAGTGAAGCTGCAGGCATGGCTTTTGCCAAGTGCCAGTTGAAAACATGCACATGGACGTGCTTCACCTTGGCTTGAAATGCCTTCTGGGATGCTGGATAGCCTGCCTTGGGATCAGCTTGTAAATTAGCCTCTCTGTCCATCCTTCGAATTACTTCTTTCCATGGACAAAGAGTTCAGGCTTTATAAGCTTATTAAAGAATGCATTTTACCAGAGTGGTATTGAAATGCTTCAGCCTCTTTTAACAAAGTCCTTCAAAGTCCATGATTTTCTTTCAAAGGAAAGAAGCAAATAGTGTTATTCCAAATTTTGCCTTACCTCATTACATATTTTACAAGCAGGTCGCCATCTGCACTGTAATGACTTTCTTCTGGGAATATTCCTTTTGTTATGTTCAAATGAATTTTTATAGTGCAATTGTTTTTCACTTAGCTTTCAGTAATGCTTCAGTAAGAGCAAGAAACTCTACTAGAAAAATTTCCACCTCCATGTCAGTCAAATTGTGTAAGTCTTATTACACTGTTCCTGTAAACAACATAGTAACTAAAGAATATTTGCAATGGAGAAATATTTTATGATTGTAACTTTTATAAACAGCAAGTTTGGACTGGTATTTTGCTTGGCCCCCAAAATAAAAGCACCAAATACTGATTTTTGAGGCTTCATATCTGTGTGTGCCGATGATCAAAATATATTTAAGGTCATGGAAGCTATTTTTTTCCTGGATATTTTATATCATCCCACACAAATTGTGAACTAGATTTTCTGATGCTGGAATTTTTTTTCTTCATTTGGTTATTCCAGTGTTGCTCTTGTTCTTCTAGTACTAGAAAGTACTTCTAGTACTTCTAGTTCTAGTACTAGAAGAAAATAAGAAATGAAAACTTTTGCTAACAATCTTGATAAAAGATCCTTGCTTCTGAAATAAAAAAAAAAAAAACAAACTTAGCTTCCTGTTTCAGAGATCTGCATTACAGCTGCTTGCCTTGTACCTTGTCCTTAATTCAACATAGCAACTTCAATGTGATTATTAATTAGATAGTAAGACATAACTAAGAAAAGGTGTCCCTGATGCAGAACTTATAGTAAACAGCATACTTTTCCCTTTCTTATCTACGTAACAGCAGTGCCTTGAGAGAACACCAGTGCTTTGCAGGCAGCACTTCAGCTTTCATCTGCTTTGCAAGTACAGCTGGAGTGAGTTTCAGTGTTGGGTCAGCAGCTCCTTGAGCGCTACTTCTGTGGCAAAGCCTTCTGAACCACCTTTGCCTCCCCATGGAACTATCCTTGCTCTTCATTTTGGGCTGGACTTGCAGGTTTCTGGGATGAATGATGACTACAGTTGGGCTTTTTATAAAGCAGTAGATGAGATGCTAAGGACAGGAACACAGAATCATAGAATGATTGGTTGGAAGGGACCTTGAAAGATCATCTTGTCCAACCCCCTGCCGTGGGCAGGGACACCAGGATGCACTGCTGAAGTCAAGGCTGAAGCAAATGCCTGGGGACTACACTGCTAACCTGCTTCAGTGCAAAAATAAAATGTAAATTTTTATGCCACCCTGAACTGTGGAGGCATTTGAAGGCCCTGGTATTGTCACTGGGATGTCCTTTCACCTTTAGTTTCTGGTATATTGTTCCTGTTCTCCATTTTCAGTTTTGCAGCCTGAACTTTGGTTGTGCTGGAGAATCCCACAAATTGAAATTTGTCTACTGCTTCCTCGAACTCTGATCTAGCCACTCCCTCTACTCCCCAAAACACTAGTATATGAAGTTTTTTCGCCCAAATGTCAATTTTAGCTTCTCTCCTAGTTACTAGTGAGTGAAATAGTAGGAAATACAATCATTGTCACCACCATTTTGCTCAATTCTTTTCTTTTCTCTTGCTAATGTTTGTTTGTTTTAAAGGAACAATTAGTGTTTTATCAGACCTGGAGTGGTGCTAGAGATCTCTTACCTAAGGAGAAGGAAAGAAATCACACCACAAGGCAATCAGGACCTCAGATCCCCATGTAAACATCAGCTCATTTTAGTACTGTCTGGGGCCATATGAACCATTCCTGGAGGTTTAAGTCCATAGCTGCTCCTTTGGTGTCTTTCCTATACATTTCTGCAGCAATGCTTGGTATTTTAATTTCCAATTTGCACTTGAATTTGCCTTTTTTATGGGTAATAGTACTTGTTTCAGAGGAAATGAAAATGTGGCACTTATGTTTCCATTTGTAATTTACTTATAATGAGTAATTTATCTTAATTATTACTTTAACATAATCTTAATTCTAGTTTAACATAGCATTTTGATAGAAAATTTGTTGTGTCATTTTCCAGAAATTGTTTAGGTGTAGGCATTTAAAAATATGAATAGCTTTTACTGTGTCATGGAAAAATAAAAGGAAAGCACAAGTTTAGCACACCTGAGTCACTCTGTCTTGTCTATCATATACAGAATATATGATATCATGCAAAAGGAATATCCTTTTAATTGAAAAGGAAAAAAATAAAACCTGAACCTCTATGAAGCAACTAATTTTCTTTCAAGCTTCCTGTCTAGACCTGTAGTTGGAAAAAGCTCTCAGGAACCAGCTCTTCCGTTGCTGTCTCTGGCACTCTGCTCCCTTGGGCTGGGTGATAGCAGCTCCACTCCGCCCATCCAGCAGCATCTCCTGCATCCGTGAGAAGAGTCCCAAGAAAGCAGCACCATTTTTAATCAGATGTCCACAGGATCCCTGGAGAAAGAGAGAGATGGTTTCCTATCTCTGGAGACATCACTGTAGTGTTTACATGGCTGAAGAAGAAAAGTGCGAGACAGCACTTGGCCCTACCAAGGACTTTGCAATGGTATGTGGGTGTCTGATAGTCTCTAAGTGAAGATCCCCAAAGGACCACATCTTGTTTGATGATTGGGGCTTTTTCATCTTATTTATGTGGATCTTTTTGGCATTTTTGCTTAAAATGACAAGGGTAAAATCCTGGCCTCCTGCTGCAGTTGGTGGGAAGTTTGCCAGTTTAATGGAATTCTGTAAATGTAAAAATGTTTTCTTCTGAAATGTTGCATTTTATGTTTGTTTGTAAGAAGCCCTCCTGCTGTCAGAGCTTTGGGGTGGCCAAGGGGCTTTGCAGTCTGCCTGGTTCCTGAGCTGCTCAGCCCAGGTGGGGCTAGGACTGGCCAGGGTCCAGATCTGGCAAGAGTTGCCTCATGCTGCTTGCTAAAGAGAGCTGGATGGAGTCTACAGCTTGGTGAGAAGTTTGTGAGCAAACTCAGAGAAGCACTGGCTTATGAATGTGAGGGTTGGGAAAGCCAAACAGGTTGGTGTAACTCCTTATGACACTTCCAGGGTTTTGTAATCCCCTCTTATCCAATAATTATTGCTTAAACTTTGAGAGTCAGAGTAGCATACTGGCTACAACCATAAAAATCACAGGCCCTTGCCTTGAGGAGAACTCCATTCATTTTACATGTGAATTTGCTTTGTGCGTGTGCTTTGGGAAATAGCAGAAGGTACTGCTGTAATTCCCTGCATGGCAGAGACCCTTCCTGTGACCTGGGCTAACCCCATGGATCATTACTTGTTTGAGCTGTGAGGCTGGTCTTCAGCTCCAGACCTAATTAGGAAATCCTGTTCCCTTCCCAGCTCCTGATGGAGGCTGCTCTCAAGGAGATGTGGATGCTCCTTCACCTCTCCCCTGGGCAGCCTGAAGTGCACTGTTATCCGAAGGAAGGTACATTTGGCTTTGCAGGCAATTCTAATGCTTAAGGAAGCAGATAATAAGAGTATGAAAGTATTCCATGCCTGAATTTATCATCAAGGCTAACTGGAGAAGATAATAATTCTTCCAGATGTCTTTGAAATGCATATTTGTTATTTTTCATAGTAATGCAATTATATTGTGATCAGAGAAAATCAAAGCAAAGCTACAGTTCTTGTTAAGCAGGAATTTAAAGCAGACTTCTAAGGGAGAGAAACCAATTGCATACACTCTGTAGCCTTTGCCTGTGGCTCACATCATTGCTGTTGCTTGCACAAGTCTTGCACATGCTTGTTTAGTTTTTTACTACAATATTTATTTCCCATCCCAAAATTCCCTTTGGCTCTTTTCACATCATTCCCTTTGGCTCTTTTCACATCAGGCTTTTCTTCTGACTGAAGGCTGTCAAGGACTGAGTCCTTATAGCCAGTTCCTCTTGTGATCCTCTTTGCTGTGGAGAAGTGTTTCTGGGGAGTTGGAGAGCTTTTGCCTCCAACATGCTGCAGGATACAGGGAAAGCAAAGTGTTTATCCATCCTAAAATGGTAGAAGTGTATTGGAAACATCAGTTTAGCACACAGCATCCCATTTCACACAAAGTTTCCTTTTTTTACTCTTCTGAGAAGGAAGCCAGTGGGGTTCTCCCCTCCTGTTCCTGGCAGCTGGCCATATCAGGAGACTGGACTACAGCCTGGAGAGAGGCAAAGGGAGATATTTGCCTCAGGTAAGGCCAGGAGACCCATGCAGTTCAATTTTTTAAAATATGTAGGTCAGAGAGAAGGATAATAGGAAGGAAACTGAAAGGACTTTATAGGAAAAGAGCTAAATTGTAAACTGTTCCCGTTTTGCAAGTTGAAGGATATTGAGGTTGTGACCTGATACATGATCTCAGAGAGGACTCAGCTCCAGATGTTGTTTTTTCCTCCTTGAATGCTTATTCTGAAGAAGAAATGTAAATTTCTTCACTAAGAACTCACGTGATGATTCCAGGGCTTCCAAAGAAACGGGTCTAGTCATTACATGGCATCCTGTCTGGAGGTGTTGTAAGTGCTGTGCAGAAGGGATAAGAGCTCTCATAGCTGCAGAAAGGCTGTACATTTTGATCCAGACTGAAGTGGGATGAAGCTTAGCAATTATTTACAGTGTTCTCTTCACTTCCTGAGTGAGAAGGGGGCTTGGAGCAGTGCCCTGGTTTTGCTGGATGCAGGAAGCCTTGACTGCCTACATGGTGGACACTGTGGTTTCTTCAGCAGTTTCTTCTCCATCCTTCAGCAGTGGTCCCTGCCCATGGACCAGGAGCATGTTCCTGGGCATTAATGGTGCAGTGGGAAATATTGGCAGAGTGCCCATAGCTGCACCATGCTGATGAGGTTTTGTATGGGGAATGTGAGAGGCAATGGAATTCACACCAGCAGACTTCTGGAAGAGGGATATTGGGCTCGTGCTGGGTTGCTGCACTGGAGCAGGGTGCCTGGGGACCCTGGGGAAACTGGTGCCCATGCTGCCAGCACAGATTTGCTGGTGAGAGGTGTGTGATGCTGTCTGTGGGTGTTTTGCAGCAGGGTGGGACCTGTTCACCACCGTGGTGGCTCCCAGAGGAGCTGGCTGCATGGAGCTATTGACATATGGTCTGTGCTGCCCATCTCAGTGCTTCCTCTTTCCAGCCCATGGTATGTGAAAACCATCTGCAGCTGCTGAATGGTGCCCTGGTTGGCCTCAGCTCTGACTTCCTGCTTTTCAGACGTGTAATGATGTTTTTCAAGTGATGACAGTATGTTTTGCTGTTTCCTCCCTTGTGCAGCCCCTGCTGCTCTCATTGCCTTCAATAAAGGTGTGGGTTTCAGGCCCCTCAACAGAGTTCATAATTTCCCTTCTCCTGTGGCTTTTCTTTCATTCTAGGCATTTTATCTTACAGCACTTACAGGCTATCTGAAGTAGCATTATTACTAACTGAACGTTTTCCAAGCTCTCATTTAACACACCATCCAACTTACACAAGTAAAGAAGATGCAATGAGTCCTTAATCAGACCATCATGAAAGACTGGATGAATGGATATTAGCTCAGTACAGCCAAACAGAGTCACTTTAGGAACTCTGGAAAATGCTACCTCTCTTCATAGATATATTTCCAAATGATGTTTCAAAAAGAGGGTTTTTTTTTTTCATGTGAGGACCGGAAGAATCTTGAGCTGCAATCTGATGAAAATCTGTAAAAGTACTTGTCCATACATGTTGTGAACTGGTCTCTGCTTTCAGCCTTCCATTCTGTTTATATTTTGTAATTATTTGTGGTCCAGCTGTTTCTGCTCTGTATATATAAGAAACTAATGAAAGTTAATGGGCTTTCTCATCAGAAACCCTTCAGAATGTGTTTTGTTATTCTTGCATGTGCCATCTGTTTTTAACAAGGGCTTGGATTAATCAACTATAACAACTGGTTTAGTGGTATTACATTTTCTAAATAGATCAGTTTCATAAGTATGATTATATTTGGCATTAAGAGTTGGTAGATCTTATTCCTGTATATGTGGCTTTTTTTTCCTTCAAAGGGAATAAATTCTTTTTTATTCTGAAAAAGTCACTGTCATCGAAGAAATGTACAGAAGAGGTGAATTGTGTTTCATCAGGCATCCTAAAATCCTCTGACTGCCTATCAATGCCATTCATTAAAGAGTTTCTAGAGCAGACATTATTTAAGTCCTTTATCATAATGAATATACAAATTATCAATAATTGTTTCCATATATTTAGAGATTATAGTCAGAAATCACTCTTTTCCAGGATTTCATGTTTTAGTATTGCCCCTCTGAGCTTTCAAAGATGATGTTAATTCATTCACACTCTTCCTGAACTCAGCTTGAGGCAGATGAGACCCATGTGTGAGCTAATAATTCTAGATACAGGGCATGAATGAGATCTGAACATTTGTTTCTCCTTTTCATTCTTCTACTGGCCTATATTGAGTGGTTTTGCATAACTAATTGTATCAAATAAAATAAACAGTCCATTAAGAAGTAGTAAATTTGTGTCAGAGAGTTTGGTTGAACATGGAATAAAAATGACATACACCTTCAGTGAATAATTTCAGCTGGAAAAGCACGGAGACACATTACTGAAAAATCAAAGCATTTGTCATCTTAGAAACTAAATGTTTCCTTTGTTGTTTTGTGAAAAAGCACTTGACACTGAATAAAAAGACAATTTATTTAAAAGAAAGTAAAAAATAGCCCCTAACTTCCTAGAAGAAGGAATGATTTAATTTATAGTGATACGATTATGGGCAGTTGTTTCAGGAAGAAAACAGATATGGCTTCTATATAAGAAAATTGTATTTTCTGAAATTCTTCAGTTTTTACATTGATTCAGAAAAAATCAGTTTATGACATGAATACAGCAATACATGTAGTGTCTCAGTGCCATAAGGTGTCAGAATCATATGGTCTCATCATTTTAAGTATATGTGTGTAATAAATAATACATATATAAACAGAACCTGCTAATGTGTAGAATCATAGAATGGTTTGAGTTGGAAGGGACCTTAAAGATCATCGACTTCCAGCTCCTTGCCATGGACAGGAACACCTCCCCCTAAACCAGCTGTTCAGAGCCCCATCCAACCTGGCCTTGAACATTCCAGGGTTGAGGCCCCTACAGCCTCTCTGGGCATCCTGTTCCAGTGCCTCACTGCCCTCACTCCCAGTAAATAATTTCTTTCTTATATCTAGTCTAAATCTGCCCTCTTTCAGTTTAAAACCATTATCCTTTCTTTTATTGCAAGAGTCTCTATGAAAAAAGTCTGTATTCTTTCTTGCTCTAAGCTCTTCCTGGAATCTTCTTGAGACTGAACAACTCCAGCTGTCTTAGTCTTGTCCTCACAGGAGAGGTGCTCCAGCCCTCTCATCACATCTGTGCTCCTCCTCTAGACTGGCTCTGACAGGTCCCTGTTTTGCTGTGCTGAGGACCCCAGACCTGGATGCAGAGCTCCAGGTGGGATCTCACCACCTGAGACATTTATGTCACTCTTGCTGACAAATGGAGAGTCTCATCAGATTGTTCTGGTTTGATGAACACCGTTGAAAGTTCAAATATAATATTATAGCAGATATTGACATAATATTGGAAACAAATGTGTTTAAAGTCAGATAAATACATACATTTTAAAATATATTTCAATTTGACAGCATTGTGTAGTTTTATAGCATTTTATTATTATGGCTTCTTATGGTCTCATTTCAGATGTGAATTGTAGCATAAACACATAAAGTAAGTTGTTAATGATCTGGGATTTGAGGTTCTGTTTGGATTTAGTTCAGCTATAGTAATTTTACTGTACACATAAAATGAAAAGCACGTGGCTTGAAACTTCAGTGCTTTGCATATGAACGGCTTATTACAAGCAGTATGGCTTTATGAGTGTGCTATTTGCAGGATATGCTCCATGTACTGAAATATGGAAGTCCTGAGAAAAATGTGTTTACACAGGCTAGAAACAGAAAAATAGTGTATTCATAGCCTGTGCCAGAGAAAAAACCCAAAATATTTATATACTGGTAAAATAATTAGATCATATGATTCATATGATTTTGGAGGGGTAAATTCACATACCAAACGGTTATTTCTATTTTAAATTTCATTGTGTTCAAAATGTACCTAGGTTAATTTTCTGTTAACTTTATCATCTAGTTTTAAAATTATAATTTCTTTTAAGGATGAGAAAATATGACTTTTATCTTACTATAACAAATCAGGATAACATATATACATATATCCCCTCCCTATACATAAGTATATATGTATATACACACACACACATACAGATATATATAATATCCTACTGAAGTTAATGCTGACGACTATTGAGGTAGGCTAGACAAAGTGTTATTCTGATGCTTCATTACTTGAGGAGCTGTGGGCTTGTTCAAAGTCCATCCAGAGACTCGAACTGCAAGTGAGAAAGGGAATATGTTTCTCACTTTATCATTTCTATGCCACTGAGTACTTTGTTTTTTGACCTTAAATTGTTGACTAATTATTCTCCCTCTGAAAGTCCAGCAGCAGCTGTGCAGAGAGAGGGATGAACTGTAGGTCAGCAGCCTGCTGCAGCACCACAGAAGCTGCGCTGCTCTCTGAAATGAGAAGTTCACATTTGGGACAAGGCAACACAGCTGCTTCTCGGATTTTTTTGCTAGTGAAGGCTCATCTCTGTGATGTGGTGGGACAGTGCTGTTTCCATCCCAGCCCCGGAACCACCTGCACCTGGGGCAGTGTTGCTTTTGGTTGGAAGAAGCAAAGATTTATGATGCTCGTTTTACTCTGGGAATCCTATTACTGTGGTCTCAAGAACTCCTCTGGTTTGTCTCACTTCAGTTCCTGAGTGGTTACATATCTTTCAGATGTGTTCAAAGGTGAATCTTCACTGCTGTGCCTTTTCTAGTTCTTGCTCATATTTCCTTGGAGCCAGTACATGCTGCCAGTTCACTCATTTGCCTCTTTTGGTGGAGCTAATGCCCTTCTGTCCCAGCCTTTGTGGTGCTTGGGGCGAGGCAGAGCTGAAGTACCCTGTCCTGGTGTGCCCAAGGGCTGCCAGCCCCACTCAGTCCTCCTCGTGCTGGCCCAGGTGCAGGCTAGGGACATTCTGTAGTGTAGGCTGCCTGCAGCTGCGTTTTGACTCCAAGCTTTATGGAAGTTAAAGCAAGATTTTCTAAACCCCAAATATTTTGACAATGCTTGTTTCTTGTTGCATTCAGTTTCTCATCGATAAATGGAGTATAAAGTGAGTGAGACCACTTCTTCCACATGTACAAGGGAGGCTGCTGAAGAAACAAAAGTACCAGCTGTGTTTCTCCTGAGGAGCCAGCATGCTGACAGAGAAGGAGCATATCATAGTCTGCTTGGCGCTCATTACTTGTATTCCAAACTCCTACTTTTATTAATTTACATGTTAATTTTCTACTTTGCCACTGATGATGCTCTATTTTTCTGTCTACTTCACTTCTCGATGTCAGTTTTTCCCTTAAACATATTTGACACATAATTATCCCCTTTAAAAGAGAAGTCCCCATTGCTGTCCCAAAAGGACATGTGTTGGCCATTTAGATCAAGAGGCTTCAAGGGGGAATAATTGTGAAGATCAAAGATCCTCACATATCTGGTGATCTTTACAGCAAATTAAGTTTCTTGGAGAAGATGCTATTTTTGCTTAGTGTCAGACATCAGCCTGTTAATATCATGCTCTATTTACAGAGTCTGTTTTCTTTCCTTCTCTGTACAAAAGCAACTTCCTTTATGTCTCATCTGTTTCCACCATCACCGTCTGCGGGATAGAAATAAATTTCAGTGGGACTGTGAATAATTAGGAGATGAGTAAGTAAACCACCCAGAGAGCAAATAGGGAGAATTAATCCCTAATCCCTCTGCCCTGAGTGGTGGAGGAGAAGGGCTGGGGAGAGGTGACAGCAGAAGCAGCTCTCTGAGATGTCACTGCCAATAGTGCGGCCCTTTCTGCCTCCACAGAAGGTGCCCAGTTCAGCTGCTAAAGGCACGTGGGTTCAGTTCTCACTCAGTGTTTATGGGCTGTAACAGGCAGTAACAGCAGTTAATGTATGGGTACAGGCACAGTGTGTGGCTGGGGATGTTAATACGGGCAGCAGGCTCCCTGTCCAAATGTAAAACATGACCCCAGGGCTCTCCAGCCCATGGTTAGCACCAGCAGGTCCCTTGCTGTCCTCCAAGGGCTTCCTCTCCCAGTGGGTCATTTATTACCTACTTTAGAGCAAAACAATTAAAAGATGTCTACTCTTGCACCTTTTGCAGTAACGTATTTAAATCTCTGAAGTTGGTCTACACATAAATTAAAAAACATTCAGTTAGAGGCTGTATGAGCTGGTCCTACAAGCCACAGTGTTTTATAAACTGCCATTTGAGGAGGTGACTTTTTCCTGACCCAAACAGAATTGTCTCTTGCCCAGGAAGAATGCAGCTCAGGGAACACTTGCTCCTCTTCATGTGCCTCTCTCAGTTTTGTCTTTGAAGACCCAGCACAGGCAGGGTCATGCTCTGCCGCCTCTAAATGGCAATAATTTACCCTTAAAGAAGGGGGCAAAATACATTTTCTGAAGGTTGTTAGAAATTTGGGAGTCAGTGCTCCCACAGGATGAGTTTTAAGTAATTATAGAGGTGGTACATACAAAGTTTTAAATAGATATCAGTGGGGGTCTTTATGCTGTCATCAGATCTGGGAGCCTGATTTTTGGTCTCCCATAGGCACAGACTGCCTGCCAGCCTAGGAGCTGTCAGGGAGGTAAAAACCACTTGGGAAAACAGGATTATTTCTTCTATAAGGATATGGAATTGATGGTATCTGGTGAAATGTTTCATGCTCAAAGAACTGTCATGTTCCAAAGGGAAAGCATTTTGCCCAAGGAATTCTCAGGAATTATCATGGTGAGGTTTTGCATTTTGGGATTTTTTGGTGCTTTTTTTTGTTCCTGCAAGTGGGCTAACAAAATGTTGGTGAAAAAATAGCTAGAAATAGAAAGTACAATTTCTTTATTGTAATATTCCTCTTTTTCCTCTTTTTCTGACACTGCTGAAAGACTAACATACAAGAAATACAACATTTTAGTTGTTTCCCGCTAAGTGAGAGAGCTGAATTTAGGACCTGGCTTTTTGTGGACTGTGCCAAGTGCCTGCCATGCCTTTGTGCATGTGGCTGACAGACTAAAAGCTGCCTTCCTACTGCAGTGACAAATTCACCAGAATAACCTGTGTTCCAGAAGCACCTGCTCCTGCAGTGACTGTGTGTGGAGACAAGTAGTTTGTTTTCTGGTGTGTTTGTTCAGTTGCTTTTTCATCAGCTTAGACTGCTTTAATTTCAGCTTCAAAGTTTTAAAAACCACTATGAAGAAGACAAGTTAGGAGAACACAGCTTGATTCAGGGGAAAGATACTGAACAGTTGATTGATGCTATGGAACTGTGGCACTGCCTTTGCCTGCCCCTTCCTCCTTTCTTGTCTTCACATGGTGAGAAGTCTGGAGAGATGGCACCAACCAGGCCTCTATGGTATTTCAGTGTCACTGTGATCCTGTTGCATTGGGTTATTTTTCAAACCTGTTTAAGTTCCTGTTTCTGTCAGTGTGTCCCTGCACTCTCTTCATTTCTCTGCTGTTGTGCATAATGAACAGTGACCTTCATGCTAAGTCATGCTTCATTTTCGTGAAACTGACTACACCAAAACAACAAAATGAAGCCATTTATTTTCACATTCAGGTTTCCTAGAACATAGTGCTTAGGAGAGAAATAAGCACCTTTGCAACACAGGGAAAAGGAGAATAAATTTTGCACACATTGAACAAGAAAGTGCTATTATGTATTATCTGTATTTTTACAAAACTTTTGTCTGCTGTCATAAAACTAACATAATAGTGAATGGTTGAGAAAACAATCAAAAAGTATTCTATCAATAAATCAGTCTATAGTTTCTAGGTTTGGCTGATAAACCTTTCACATTGTTTTAGTTTGTATGTTCTGTCACATTAATTTATTGCATATTATTTTAATGGTATCTAGTATCTATCTAAATCTGCATATAGCTCATTTTTTCTTTCTTTCTCTTTGTGCAAACCTACCATTTCTGAACTCATATAAAATCAGTTGCTCTATATGCCTTGGCATCTTATGTGAGAATTTGCTCCTTATCACTGTGCAGTAGAAATCTTTAGGACTTTAATTGATTCATAAATATTTCAAAGGTCTTTGTTCTCCTTGTTATCTCTTTGGTTTACATAGATAAAATGCCTAGAATGAAACATTTGGCAGCTCTGAATATAGGGGCTCATTTTTAAACCCTCCTGAGAGAGAGACTGACTTCTTATGGTTGTAGAAATAGACTGGTGGCTCCTGCCAGCCATCACTGCCACGACCTGTCTGGTTGGGAACAGCTACCATTAAAACTCCTGATATGCAGTGAACACAGTGAAGAGGAAAGGAGGCTTTGGGTTGTCAGATAGTTTTCTCAGCCACAGAGGGAATCTGTTGCTGAACAAGTGCTGCCCTCTGAGGAGGTATGTGGAAGGGTTTTGATTTGTAGGAAAAATAGCACTTTCTAGAGTGATGCTTTATAAACTAAAATTGTAGCAGGGCAGTGTCTGCTGATAGGAGACAAGGCTCAGCAGCTGGGTGGGGAACTTGTGGTGCTGCAGGTTTGGAGGGATCAGCAAATGCTTTGCTTTAGTGACTGAACCAGCCCACTACCCTGGGCATCCATCTGTCTGTGACTCACAGACACACACAGACACATCCTTTTACCACCTCACTTCTGGGGAGAATGGACATTGCTGGTGCCAGCACCATTCTCCTTGGAGGTGTATAGATATGCCCACACCCACGTGCTTTTTTAATAGCTGTGATTTTGTTTCTTGATTGGCTGTTCACAGCACGCTGAGCTGTGGACCCAAAAACTAAAACAGCAGAGCTTTGCTGTATTTTACATCTCTGTAACTTATATATAACAAAATAACAGGCTGTCCCATGAGGAAAAGGACTAACAGAATATGTTCCTTCCTAAGACTCACCCTTGACTTGCTAGTTGCTGGTAGTTATATGCTGATATTTCTGCTGGCCTTTCTCCCATCCTTCCCTGTGCAGGTCTGTACTGCTGGCACAGTCCTTGGCCAGGGGGCAAACCAGCCCTGTCCCCCTCAGGTCCCTGTTCGATGGCCAGGCTGGCACATGCAGTGAGGGCAGCTCAGTCCAGCAGGTCAAACACACTTGTGCTGCACTAACTTTGTGGTTTTTCCATCTGGGCTTCTGCTTGTCAACCAGGGGTGTTGCAAAATCTGTGGAAATGCAACTCATCTTCTGCCAGACTTCTCTGCTCCTGGAGAATGTGGCTTGTGCTGTCCCAAAGTGCTGCTGTAGGAGGACTAACAGACAGGAAAAAGGGCCTTGTTACCTTAGAAAACTGGACTCATAATGGAAGAATATTCATCAAAACTCTGTTTTCCAGTGTGGAGTTTCCCCTAAAAGCTGTTAATGCTCAGGACCAAGAGCTCCACTAAAATGAAAATCATAGAAGTGTTTGGGGCTTCTTGTCACATCAACGGTGTAGGAATGCTAACAGATGCATGAACAGCAGGCAAGATTGGCCTCTCTGTATGATGATTTTAAAGTCAAACCTATAATTAGAGGTATGAGAGTTTAAAAATTGATGTGATTTTGTCGAATTAAAACATTTAAAGTAGTTTCTTTAGGAGGAAAGACTTAGCAGCACACATTGACTAACACAATCCATGTCACTGCTGCACAAAAACCCAAGTTTCTTGTGAAGTTTTGTTACAGAATAACCCTGCCACTTTCTTTGGAAACTTTTAAAAAGAATAGCACCATTGTGCTTGCAAGTATACTGTTTTGATGGAAATCTACATAGAAAGATTTTTCTTCCTATTACTTTTAAATTTTTGGCATAACCTCTGCAGGAAACTTAAAGTAACCATATTTGTCTTATTTAGGGAGGGGGCAGAGGTGAAAGGAAGCTCTGGGTCCTGAGTAGTATGTGTTGCCATGTTGACAATTTAGGATTTTCATGCTTGAAAATGAGGAATCCTGATGTTATTCTAGTGTTTTCAGCATGCCCAGTGGTAGGGCAGACATATGTATTATATGACCTCACTTCAGCAAAATATTTTGCTGCTTCTTTGTGCTGAAAGAAAATGAGATGGTTTGGAACTGCTGCCTAAAAATTGTCAAGTGCCAAAGCTCTGAATGTAATTCTGTGGTTTTGCTCACACAGCTTATTTTTAGATTAGCCTGTCTTCTCCCTGCTGGGGAAATAAATCAGAAATAATTTACAAACAGCAGATAAAGAATTGCAAAACTTCACCCCTAGCACAGGTTGGTGGACTGATTCTCCTGAAAATATTAGATACCTTCCTGATTTTTGCTGAGCACTGTAGAGTCTGGCTTTGCCTGCAAATGCATTAATCTTGCAATGTTGGAGTCAATGTCAGATTTTTTCCCTTGCCTTTTCAACTATTTATTGATTATTTTTCCTCTTTTCAGGGTTCATACTTTCTAAATTCCATGCAGGTGCTTCTCTGAGTTTTTTTCAGGTGAAGAGGTTCAAAAACCTCAGCCATTCCTACATAGTCAGATATGGAGCTTTGCAGTGCCGGCGTCCCCTTTAGCTGTCTGCATCAGCCTTGTAGTGATGGTGGTGGTGGTGGTCTTCCCACTGCTTCTGTGGATTTGCCCACACATTCACTCTTTGCCAGGACCTCTGCTGCTGGAAAAGGTCTTTCCATGGTGTGATGCCTCTCATCCACTCCCATTGCCATCTGTTGTAAAGTCACAGGGACTCCTGCCCTGTTTCTTGCATGTCTTAAGCTTATACTCAGAGGGGGATGTACACATGTGAGTGCAGTTGTCATCCAAATTGAAAAAATAGCTTGTTTGGACTTGCAGAAAATATCTTGAAAGATGAGGACAAATAGAAACTACCAATGGTAGTTTCAAGTTATTTTTAGGTTGTTTTGCTCTGCGAGTGAGTCTCACACAACCACACCGTCCCCTGTGGAATAACTTTGATTTTGTGCAAGAGTTGAGAGACAGGGAAAGGCTCTGCCCAGTTTTGTAGGGATCAGGCTCAGGCAGAAGAGCATTGCCATGAGGGCAGCTCCTGGGGCAGCTTAGCAGGCAGCTGCCATTCCTCATGGACCTCTGCTCCACATCAGGGTTTTGAGGTCCTAAGTCACATTTTGGAGTGTTTTGGTTTTTTTGGTTTGGTTTTCAGGTGTCTGCTGAGAGAGACATCCCAAATGTATTCTGGCTTCCTGGAAGTGTCCCCAGGTCTGTGTCCCTGCCAGAAGTGTGAGGCATGAGGGATATGAGGGATATGAGGGATATGAGGGATGTGAGGGAGCCTCAGCCCACCTGGGGATGCATAAGGAGTTCCCACCAGGCAGACCCTGCTTCTAGCAGCTGGAGTTTCCAGAGATGGGACATAACTGTTGTCTCTGCTTGGTCACGTCTCTTCCTGGATCCTGCTTTCAAACTGGAAGAAGTCATTAAATGATCAGTTTAATCTCAAAATTAGGTTATAATTATAGAATGAAAAAGCATTTCCCCTCACTTCGCCATGTTCCTCTCCCTCCACTGAAGGTCCTCGTTAAAGGGATGTAACTTTCCTGTAAGCCAAGGGACATCAAGGACAATCTCAGAGTGGATCCAGTTACTAAGCAGGCATTTGCCATGGCTGGCTTTTGCATGCTTTTCGACTTTTACTGAATATATTTAGTAAGTGCAATTGTTTCTGGTAGTGCTTTTTTGTTGGGAGTGTTTGCAAGTGTAGCTGTGCCGTTTTTAACATCCTAATGTCTCCAACTCGCACTGGCAGCCATGAAAATCGATAGTGTTGGATGTGAGCCTGGGGTGTTCCTGGTTTGTCAGCATGTCTAGAAACACATGCATTCCTTTGGGGTCAAGTCCTCAAAACTATTTAAGTGAATCCTGGATGATAAATAACAAGCACATTTATTTCAGGCTGAATGAGAAGATTAATTTCAAGGGGTTTGGTAGATTTTTTGCCTTTCAAGTATTTTTGCTGTTTATGCAAATAAGATTTTGAAACTAAAAGATTGCTTTGAGGAAGCACACCAGATAATTTTGAGAATTTTGGAGCACATCAGTTGTTTTGGAACTGCTTGTGCATTGATACAAGTGTTTCACTGGTACAAAAATGGACAGGCAAAAGATTGTGATGCCATGACTGCATGTGTGACATGCACTGGGGAGTCTTGAAGGAGCACTTTCATCTTGTACCCAAATCTGGTTTGGAAGACCAGCCTCACAGACCCCTGAATGAGCAGCTGCTGCCTCAGGGGGTGACAGTCACAGTGTCAGAGAGGTAGGTAGGTAGGTAAATGCTAATGAATCCCACATCAGCAGCTGAAGAACAAGGTGGTCAAGCATTAATTCACTCCTGAAGTTGCACCCAGTTTTCCTGCTGCAGAGACCTCAGCTAAAAAGGGCGTTTGGTTGCTTGTGATGGCACAGAGCAGCTTCAGGCTTCCTGCAAGAACATCCCCTCATGAAGAGTGAGACTTCTGCTACCTGTGACTTTGATGAGCAGCAGGGATACCAGAATTAGAGCTAGTTTGTGCCTTTGTGAGAATAGAGTAGTAGGTCTTGCCTCATGCTGCTCTGTACCTTGTCAAGGGAATATCAATTAAGTGACTACAGTAAAAGATGCATCTGTTTGATGCAAAGGAGGTTTACTAAGGGAAATGTCAAATTGTGGCTCCAGGAAATGATGGCAGGAATTGCAGGAAATATTTCACATGTTGAAAAAGACAGCAGCATCAGCCTCCCCAAGAATCACAGCATAGTCTGCCCCTCTTCCCCTGTCTCACCACCCAAGGAAGACATAAAACCATAGGAAGCAAACACCAGTGTGGCCAATCAATGCTGCAGTCTGGAAGTACTGACATGGAGGAATGGTATGGTAGATTTCGTCTACATCTGCCCACTTGGCTTATTTGAAATTTTTCCTGTTCCTCATATACTTTGCTGTATTAAAACTTTGGAGAAGGTAATTTTGAATGTTATTGAAGAAAAGATTTTAATCTGACAGGTGAGGACAGAGTAAATTAAATTTCTGTTTGAAACTGGTTGGTAGGACTGTTTCATGTTAGCTTCAATTTATCTGTTGTCACTTACTATTAGAAAATACAGCATAGGATGCCTTTCTTAAAAGTAATGCATTGGCTTTTTAATGTTGATATGCAAATCTTTAGCACTGCAGTCCATCTATCATTCTACTCTGCATGTTTGATTTATTAATAGAAAGTTATCATTGAACTATGCATCACTGAGACTTGTGCACAACTCACACTTAAAAGTGTAGTAACAATTGATCCCTGTAGTATCCAGACAGGCTGGTCAGTGCCAGACACAGGGTGCTAGATAAGAGAAACTTCATTACAGTTAGGTATCCATAAAACTTAACTTGGATTTTAATAATTGACAGCAGCACCAGCTTCTAGTTAATGGACTCAGAAGATCACTCATAGCAGAATTGCAGTGAGTGCTGCCTTCCAGATGATGCAGGAGCAGCAGCAGTCCTAATTCCTGCATGACCCGTCCTTCAGGACGTCACTGGAGTTCACTCTTTTTGCCTTCATCTTACTGAACAGCTCCATAATGACTCTTCTTTGTAAATTTTAACTCAAAAGGTACTTCTCCACCAGCTGCTGTTTGCTAAAAGAGTGAAGGTTTAGACCTGCCACAGGGAGATTTCCATTTTTGAAATGCTCTTGGCAGAGAAAAATGTATATTCATCTTCTGAGAATCCAGATTTATTCCTTAGGTGACCCTGGCACTGAGATGGGCATTTGGGGTTTGCAGCTGTTTGGAGCCAGTGGAGGTGACCTTGGTTGTCCCACCTGCTGTGAGTCCAACAGAGGGCTCATGTCACTCTGCTTGGTCCCCCAGAAGTCTTGTTTGCCCTAAAGTGCATTTCAAGTGGCATTAGATGGCTATGCTTAGGCCCCAGGGTGCCTCCCAAATATATGCACACACCCTGATGAGCTGAATGCTTTAATGCCTCTGATTCTTCTGTTCTCTAGACCTGTTGCTAGAGAGGAAGCAGATTAAAATAAAATAGGATTATTCTAGAAAATTTGTTTTCTTCTGATTACAGAAGCGTGCTAAAAACATGTACAGAAAAACAGGATTCAGTTCTGGATAATATTTGACTGTAAAGCTCATTAGCTGTTGCTGTGATGCTCGGCTGGTATAGATCTAGGACTGCCTCATCCCATCTCAGAGAGCTTTTGGAAACTATCAATGTCTGTTCTTTCACTACAGATGGAGATCCCAGCTGCTCTCCAGAGACACTGTACTTGCATCTTGATAAAGATGAAAGCTGCTCTCTCCTGCTTCTTATCACTCTGCTTTTCCTGCCTCTTTCCTGTGCTGCTCCCCCTGGACACACTTCATCTGCTGTTCTGTGTTGCTTGGAGTGACATCCAAAGCCACAAGATAAAGACAGCTTCTATGATTTTGGTCTAAAGTGAAGATGGCAGAGAAGAGAACGCTTACATAAAACTGCCTCTTTCGTGAGGCAATTCTCTGCCTTTCGAGAGCATCTGATGAAGACTGCACTATTTTATATCACTCTAAAGCTGTACATTAAGCAGCAAGACACCACCTCTAAGCTGCATGCAGCCAGGAAGTTGTACCCTGCCATACAGGGCTTAACCTTGGCCTTTGTTGCCTATAGATTAGCAGAACTCTTGAGCCATTTGGTCCAGATTTCCACAGCTGCTGCTCCACAGATGGTTGGTCCAGTGGGCTCTGCATAGGTCTGCCTTATGGCGCTGTGTGGAGAGGCTTTTTTCAGCACCCAAGAGCAAACTGAAGGGTTTTAATACTGGAGCTTTTTAGGCTTGAACACTACAAACCATCAGTGGGTCCGAGGCTGTGATTTCTGTGTGAAAAAATTACTTGAAATTCTTGTATTGAGGTTATTGATACCTGTGCGTGCAAGGGTAGCAAGGACTGCTGCAGGTTGGGAGCTTCTCAAAGCAAGCATCCATGTCCAGGAATACCCATGCATCAGCTGTGTGTCCCATTGAGCCATGGAGTGGGGAGATCCCCTCAGACCCTCTCAGAGCCATGGAGTGGCTCACAGAAAGCACACTGCCAGCTGATGTCCCTGCTTTGGCACAGCGTGGGGAGACAGACCCTTGGCTGCCCCAGGAGGGTGTGTGGTCGGTTCTGTGGGGTGGATGAGACAGCTGGACCTGTCCCTTTGGCATGGGGAAACCTTGCTGCCCATCTCCAGCCTGGCCCCCAGCAGCATCCTCCTGCCAGACATGGGGATTTCAGCTGCAAAAAACTTTTTTGTCTCTTAAGAAATGTGCTGGTAAGAAGGGTGGATCAAAGGACCTCCGTAGCTCCAGATGAATTGCCACAAACCTCTTTAATCAGCTAATAAAATGCAATGAATATTCTGCACTTGGAAAGCCAAGTGAGAGGCCTCAGAGTCCCTTACACTGGATTTCCCACGTTATCCTCATTTAACCTTGCTGTGCAGTGGCTTTCCTTTTTATTCTTATATTATTTATAGAGTGAATATTAGCACAATCCTTTGTCCTTCAGCAGCTGGTAGCATCTTCAGAAACAACAATCAAGTGCAAATGAAAAAACACAGACCCATATATTTTCTGAGTATATTTTACAAACCTATTTGTAATGGCTAGAGAAGAAAACACAGTTAATAAGGAAGCAGGGAGTGGAAGCTGTGTTCTTTTATCTGAATATTTGTTTTGGCAGTGATCTGGGGTTCTCTGAAGCACTGGCTTAATTGTCTCTTAAGTTTGCCAACTGTAATTTTCCCTTCTATTATTAGAAATAAGGGCATTTTTTGGTTTTCTCAGAGATTTATTTTCATAGCAAATGCATTATGTGTATCCTGCTAATGTAAAAATATAACTTTTTGTTAACATCTTGCATGAAGTTTATTTTATGGGCCCAAGATCTGAGATTTAACTCTAATGTACCCTGAGTCAGATGATGTTTGAGGAGCTGCTGGCTGCCAGCTGGACCCCTCTGGACTTACACACAGCCCCACCAGTGTGCAGGGCTTTAAGGGAAGGAAGCATAGTCAGAACCTTCTGACCATGACCATTTTCCTCTGGTGAAGCACTAACTATGTCTCCTACATGGGTAACCTCTGCATCCAATAATAAGTTCCTGGCTCAAAGTGTGTGAGTGCTTGAGTGCTTGAGTTCATAGCAGCCCTGTGCATTTTGCAGTTGTTCATTAGACTTTTAAATGTGAAATCTAAAAGCAAGGAAGAACAGCATTTATTTCACTTTTTATATGGAACCAATAGCATTTTTCTTAATGCATTTTCTCTGAAGTACCTGATGGAGAACTTTTTCTGTAATGGAATATTCACATTCTTGATATTAAGACTACAACCAATTAACACTCAAACAATTACTGTCTGAGCAGTGATAAAATTATGAAAAAAGTATGAGATAGTTGCCTTAACAAAAAGATCTCCTCTGAGTAGTAGATCTCCTCTGCTGCTTACATTTCATGTAGAATGTGGAATGAGAAATCTGCAATGCCTGCCAGAGGGGACAGCTTTGCTGTAGTTTGGCCTCAGGGGAAGCTGAAGGAGCCATTATAACTGGCAAACTTGCAAAGTATTTGTGTACAAATATTCAGAAATTAACAAAGTAACATCCGTGTGTGCTTTATCCATCCTTTTTTGAGGCCCTTCAAAGGAGGAGGCTTCCTCTGCCCCTCAACACCTGCAGTACTTTGACTGCAGTGCTGTAGTTTATGTGAGGGCTGTTTCTTATAAATGTTCCTTATTCATCCAAAAGGAAACCACTCAATTCTGTAATGGAGTGCAGAATCCAGTCTTTAAAAAACATCTTTCAATTTATACTGTTTGTTTTTTCTGGCAATTCCCTATGACCATTGTACTTTAATAATTTCAGCATGTTCCCTTTTCTTTTTCCTTCTAACTTTTCCTATACTGTTAAAAGCAAAAATTAAACCTTAGTGGTTCTTTTGCCCACATAGAAGTATTTGCAAGACTTAAGTGAGAGTAACTGGGAGCTTATTGCAACACCAGCATTCACCTTAAAAACAGGGTAGGAATAAAATTATCATTTAGCAGGTTTTATCAGGAGCTAGTTGATGTAAGTTTGAAACAGCTCTTTGTAATGAGATTTCCATGTTTATAGTCATCTTGCTACTTGACAATATTCTTAGGCACTCTCTAATTGTATGTCTTGTAACATTAAATGCTCTTTCTTAATAGCAAAGGACAAGTTTTGTTAAACTCCAGTGAAAATTGGTAGTATATATTAGTAATGTGGTGAGGGAAGGGAAGTGAATTACAAGACCATTACAGTTTTAAAATACTGCATTTGCAGTCTAAAAAAAAAGCAATTAAAACTTAATGAAATTATGAGTTTGGGAGCACTGCAATAGATACATTGGATGTCAGTTGCATAATCACATTACTGCAGCTTCATAGGGTACTGTATTTTAATAGAGAAGCTGTTTGTATTTAGTGTATGCTCATGGCAAGTACTAAGTAATCCAATTTAGTTTAGATTGCAGTGAAAGTAAAAGAATTTAAGTTGTATTACTTGCATTTATCTAAGCCTAAGCACGTGTAAGAAGAGGTAATGGCACACCAGATGGCACACAGGAACTTGTTGACTCCAGGGAAGAACCATGTGTTCAAGCCCTTAAATTTTGCCTAGGAAGGAAATTTCCACCAAAAAACAATGAAAAATTTCCAAAATGTTAAATGTCTTGGTCATTTTATTTCATCTTAGAAAGGAGGGGAACACCTTACATTTAACCTGAAAGTGGGGTTTATGGGCATTTTCTTACAGGAGATCAATATAAACCGTGAAAAACGTACTGTTGAATTGAACATTATTTTTGAAAAGTTTTCCCCAAAATAGAATGTGATTTCTCTCTGCAGCTATTGGAAGTTTGGGATGAGTGGCTGAATAGTTTTGGGAAAAAAATGCTTCAGGCTAAAGTGGTAATTTTTCTTGATTAGGAATAATGAAGAATGGGTTCAAGAACAAAAGGATTTGAAGCCAGATCAACCATCTCTTAAGAAAGTAATATGATATACAAAATAAATTATATTTGAGGGTATGTTACTCCTTATATATCTCCTTTCAGTCCTGTTCCTTTAAAAACAGAAAATAAGACTTACATATTTGGTGAGGGTGCCAGCACTCTGGTGGTTAGGGCACATGCTCAGATCCAGACCTAGCCAAGATGCTTCTCCATGTACTTATGTACTTACTATGTACTCAGCTGTAATTTCCAACAGCTGAGCCCCTTGCCATCACCACAGCTGCTGTCCTCCCTTCCCTGTGGTGTTAGAAAACACACCCAGGGAATGGGCATTTCAGTGCAAATTTAAATATTTCCTTTCACTTGCATAAAACTATGGGCTGATTTCCTTTTTTAACTAAAATGAAAAAGCTTTGAAGTTTTTTTTTGGTTTTAAAATCAGCCTAAATTTTCTATTTTTCTTGCTGAATCTGTAAAATAGTAAAATACTAGCAGTTGCAATTCAGACTCATTTTGCCACCAAAATGTATCCCCAGATGGGTCCACTTCTCTGTACCTTTGACCCAAACAAGGTCATCTCTTGTCTGAAATGTGATCTTGCCATTCTTATGTGACTCCACTTGCTGCTTACTCTGGGAGTGCAACTACCAAGGCTGCAAAAGATGTTGCAAATCTGGTATTGCAACAGGCTTTGGAAAGTAATCATGAAAGTAAGTTCCAGAGAGTTAGAGCAATAGAGGGAAATGTTGATGGCAATACTGACACTCCATTCTGTGTCCATTTGAAACCTTTCTCCACAGCACCTCCTTGTTTATGGTTACTCTGGCTAGTAAGAGACTGTGTAAGTGCTTGGAGAGAAGAGCTCTGATATACCTTGACTTTTAACTTACCTGAAAAAGAAGTGTAATGAATTCACTTACTGGAAGCTGGTAAACTTTATACAAGAGATAGGGAGCAAATTTTCAGTGAGAATATACATGATTTACTGTCCTATGAAAGGATACAGTGGGATGCCTATAACCCTGTTTAAACTAGGGTTTTCCAGATGCAGAAATATGAAATGTGCTTTCTGTAGCATTTCTGTCTCCTTTAACTGGTATGGAAGGTTGAAAATTCAAAATTTCAAGACAAAATTTGTTTTCAGCTTTGGGGGTCTTTTTTGATAGAATTAAAACATTTTTTACAGACAAATCAACAAATTTCACTTAATTCCTGTATAGTTTTGGAACATTTTTGTTTTTCAGATAATTTCTTTCTAATAGGCAAATTTTCCAGTGAAAATACATTATCTGTTAATAGGAATATGCTTCCATAGTACCTGTAGCCTAGAAACAGTGTAGATGAACATTACAAATGTATTAGAATTCAAAACCTCTGATAAAATTTTTTTCAAATAATTTATTTTTGCAGAACTATGTTTTCTAAGTATGAATTCCAGAAGGATAAAATGGTTTTCATTGTTCAGTGTTGGTGTATGGCATTAAAAGAATGCATGACATTTTAAAGAGAACAACAGGTTCCTTTAAAAATAGTATTTAATTCAGGAATAATGCTACCCAGTGAAAGATAATGAGTGGTAATGCATGTGTGAATGCTCACTTGAATTTCTAGACTGTGTATTTTACCCTTCTTCATAATAAACTTGGAAATGGACTGAGAAGAGATATTGCTTGTATTTTATATGTTCTATACTCTGAGATTAGAAGCCACTGTAGAAAATACTGTGTTTTGGGTTTTTTAAAGAATATCCCACTAAAGTCAGCATAAGTAGTAAACCAAATCCATGCTTCTCATCAGTGTTAAACAGGGCTTTCTGAATATTAAAGAGGACCTTAAAAAGAGCTCTTGGAGAAAGCCAGCCTCCTGCTTTCTTTTAATTTCCTTATTCCATGAGGAAGGCAAAGTCCTGCACAGTTAAGTCAGAGGTGGTCACATTCTGGAACAAAAGAGAAATCTGTTAAGTGTCTGTCAAAACGAAAACATTTTGGGAAAAAAATTGAAGTACATGTTTTAAAATATTGTTCAGCTTAGAACCATCACCTTTTTCTTGGTCTCCATGGTGTCTGGACTGCTTTTAGTGTCTTTTGCTAGAGAAAAAAAGTGACCCTGCTGCTTACATGGTGTCATAGACCTAGAAGGTGTTTTGTGTGATGGAAGGGAAAAGGTCACCATTTCCAGCTATCCTTATGCTCTGAGATACCTCCCATGGAGGGGACTGTTGTGACAGGGATCCTCATTGCTATCAAGAACCTGCTGCCAAATTCTGCAGAAAGTTCTTGAGAAAATGGAGGCATTTTTAAAGATGAAAAAGATAATTGTTTTAAAATTATATTTTTTCTGAGATTTTCCACTTACAAAACCTGTGCTTTTTGGGCTAATGCAAGTTGTTTTTTAAAAGTTTTGCTTTGGATTGTTTGTTTTTTTCTGTGTGGTGTGAATACAACTTTGAGAGACCACACCCCAGTCCCAGTAGAGAGGCCAGATTCTAGCTTTCCCTCAAACCTGGCTGCCAGATTTCATGTGTGGTTTTTTCCCCACTCTCTCTGCAGACTAGGTGTAGCAATGACAGCGGGGACCAGCTCTGGTTAGTTTGAAGCAGATAATTTTGGCAGGGATCACAGAGGTGCTGTACATTCCAGAGGTGCTGTGTGCTTCATCCTGAGTGCCTCGCTGCTGAGGGACATTCAGGTAAATTCTGAGGGGGAAGCAAACTGCTCTATTAATAGTAGGATGCCTACAAAAATCCCTTAGAGGGCATCAGTGACCATTCCCAGTGAGATCCTAGAAAGCAAGGCAGTGACAGGTTTAAGTGGGATGAAAAACAGAGGCACAGCTCAGTTTTTACTGGGAAAGATAACTGTGCTCTCGGGGGAGGTCTCTCTCTCCCTTTTTTTCTTTGTGTTTTTAACTTGCATATTTTGTGGCTTGACTCCTGTTAAAGCCCAATGCTAATAGCTCATGTGGTTAAAGAGGTGCCAGCCTTTGAGAGGGCAGTACGCTTGTGTGACAGAGAAGGGGAGGAACAGTGGACCATGGTGGGGATGGGAGGATCTGCCATTATATGCTTAGGACCCAAAGGAAAAAAGCCCAGGGAACACCTGTGGCAGAAGCTGCTGCAGCTGTGGTGTCCTGCCCTCAACACCAGCCCTCCAGCTGGAAATGACACTGGCCACAGAATCCATCTCTGCGTGGTGAACGCTGGACCTCCCTCTCGAGGATTTCTGTGCACAAGACGCTGCGCCTGCTGCTGTCCCAGATGCAGACACAGCTTTTGCTGCTGGCAGCAGTGGATGTGTGTCCCACAGGGAGCCGGTAAGCCCTGTGGACACTGCTCTGCTGCAGCATCACACGGTGCCAGCCCAGCCTTGCTGCCCTGCAAGGTGCCCTGGCCCCAGGCTGGGGCTCGGAGCAGCTGCGTGGTCTTGCTGAGTGTGTAAAGCAGTTGAAAATAAACACGCTGAGAAAAAATAAAAGATCTCAATTACAAAGACATTTCCATTCCTCTTTGTTTTCCTGTTTAAGGACTGATAGGTTATCTGTTGAGTGGGGGGTGGGGGGTGGAAAAAGAAGAGCAGGGATGAGGAGTGAACAAAACAAATGACTCCTGAGTTCAAGACTTAGAAGAAATCTAAGCTGCTCATACCATCTTCTTCTTACATTGTCTTTCCTCTCAGAAAAGCAATGTGATTGTAAAAGAAGGTGCTGTCAACAAGAGCTATATTTTGTTAGAGGGACACAGAGCAGAGCAAGGTGAATTACTGGCAACTGTCCCTGTTGTAATTGCAGGCTAGCTGTAACAATTTGCTACAATTACACACAAGTTAGATGGCTTGTCTATGTATTATGTCACATTTCTGCACCAATTCTTTATAATGTCATACGTCATCTTCTTATGCCATATGCACTTCCCTTCATTTGTGGCTACTGCAATAACTCCTGTACAGGAAAATAAAGTCATTTTACTTTGTAATGTTCTGCACATTAAATAGCAGAAGTTACTGAGAAGGCTCAGAACTTGTTTAGCATTAAGTTTCCACCTTTTTCCTCTCCACAGACACTTGGTACTCAAGGTGAGTCACTGGTTCTCATTTTATTATGTTTGTGATTTTTTTTTAATCTCCCATCTTTGGGTCTAATCAACACTGATGATGAACAGGAGGATAAACTAGATTACCATATTAGACCTTATACATTTCAAATTGACTGTTACCATCTTTCTGAAGCAGACAATAAAATAAAATATTTCTCATGTGTACTGCATTTTAATAACAAGAAGGAGGAGCTTGATTTTAGCTGTCTAGTATTGCTGAATGCTTTGTTTCAGCTACTTGCAACCACGGGTGGCCCTTCTGTTTAATTTTATATTAACTGTAAAATGCTGTGATTGGTATGGTGGCTTTCCTTCCCCAAAACAGAGGGAGTCAGTTTTAGAAGCATAAAGATAATGCCTTTGGGATTCTGTTTTCATTATAATGCTGAACAGTCCTAGATTTACATTTCTTTACAGATAGCAATTATCTCTTTCAAATGACTCTTTTGTATTAAAGAAAAATTATTGAAATCTTCCAATACTGTTGAAATTACTCTAATCTTCCTTAATTTGTAGGAAGACAGAAGAAATCAGTGAAGGGTGGGAGGAAATAAATAAGGCATCCATATAAGCTTTGCTGTTTGGCTAAGGGGATGCATAAAATAGTTTTCACCACCTGGATACAGAAAGGACCAGAGAACATTCATTCTTGGTAATAGGAGTGTAGCAACCAATAATAGTAATTTTTTGGTCCTCAAAAAGAGCATGATGTCAAATAGGCTTGCTTGGAAGTGATAGTTATTTAGGATCTGCCATGTGAGAGTTGTGTTTTTTCATTTGAGAGTTGAATGAATTGCTGCTTATACTGCAAACAGAGCACCAATCTGTGGCTTACAGAATGGGTATGCCTTCTCACTTGGTATTTGTTTAATGTTGTTCAGATTTTATTTTATTTATTTTATTAAGCTGTTGAGGGGAGAAGAGATTTGTTTCCTTTGATATTAGAAGTTTTACCCGCTGGTGCTGCCATCCTGCAGAAGACAGTCTCCACTAAGGACAGGCACCACAGAAGAACCCTAGTTCCTTCCTGAATTCCTAAGACTCTTTCAGGAGTTCTGAATATTTAAGTACTGACTTTTTCAATCAGCTTAAAGCCAAATATCATTTACTGGATAGGACAAGCTTTCAGGAGAGGGGAGCTAGAAAGGAAAGGTTAGTTACTGCTGCTCAGTGAGATTGACAGCAATCCCTTTTGGCATGAAGATGGAGAGCTGGATGGTGATCAGGAAAATATTGAATGAAAATATTTGCAAGAAAGAAGCATGTCATATTTTGAAGCTGAATTAACTCTGTGCTTTGAACACTTTTTATCAATTCTGCAGAGAATATGCTGAAAATTCCTGTCACCAACAGCCCAGTTTTATGCCTTGCAGCCTCATGATTTCACGTGGTAGTGGTGTGCAGCTTTCTTCCCCACAAGAGCATAATCTTTTGTTCCCAGTGGCATTTAAGATCACTCCGTCTCCAGAAGTGAATGGTGATTATGTTCTTTAATTCTAAGTATAACTGCAAAGCTACCTGACCAGTACAAAGAGGTCCCAGTGTCTGGTGTCTGGCTGTACTGCTGGGGCAGGACAGGGCCAAAGGTGAAGCTGCATGGCTGTGTCCAAAGTGATGTACATATCCATGCTGGATTCAGCCCTCCTGGCTCTTGCCTGCATTGCCATTAGGAAGGTGAAAAGAATGACAGCAGAGAGAGAGAGGATTGCTTGGAAAGGCTCAAAGTGCATCATGTGCTCAAGGATTTCTCCAGGCAGTCAGAAGGGTGTGTCCGCCAGAGTGGCACAGATGGCGGAGCTGCTGTGGGTCAGTACTTATTAATGGATTATTTCCTGTGCCAATCTCAGCAGCAAGGACTCCTCTATGATGGCTTCAGGTGCTCCCCCAGGGCAGCTCAAGGAATGAGAATGGGGAAAAGTTATCTGCCTTCCAAAATGCAGTATCATAGGTGTAAAGTATTTTGTTTCTTGCATGTTATGCTTTGAGGTTCAACTCCATTTCACAGATACTTCTCAATTTTAATTTCATTAGATGGCACATTCTTTAATCATCTCTGCTGTCTCTGGTCCCCTCCCTTTCATGTAAGAAATTCCTGAAAATCATCAAAATATTATATTTGGATTCTTCTATATTAATCATGGTTTTGGTCAAAGGTGATAATAAGTAGTCATTTGATTTAACTGAAATTCCTGCCAAAGTTAACAAGAATGATTGTAGTAATTTTTTTATGAAAAATAAACAACTTGAAATTAGGAGCTAGTAAGAACATGATGCAAAAACTCTGATCCTCCCAGGGAGATGCTGACGTTGCATTTTATTATTCTGCTTTCCTTTTTCTTCCACATCATGTGACAAACCCTGTTTGTTCTGAACTTCAGATCCTTTCTAGACTCCAACAGAAACTTAAAGCCATTGATTTGTTTGGCTTCTCAGGCCCTTTTTAGAAAAAACAAATATTTTTGACCCAGGCAATAAGCCTAACACTTCGTTTTTAAAACACTGTATTCAGAATTGGGTAACAGGGTAATTCTAAGACCTGCTTTAGGGTAGGGGTGATATCAGCTTTCTTTTTTAAATAGCGTCTGCTAATATTCTGCCATAGCTACTTATAATTGTAAGAATGTGCCTTGTGCTTGTTTCAAATTTTGAACAGTTCTCATTGCTGTCCTGAGAGCTGGGGATGCATTACACGTTTCTGCATTGCATCAGAATAGGTACTGGCATTTTCACAACTGAACTGAACTGCCTTGTAATGAGTTGTAGCACTGTTGAGGAAGAAGGCAGGCTGCAGAGCTTGTCTCAATGCCAGTTTTTTTGTTTGCTTTTTATTATGATTAAATGCCTGTAAAAATAAGCTAGTGATTGAATCCAGTCCTTAATTTGAAAGGGTTGAAATGGAACTGGGAGTAGGAAATGTCATGCCTAAATCCCTTAATCATTCCAAATCAAAACTTTTGATGATGTCCCTAGCTGAACCTTTTCTCCTCACTGGGGGCCTGTGTCTTTAAGATAAGGCTGTAGGGATGTATTTTCAGAGTAACGTGCTTGGAGGAAAATCTTTGCATGGAAGAGGGCAAAGTGTTCTGCTACATGGGGAAGGACAGCCAATACTTGGGTATAAAGTGCTAATTTTAGCATGGTCAAGCCAATCCAGTACATGATGTCATGGGCTGGAGGCCACCCCTGTGCTGCTGTTTGGATGCTCTGATTCCAGCTGGATGCACTGGCTTCATTCTGGGAGCAGCCACACCAAGCTGTCCCTCTGAAAACAGCTCATCCCCAGGCTCAAGTGGCACCTTTCTCATCCCAAGCTCTTCTTTCTTCCCTTCTCCTTGACCTTGGAGAGTAGAGGTTTGTCTAGTCTAATTCTAGATGTTCTCATTGTAAATCTCTTCGTGGGCATTGCCCCTTCAGAGCCTCTGGGCAGGCAGTCCTGTGGACAGAACACCACCAGCACTTCTTGTACCTGTTAAATAATGAGATGAGTAGTATCCTGGAAGTGCTGTTCTTCCCTGTAAAAACTTCTTGACGAACAGCTTGGGTTTGCAAGGTTGAATCCTATCCTGTCAGTCCCTGATGAAGACTTCTTAAAAATGGCAGTTAATCCAAATGAATGGTTTAATTTTGGATTTTTCATCTGGATGCATATTCCAATAATACTTTATATAAATAACATGTATTTCACATTTGGTTACTCTGAGTTTGAAAAGAGAAGGGAAGTGAAGGAGGCCAGATGCATGAAATCTGCCAGGAAGATTCCGTCTTTTCTGTCATGGCTCAGGAAGTCTGACCAAGAAACTGGTCTAAGAAAGCATTTGCTTTTCAGGGACTTCTTTAGATGCCTTACAGTCCAGGAAACAATCATAATCACTTTCCCTTCAAGCATGTATTATGACTCTTCTATATTCTTTAATCCATAAATCCTTTGTACCTTTAGTTGTAAAACTGAGTGTGCACTTCTTAAAATGAGACCTATACAGACATTTGTAGACATGATATTTCCTTGAATATTACAGACATAATTACAGGTCTGTGAGGGCTTTCTTGTTTTGGTTGTCATTTGCTCAGCAGCCCACACTATGCTGTCACTTGCCACAGTGTCTGTGCTTCTGGCCACAACTTGGGTTGTGCTGCCAGTGTGCTTTTCCCATGAAGGAATTTATTCTGTAGTCCTAGATTTTTATAAAGGGAAATCCTATCAGCCTGTGTCCTCTGTTCTTCTCTGGAGCTATGTCTCAGGAAGCTTCAGGACTCCTGGCAGGACAGTGTAGGTTTGAGTCTTCCCCCTTTACTTCTTTACTTCTTCTGCAAAAAACATTTCTCCTTGAATTAGAAACTAAGTTGGACCCCTGGCTTAGGGATGATTAGACAAACTCTTCCTGGAGAGTGGCAAAGATAAATAAAGTGTGTCCTTTTCTTTTTGAATATGTACAGGACAGTTGCTTTTCCTCAAGAAAATATCAACAAATCCACAGTCTGGCCAGGATTAGTATTAATAATGCATTTTACCTTTGGCAGGGTCAGGCTGTGCTTGGGCCTTTTGATTTCAGCCTGGTGCTTTGAGTCTTTTCTGTGCTGCTCCAGAGAGACACTGGTCTTTCTCCAGATGGTTGTTGTATTACAACATTGATTTTGTGGATTTTTAGGGCTTCCATTCTGAGGACCAATCTTACAGGTTGGGTCCCATTGGAAGCTGGTGCAAAGGCAAGTCAACAACATGTTTTGCCCTCTTCAAGAGAAAGATTAGACCCTAAGTCAATCCTGGTGTTTGGCAGTGGTGTTTCAGCTCTGTAGAAACATTAAATGTACACAGAATGAAGAAAGCATAAATGCTAAGATAACACCGTGTCTTTGGGGATGCTCTGGAGAACTTTCCGTGCTTTGAATTTTAAGAAATGACAGAAGAAGGGATATCACATCCTGTCTTTGAACTTTTACGAAGCAAAAAGTTGACTGGCTTAAGAGCAGCTCTCTCATCGTGGTGTACTTTAGCTCAGTCACTTACGAGAAGAACTTGTGTGTCATTAAAGAGATATTGATGTTAGTGATGACAGAATGCTGGCAAGAAAATGACCTAATGTTAAATTAATGGCAGTTGTGCTTAAGCCTCATTGGATCCATTAAAGAAGCCTCTTTTAGATTGCTGGTGAGTACTTTTACTCATTAGCATGGAAGTAGTTCTCCTGTATGTATGTGTGGGTGTTTTTGTTAAATCGAAACACTGAAAGGATATGGGAGAGACACACTTTGAAATTTTCCAGACTTAGACTCATCCTCTTTTTTTCACAGAGATTATTCATGAGACTTAAAAGCACGCATTTATTGTATCATCACAGCAGAAAATAATTGAAGACATTTTGCTATTGCCCCTTTTCTTTACCATGTTATGTCCTAAAATTTAATCTAAAGAACCTCTGGGTCTAATTTTAACTCTTGAATTCTGATGGCAAAGAAGTTACTGCTAAAACTGTACTCTTTGTAGCAACTTTCTGATTATTCCTCATGTTTGCAGATGAGCTATTGTTACAATCCCTGAGTTTCTGAATCAGATGAAAACATTTTCTTGTACAGAATTTATCGCATTTTAAAATTGAGCAGCTTTCTACAAAATGGGCTGCCATTAAGAAGAGAGAGTGAGGAAGCTTAAATGTAAACACTCATTTGGTCATGGAATAGATAAAATAATTTAAGGTCATTTGGGAGAATTATCCACAAAATTATCCCATATTAGAATAACTCATCTGTTAAATTCAAGCTTGGTTTCATGCTGAAAACATTGTGTAGGAAACAGATGCAGTTTTTTAACAGATTATTTATAATAGTTTCCATAGTACCTATGATTCCATGGGAATTGTGAGCCAAATATCAGAAGATAAATTTCTTACAAGTTTATTTCCCCAGTAAATAATTTCTAAATGTGGGATGTGTACCAAGCATCTTTAGCTCTTGCTGTGGTACTAGTTTCTCACTGGTGTGGAGGTCCTGGTGTCCTGCTTCGTTGATGGACTGTGCCTGTAAGGCTCAGCATGTGAGTCTGTCTTGTTGGGAGAACCCTTTGGAGCTGACAGGGCAGCTTGTACCCCAGCGCTGCAAGAATCAGATGCTGGGCTTTGAGGGAACATGGTGTGTCTGCCAACACCTCATCTTCCCTTTAGCCTAACCACATGCTGGCTTTTGTGTGTTATTTTCAGACTACAGATGGGGTTTGCACATGAATAGGGGAGTTGAAAGGAATTTTCTCCTCAACAAGCTTTATGGACCAGGTAGCTCCTGGGTAAAACAGCGTCAGTGGCATTTACAGCATTTCTTCCATTCAGGAAGGAAGTGGCCACCATGGCCAGTGTGTTTGGTAGAAGGCACCTGGTCTGCAGTCCAGCATGAAGCCTCAAGGTCTTGTTTTGTGGCTTTTGCTGGATGTGAGAACTACTCTTTCAGATCAGCAAAAGACTTTGTAAATTATTTTAACTGTGTCCCAATGTAGCTGTAGGAGAATAACTGTCCTGAGGTGTGGCACTGTATCTTCCACTTAGTGGAGGCAGCTGGGAGCATAAAATATCTGTAATCCACAAGCTTGTATTTGTTCACACCTCAGTTTCTGGTGTTGATCAGTGAAACATTTCACTTGTTTGGTCTGGACTGCCTAAAATTCGTTTTGGTTATTCACAGCTTCTAAGGGCAGCTACACAGTAAAACATGAGTGCAGTAAGCATTAGTATGTGTAGAGAGATAGTAAATATTAGATACTTAAGAAGAAAACCCACAATAATGCAGGTCAAAAGATGCAGTAAGGGAGTGTTCTGTACATATCCTGCAGATAACATCTAGAAGTACTGGCCTAAATTAGAAAAGTGCAAAGAGAAAAATCTTTCTTGGAAAGACCTGCAAAATCCATGTTTACAAAATAATAATAAGAACTGGCCTCTGAGTAGGAAATGAGCATTTTCTTGAAACAGATACTGTATAAGATAAAACCTCACAAAAAGATAATTTAATATTGAAGAGTCATAGATTCCTGGGATGTTATTCTGTGTTTTGATATCTCTTTCACAAAATGACAAGATGAAGAGGTTAATATAAAGGCAAGAAAAAGGTCCTTTATTTCTTTATATCACTGGTGGATAATTTCTAAAAGTAGTGTTACAGGATAGTGAAATGCTATCTCAGTTCAACAAAAAAGCCTGAGAAAAGAAAGATGATTCTTAACAAAATAAGTTGCAAACTCACCCCCTGTAGTGCTTGAATTCTTGAAAATGTACTTTACTTCAATATAAAATTATCCTAAAATGTGTATTGTTGACAAAGGCTCCTGCTGCTGAGGGGCAGCTGGCATCATCCTCTGGGTCACTCCTTTGGAAATCCATAATCTGTAGCCTCTGATTTTTTAATATAATTTTTCTTAATGTTTAATGTTACTTTCTGTTTGTTTTCTGTCACACAAACACTTGATTCCTACGGAAGCTGTTGGGGGCAGTCCTTTAGAATGCATTTGATGCAATTTTCTTTTGATAGAGCTGTCTTTCAAAGCTTTTCCTGTGCTGGCATCCCTTTGGATGGAGCACAGAACCTGGTTTGTATCTGGTAGGACTAATCCTTTGGAAAGGTCACACTCTGAGCAGCCCAGAAGAGCAAATAGATTGTCCCAGAGCACACCTGGTGAACTTGTGGACAGTCATGTTCTGTTCCCTGCTGGTGTCCTGGCTGTGGGCTGGTGTGGGTCCTGGGTAAAGGTGATGGGAGCTTTTCCTGCTGGCTGGAGATGAAGGGGTTGATATAAAGGAAAGGTCACAGAAATTGCTTAAGCTTTTGCTTAAGATTCTACGTCTTGAATTTTTACTTAGAAAATGAGGATGACATTAGCTAGAAAGGTTAGAGCAGTCAGATGTCTTGAAATAAATGTTTCTTCTTTGTATTTTCCTACAGAATTACTTTTTTTGGGGAAAGAAAAAGACATTATGATAGCAAAATAACTGATTTTAATATTAATTTCTTATTTGCTTTTGGCATTGGTGGTGGGCCGCTGTCTCATTTTGACTGTTTTATTGGGGTGAGACAAAAGCATTTTGAAGGAAAAATGTCAGTGTATTATCTGAAAGGTAGGGCAGAAAAGCCAGTAAGTGGCATAGCAAAAAGGACTCATGGGCTTGCACAGCTTTGTGGAGAGGAGCCCAGGGAAGCTCTTCACTTCCTCAGTCCCTGTACCAGAAAGTCAGCATTACCAGGCTGCTGGCACTTAACCATCACAACAGGTGAGGAGGTAGGAAAAAGTGATTTTTAGCTATTCCTAGATGTAAAAGGCTCTCACCAAATAACCAATTAACTTGTTAATACTGTTTTATGTGTGGTTTGGTGAATAGTGTTAATATTACAGAGGAACTGGTGGTAATATTTCAAACTGAGGAGAAATGCTTGCAGAGCAGCCTACTCAGCCCAGTCAAACAAAGAACTTTTTGAGGTGGTGAGAAGCAAGCAGTGCATTTCCCACAAAGATTAGAAAAAAAACCAGAAGCCTCCATAAAGGAGTGTCTAAAAGTCAGAAAAACAGACCCATAGTAAAAAAAGTGAGTCCTTCTTGGTTACCATAAAAGAAATGTGCCAATAGTAAATTTCTTTAACTTTTTAGAAAATAAGGGATTGCATTTGCTCTGCAGATGACAGAGCAGAGAACCAAAATGATTAAATGAAAAATATGTTCCAGCTATCAGTGATGTCCACAGAAAGAAAGAGGACTACTGGAAGTGAAGCTCAGAATTGGTAAACAGCACAACCAAAAGGACTCAAGTGAGTGAATCGGAGAGTGTTTCTCTGATTATTGCCAGAATCTTAAAGTGAGTGAAATAGTAGATCTGGAAAGGATTTTTAATGACTATCAAGCCAGTCAAATTGGTGACTGTCCTTAAAGAAACACACAGCCAGAAACATAGTACTCAGTTTTAAGAACAGGTAGAAAAATGTGGTCTAGGCAATATGAATTCATTAACTGAGTTTCTCTATGACCTGAGGGCTTTGAGCATCTGTTGAAAAAAAAGACTAATTAAAAGAAAATAACCTAATGCTTTTCTTTGAAAAGAGCTAATTTTCAAGAAAGCAAGATGCATTAAACTTGATTTTTATGTTAATATTGTCTTGAAAATCCCAGGAATTGTGGGAGATTGGTGTGCTGTGTCTCCATAATCACAGTCTGTGCAAGTGTAATGGGAATTATGTACTGAACAAGAGATCAATCCTTTTTACTGCGCCACACATCTGTCATCATCCAGAATGGATTAACCTTTTTTATTAATGATTTGGAAAGTGTAGTAGAGGCTAAGTTTATTCATTATGCAGCCAATGCCAAAGTAAGAGAGGAATTGCTCTACAAACACTGAAGAATGGAATTGAAACGTACTTGTTTTTGTCGGCTGGGTCTGAAATAAGATACAAGTGAAGTGCAAAATGCTGTGTTTATTTATGAGCTATCAAGGGCACATCCCTGTGTTAGGGAACGAATTGTTTCCTAGGCAAAAGGCCTGCAGAGGAAGATGTGATCATGGTTGCCTTGCATTTAATCTGTGCTTCAGAGTGGCATGTGTTGGACACAAAACCATCCAGTGGGCATAAACAGGACTGCTGTATACAAGGCTGTATGCAAAGTCATCTGCCTGCTCTACTTAGCTCTGCTGAAGCTTGACTGAAAAAGTATCATGTCCATTTTCGGGCATCTTTCATCAAGAGCTCTGTGAGCCATCTTGAGGTGGTTCTGATCTACCAAAAGTTTACAGACTGTTACATATTTAAAAAGTTTGAAAGGAGTGGTTTGTTTAATTTACAGAAAAGATGTGAGAGAGACACTCCAAGTTTCTTGAATATAACCACAGGCAACGAAGCAATATAATTCTCTTCATCCACAGGAAAAAAAACTCTCCAAAACAGAATAAAAGGGAGATGTGTAAACATCGAATTTCTCTGATGATAAGGATAGTTAAGAATTGAAATAGATTGTCTAACCTATTTTTATCTTCTAGGCAGAGTGATTTCATGGCTTTGATAGGTAGCTGTGTCTTGGAATAGCTTGGCTGCAGCTGATTGTGGGTGTCGGGATTTTCCAGATGTCTTCAGTGACAATGTTTGTATACAGCTGAGCACAGGGGCTTACACAGTGATAAGAAGCAAGTAGAGAAGGTCACAATGTGTTGTTTTAGAAAGAGGAGGTACATGTATATCTCCAATGCCTAGAGTTTGTTGGTGAATTCTACTGTAAAGTGGGATAGATCTGCTGTATTTTTTAAGCACCCAAAAATTCATGACAGAATGTAGCATTTACTGTCAAGTGAAGGAATCAAAGGCTGCATCAAGTCCTTTGTTGATAGGCTGCTTTACAAAGAGGGTATAGCAATTAATAGCAGTGCACATTCTCTGATGTGTGCATAGCTTACATATCCAGATGCTTGAGAGATCTGTAGGATCATTTGAAAATCCCTCATATGAGGAAAAAGACAACTGAGAACTACTGGCCTGAGTGCATTTTAAACCGAGCCTTTCTGAGATACGGCAAGATGTTTCTTGGACACAGCAGCACAGCTGCAGCTGCATGTGAGTTAGGCTAGCTGTTGTAACAGGACTTTTTTCTACTTGCTAACTCGTACATGATGTGGCATATGGAGCTGAAAATTGCTCATTCTGTGTACTCATTAAAATAGAGAGCAACATCTTTGCAAGGATGGTGGGGAACATCACTTGCCTCAGCATGACCAGAAAGGCAGTTCTGGCACCCATGGTACGTGACAAAGAATACTGGATCCATCTCTGAAGAGCTCAGCCCCACAGCTGGGCTCTAGCCCCAGATTTTGGGAGTGAGAAACAAGGAGGAGAAGCCCTTCTCTGCCTTTACTCTAAAGGTCTGGTCAGGTTCTCCAGGTGACATTGCCTCTTTGATGTGGTTGATATAGTAAAGGAGCAGGAAGATGTGTATGTTGGCCAAACCCCAACCCATGCCCAAATGCATGAGTGGAGATGAACTTACAGAAAGTTCCTTCATAAGGTCTGATCTGAAACTTATTTGAGTAGAAGAGGGTCTTCTCTTGGTGACAGATTTGGCTCATATAGTTGCTATTCTTATTTTCCCACTAGTGTTCTTTTTCCAAATTTTTGAAATAAACTTTTTTTTTTTAATGGACAGCAAAAAGTGTGTGTAGAACACCTGGTATTACATTTTCTTTCTTTCTTTTTTTTTTTCCTCTCCTCCTTGCCCTTTTTTCATAATTTGGATCACTTGAGAAAATTGGGTTAGACTAACACTGGACAAATAGTTAAATTAGCAGAACTGAGATGGTAAATTTATGTAGGAGGGTTATATGAACTATTGAAAACTGTAGGTGAATAAACTGGATTTGGCAATAATAGAGTAATTCTTGTATTCTTCTGGCCACTTTTAAATAACAATCACATTATAAAAATAGCTTTGTCCTGTGACATAAATAAAATCTGTAACTTGCTTTATTGAAAGAACAATCTTTATTGAAAAAACTTCATTCCACCTATTCTAGCCTCCCATTAGAGGACAAAGGCCACAATTTATGGAAGCTAGTCCAGAGATGAATAGAAACAAAAATCATGAAGTCACAGGAAGAAACAAAATTAGGTTAAATGTGGATTCTGAATGGAAGTGAAAGGAGGAAAAATAATTCCTTCCTTGTTTCTGTGGGGAGGTTTTAAATACAAACCTTTCAGGGGAAGACAAATTTGGCTCTTTAATCAAGTTCTTACCCAAAATGTACATGCTTGTATAGAGAATACCAGAGCAAAGGAAGTAGTGGGAAGACCACTTCATATCACAGAAAGGTTTCTCTTTTTCTAAATTAAGTTTACATTAATTCAGCAGTGTAGAAATGAACTGCACATTCTGTCTTGAGCTTGCTTCTACACATGCATAGGGATGAGTGTGGGCAGCCCTGCCCATTGTGCATGGAAAAGGCTGGAGGGACAGGAATGCACAGCTCCCCTTCACTGTGTGGGAGCAGCCTGGCCATGCTCAGACCTCTCAGTTTGGATATAAGTCCTTCTGAGTGGTTTTTTCTGGAATAAATACAAAATAAGAAAGGTGATGTGAAATATAAATAGCCCTCAACCTTGGGAAGGTTTTAGTCTCATTACTGAAGAGATGAGACAGTTGCTACTGAAGACATGAGACAGTCTTTGGATTTTTTTATTTCGGGGGAGTCAAGGTGGAAATAGGAAGGTTTGGATTTTGGTTTTGTTTTCCTAGAAGGGTCAGTCAGGACAGGTTCCTCTGTGCTCCTCCTCCCAGCTGTGAAGTTATTCAATCCTAGAGTAAGCCCTGGAACAAAATAGTGAGATGAGAAGTCCACAATGAGGGAGCTACAATATGCCAAAAGTGCTGGGTTCACTGTCCTATCATAATTGTGTGGAACTCCTTCAAGAAGGAAAGCCTTAGGTATGTGCACATAAAGACATTTTTCAGAGGTCAACAGCAGTGTTTGTGGGGAAAAGCAGTAGAGAAAGAGGATAACCAAACAAACAGAATTCAGGGATCATGGTCTAAGATTTACAGTCAAACCAGAAAAAATTAAATCCTTTACAACGTCAGAAAATCTTTTTAGGCTGTTATCCTGTAATCTAACCCTCTATCTGTTAATATTTATTTATATGGATTCTTGAATAACAACTGGATTGATCTTTTTACTACTGACCTCCTACTTTTTAATTTTGCAGAAGGGAGGGGAAAAGAGAGATTGTCGAGAAGTTTTCCTGTTCCTCATGTATTTCCTGGTAATATTGTGTGTCTGTCTAAACAATGACCCTAAACATTTCCCAGCCCAGCATTTGTGTGTGCACACCAGTTACCTCCTTCATGTCAATTGACACCTAACTTGGATTTTAAGCTTCTTTCCTCATTCCCTACACTTCAGTCTTCCTGGAAGGTAAACAGGCAGAATGGTCATGGCACATAGGTGCTGGGATTTATGGAATGCTTTGTAGAGCCCAGGTATCTTGTTCATGTGCAGCACACAATAACATCCACTCTCTTGCCTTTTTTTCTGACACCCTCAGCACACTTCATCAAGGTGTACTTGTAAGCTTGTGGTGCACTTCATTGGGACTGCTTAACTGCTTGAACTCTCTATTTGCTAGAGCTCAAATGATCTTTCAGACCTGGAAGTTGATAGTTATTTTATGTCCAAATTTTTTTCTTGTATTACTCTGTTTCAAATATAATGACAATGCTTTTACTATATTATTCCATCCCTCTGAATTTATTCTTTGTAGAGATTATTCAACATTGGCAAACACAGTAGAATGAATTAAATTAAGCTGAAATGTCTGTTTTTTTTGAGAAATATGCATTCCAAAACTATCAGACTATTCGACTAAGAAGGGGTAGATTTGCACATCAGTAGAAGACTAGCTTAGATGGTTGTCTCAGGATGGGTGTCTCAGGTTGTCTTAGGTGGTTTAATTCTGTAAATTCAGGTCAATAAGGTGTGAGAGACGTTTACTTCATTGTAGCAACTTCATGTAGTCCTCACCTACTTCACTAGGCAGTACTTTACGTTACTCGAGGCAGTAATGCCACCCAGTGGAGAAGAGGAATATGGTCTGCTTTTAACAAAAAAAGAAAAGCAAAATAATTTCTTACCAATAAAGATGCAAACCCATTAAATTGAGAAGAAAATAAGATTTTTTTTTCCTTTTCTGTATTAATTATCTTGCTATTGTCTTACTATGATACCTTAAATTTTAATTTTTTTCTGCCAGTTTTGTTTTCTTATTAATGTAATCTGTATTTTTAAATTGTGCTAAAATGAAATTTATAGATTATATGAAATTCCATTATTCCATTATTTCAAACCTCTGTTTTTCATTGAATATGATGGATGTTATCTTATGTTGAAATGTTTTTTATATACTTCATAATTCCTTCTATATAAAACAGAAAATGAGATGTTGAAAAGTCGTAATTTAATTTTGCTGTCCATAATATAATTCTCCAATTCCTGCATCATTGAACTCAATCCTGGTTTTCTGGCAGAAAACTAGAAAAAGATGTAATTTTTTTTCCTTGAGATTCATAAATACTGATATCTTGAGATCTTATCAGGAGCTAATTTGTTTCAAATGACTGATACACTATAATTAGGTACTTGCATTCATGTATGTTCTTTTAGGTGTAGTCATATACCGTGCCATCAGTCCTGAAATTCTCAGGAAAATTTGGAGTTAAAGACATTCACAGAGGAAGAAGCTTGGCAAGGTGCAGTTGGCAGAAGTGTGAAGCTCTCCACATGTTGCCTGCAGGTTCCCATTCCTGAACTGTGTGGGGTATTCCATGGTTTTCCTTGGGAAGGCTGCCAGGGCTCCTGCAGTGTCACTGGGATTGCTCGTGCTGCTTGCTGAAGGGAAGGAGCACGGGTGTGATGAGGGAGGCTCTCATGTTCTCTTGGAACCCTGGAAAGTGGGAGGTTTGAACTTTCTGTGCTGTCAGGCACTGACCCCCAAAAGAACACTGCTTTTGACCTGAGGCCTTGGAGAAGGCTTCCAAAATTGAATGATAGAACTAGAATCACTGGTGTGTAGCTTGAATAGAAGTGGGTAATGTCACATGGTGAAGGGGGTTTAGAATATAGTAATAGGTATGAGGCAAGATGGAGGTTTTAGGGTGGAGGTTTTCTTTCTTCTTCATCTTCTTCTTCTCGGGTCTAAGTGGTACTTTTTAATTGGATAGAAAAATGCTGCACTGTGGGTGACAGGTGTTTGGTCATTGAGTCAAAAGTAAAAATAATTTAGGTGTTAGTTTTCAATTGGACAATTAGGCCTTAAAAGACCTTGTAACAAGCGAGATAGATTGCCATTTCGCCATTTTTAGCTTGTTAGCTAGAAGTGCTGTAGTACTCACTGTACCATAGATAAGAATTAATAAACATCTGAGTGCAAACACGAAATTTCATCTCTTGTGCATTCAATCCCAACTCTGACTGAAGAGAAAAAGAAGATAAAAAGTGATTAAGTTCAATACCTTTGGTTCAGCTGGAAGGGTGGGATTTTAGTTGGGCAGTGTCTGTCTGGTTTGCTGCTGAATCTGCTCAAGCTGTGAGCCCAGGTGGAGCAGCCCAGCCTGACATCCACACTGTCCCATCCCAGAGCCCTGCCTGTGTCCACTCTCTGCGCTACGAGTTTGCTCAGGTCGGCTCATGAGCTGCTGCAAAACAAATTAGTTTTTCAAGTAACTGATTGCTTGGCAGGTGAAAAGATATACAATTATTTTCACTCAATGTTTCTTGGCAATCTGGCTGTTTCTGTTGTGTTGTGAGGGAGACGCATCCATCGTGGCTCACAGCCGCACTGTTAGTCATATGCTGGCCTGGATCAATGCTGCCCAGAGTTTGGAAAAATGAATCCTCTCAGGGAAAATGCAGCCTTTGCCAACCCAGTGAATGATGCTGAGGGGCCACTCAGCTCTGTGTATACCTGGCTTGTTTGAAGCTGTAGTTGCATGCTCATGAACTACCACCCCTTAGTGCATGAACGTTTTGACAGCTCCACTTCATCAGGTTGGATTTTCCCAGTCCTGTTTTTCCATGTCCTGGGTTTGATGTCTTCAGCCCCACTGCAGCTCTGTGGTTCCTCCTGGTGTGGGCAATGGGGGCTGCAGGGCTGCCATAGGGAGTGGCTGCCCTGTCAGCAGGAGCCAGGCATGGTCATGGCCAAAAGAAAGCTGGTGTGGACTTCAGAGAAACCTCTCTTGCTTTGTTGCTATTGTTTCAGTTAGCAAACCAGTTCCTGATCAAATCCCTTTCCACTCTTCACCTCAAAAAAAAATTCAGTTTTTTTTTTTTTTTTTTTTTAAACTCCTTTGGTTTTGTAGCTTTTTTTTCATATTGCTCATGACCTCAGTCATTCCATAGCCATCAGATTTGCTTTTAAAGCTGCTTCTGTAAAGGTAGTGGGTGTATGTGAGGTTTTTTTGAAAGAAAAAAAGCTACAATTTGCCATGTGATATTTCTTTATATGTATGTGAATAAGGAGACAAGCGGTGATTGGGAGTTAGAACATTACACAGCTCTCCTCTGAAGCTTGTTGGTGACTGTTCTTTGTGATAGAATAATGACTAATTTTTCAAAAATGATTAATTAAAAAGAACTCTGCTGAGTGATTTTCCTTCTTCCTGGGGACTTGTACATGGTGTTTTGGAGTGACTCTGAATGGAACAGCAAGACATGATTGCAGCGTGTACCAGTGGAGATGTGTTAATGTCAACTGTCCAAAACGCTGAGGCCTGTGCGTCAGGACACGTGTCTTTTACAGCATGCAAATGTAGGGATCGTGGCTTGAAAATGTTTTGCTTAATCATTATTCAAGCTGTAGCTTTCAAGAGGACTGATGAGAGATAACTTCACTGGACCCAGATTAGAGGAGTGTGTGTATGCAGCTTTGTAAAGTAAAAGGAAACGTCATTCTTTTTTTGTTTATGTACAGGCATACACAAGTTTATGCATCTTTAACTGTCGTAGATACTGCGGGTGCTGCACGGGACATCTGTGATGCAAAGAGTGTTCAGTGATTCACTGATACACAGCATGAGGATGCCTGTGATGACTCACTTTTTCCCTCACGCTTTCTTTTCCCATTAAGCAGAAACAAAGCTTAACAACTTTTACCAGAATTTAAGGAAAGATTCATACAGGCTCTAATAATTTGAGACTTAGATGTATTTGAATACAAATTAAGTTTTCCTTGAGAATCCCTTAAAGGAAGAAAGCATCCCTTTTTTCTTTAGATAAGGAAAAATGAACTAGACAAAACACCTGCAAAATACTACAAGTATTAAGCTTGAAGCAATGCCTATCTCTGATACCTAGGCAAAGATGGCTAGTTCTTGGGAAAAAAAAAAGGTTAAATTATATGAAGAATGTTCTGTTCTTCCAAACCCTAGCTTTTGTTCTCATTTACAGAAATAAACAGATGTTTCTATTTGACCACCTCAGAGTTCTCCCATAACAACTGAAAAGGAAAAAAAAATTCTTTTGAAAGAAAAAAGTAAAAAACTTTGGAAGCCACTCCTGGGGAGGAAAAACCTGGGCATCTGCTGTTCAATGGTATCTCTTTTAGTAAAAGTTTGTGATGGAGTAGTTTCTCTTGAAGGGTTTAGACATTTTTTGTCATTGTTTTTCAATGCCCCTTGTTTGACGTTAACGTTTGGCTAAAGTTGATAGGGTTTTGCTAGCCTGCTATATGATGGCAATTCTGTTCCAGCTTCTCAGGAAGGAAGAATTCTTATTTCAGGGACCACACGAGGGAGTGTTGTTCTGTGAGTCTGGCTGCAAGCAGCTCTCTTGCTAGCAAGGGCACTTAAGCTCTGTAGTTTTTCACCGTTAATGGAAAGCATTTTCTTCAGCAGTTCTCAGCTTTTTCCAGGCTGATGTAATTTCTCAGTGTAATTTCTCAAATTTTTTTTTAGCGGACAGTGTTTGGAATTTGTTGCTTCATAATGGCATACCAGCTTTCCAGCCTGTGCACCAACCATGCTGGGAGCGTGTGTGTTGTGGGAGGGTGAGTCAGAGGAAAGCAGGCAGGGTTTGCTTTGTTTGCTTTCTGCTTCCCTCCTTTCATGCCTACAGAAGCACAAGTTCAGTTGGAGCTGACCTGCAAACGTTCTACCTCTAGTTCACTGGTTCGTGTTAGAGCATCTGCTATGTTGGAAATGTTTGTCCAACATCCTTTATTTTGCTCTTTAAATTTCAGTATGTAATCTTCTCAGAGCATCAGTCTTTCTGTGTCACAGAGCAGAAAGATTTTTGTTTGCTTTAAAGCTTGCATAGACAGATTCTTTGATGCTGCATTGTTGCCTCAAGCTGGCATCTTACACAAATTAAATCTAGATGCTTGGTAGCTCTCGAGTTTCTTGACCCTTTCCTAGTGCTTGTGGCATCCAGGATGATATTTTGCATTGAAGAAACAAGTGGTGCAGTCTTCAGCCCTGGGACATGAAGTTAGGACTGGAGCTGTTTGCATGTCCCATAGGACAGGTGGCTGCTGGATACTGCCAGGGCTTGTAACTGCTCAGGTGTTAAAATGAGGACTGTATGGTAGATGCACTCAGAACAAGACTTTGGGCAATTAATCCAATATCTACTTCTCCACTGAAGAGCTGGAACCTATTTTTTGGACAAAATGCTGCCACACATCAAAAGGGAAATGTGAAGAGCCCTGCAGAGACCACTTACCAGTCAATTTGAAGAGGAACATTATCTGTGAGTGATGCTCCAGGAGACTCCTGAGAGGACAGTCCCTTTGAAAGCACTATTTCATGAGTCTCTCCAGAAGTGTGATCTCTCCCTGCAGTATAATTTAGCAGGTGTATTTCGGCTACTTTTCCTAGCTAATATGGCCTAACACTTTGTTGGTTAGAAGAAAGTACCTCTCTAATGATGTGTGGCTGTTAGCCTCCTACTGACAGATTTTCCCAAGTGGCCTCTATGCTGGAGATTGAAATATTTTATTTTTTTATTTCTTATGATATCTTGTCCATGCATTCCTCCTTCATGAAACTTCAGAAGTCATGATTCAAAGGCTTCAGGCAGGCATGCACAGAATTCAAAATGTTGATGTACTTAAGGCACTGTCCTCTGTGGTGGTCATACAGAAAGCTGTCAGTTTGGCGATGTACTTTAGCTTGGCTTGTGGGAGTTAAGGCAAAGAAAGTATTCTGTTTGACAAGAGTAGTAAATGATCAAGTAATTCTCTCAGGACTCCCTAAATAGCTCCAAATTGTTCCAGGAAACATTTGGTTCATCACAGCGGAGAGATGCAAAATCAGACATGTGGATTTAGCTTCCTGGAGCAGTCTCAGTGGAGCAAATGGTAACGTGGCTTTGCACAGTGGTATGATTAAAACCTACAGATGAACACAGATGATAGGTTGCACCTCTTTTTACAAGATCAGGTACTCCAGTGCCCTGCAAAATGGAGTAAACACTCCACACTGGAATATCCATTTCCATCAGCCAACTTGCAGATTGTTTCCATCATACTCAGTCCCACAGGACATAAAATCTTCCTTTTTATGACTTAGTTATCTTCTTCCCAAGTTTAAAAATTTCCAGTTTTTGTGGAACAAATGCTTCTGATTTCTGAAACCAGCAAATGCATTTTTAACTATATGTCAAAAAAACTTTGTATAACTCTGATCAATCTGCAAATTAGAATATTCCAGCTTGTGGCATTCTTTATGCCTAACTTTTCCATTTTTCTTCTCTCTTTCCCCATGCAAAGGTGTATTTCTTATCTAGCAGAGCATTTTGTAACACAACTGCCCTTGCGATTGAAGTGGCAACACTAATGTATCAATGACCTATTTCCTTGAGAAATTCTAATTTTTCTCTCAGGAGTGGCCTCTAAAACTGCCCAGAATTTTGAAACGTCTCTTCAGCTCCTTCTCTTGTGTATTATTCAGAGTATTGGGCAAACTGCTGCAAACAGCTCCCCTATGAGAAATAGAAAGTTGGGAGGCATGGCTGTGCCCTGTAATTGATGATCTTCCAAAAGCACACAGTTGCACAACTTCTCCTCATTCAGCCACATCTCCTCTTGTTGTTGGCCAAGCTTTCAGCAAGAGGCCCCATCAGCCAGGAGAGCTGAGTATATGTTCAGCCTCTGGTTATGAGAAGGATTTTAATCTCTGCCCAGCTTCTTGGCCAGGTAGAACAAATACTGCCTTGAAGCACGTCAAATGTACCTGACAGCAGCAGTGATGTATTTATCAACACCACTGTCTATCCCAGCTGCTGCATACAGGGATAGATCCCTTCCAGCTGAGGCTCACAACATACTTTTTGCTGAGGGGTGCTCCCAGGTTATATTTCTGCCATAGATCTGGTGTTTTTGAAAGTGCATGATTGAATTCCTTCAGAGTATGAGGCGGGCCAAGTGCACAGATAAAAACCAGCATGCTTTCAATATAGCTTGTGGCAGTCCTTACACTTTGCATTGCTAGAACTGAGGGGGAAGCCAGTCAAAGGATAACTTCATATTGCCCACTGCTTGTATGCTCTTGTTAAATGTGTGGTGACAGAGGAACGGGCTGAGATTGAGCCAGCCTTTGCTCTGACACACCAGACCTCAGAGAGACCCATCCATAGGACAAAAAAGTTATTTTCTCATGCTGTGGTCTTCCTAAATGAGGACCATTAAATCTTTAGACTTTAAGATGTTGGTGTATTTTGTGCAGCCTTCTCAATGCCACAGCTGCTCCAAAACCATTTTAGTATAGAAATTGTAAAGATTTACGAGAAACACTTTGGAGGATGAGTTGTGTTACTGTAGTGGAACGTGAAAAATTGGAAAATGGGTTAAAAATTAAAACTACTTTTAAATTTCACAGCAAGTGCACAAATACTTGCCCCTTTCTCAGCATATTTGAGTCTTACTAGTATTGTTGTTTCATACCTTTACCCTTATGAGTAGATTAGGCATCAACATGAGCTACAGACCACACTGCTTTTGGTACAGCCTGGCTCACAGTTGGCTTTCTGGGCTGTATCAAGAGCAGGTCATGTTGAGCTTCTTGTCAACCAATACCCCCAGGTTCTTCTCCTCATGGGTGCTCTCAGTCTGCTCTCCTCACAGCCTGTGTTTGTGATTGGGATTGCCTGTAGCCAGGCGCAGGACCTTGCACTTGGCCTCGCTGAAAGTCATGATGTTCACACAGGCCCACCTCTCCATCCTGTCCGAGTTGTCCCTCTGGATGTCCCTCCCTCCAGTGTGCCAATGGCACCACACAGCTGAGTGTCATGCGCTAATTTGCCGGGGCTGCACTGGATCTCACTGTCCATGTCACCAGAAAATATACTAAACACCAGTCCCAATACCAGCCCCTAAGGGACAGCATTCATGGCATACATTATAATCTTTGAAAACTGTTGATTTACATGTGTATATATAGTTTTATTTGAAAAAAGTGTTACTCCATTGTACAAAGTATGACTAAGACTTCTTGTGCAATTTTGGTCATTCCCATTTAAGTAAAATGGGCTAGGACTGGATTGGATCCAAGTAAGTGCTGCTAAAATCAGGGAGGAGAAAGATCAAAAGATTTTAGATTGCTTAGCCTCACAAAAGAAGGACATTGGGAAGGCAGTAGGATTATCCTTTCTTAGTAGGGACCAAATACTAGGGATGAAATGGAAGAGCTATTTAGGCTAACGATTTAAAGGGCTATAATGTGGCACTGAATAACCTTAGGATAGAAATTAGAAGATGGTTTCCAGCTAGTGAGACTTTAAGACTCTTCAGAATGAAATAAGTGGGAGTAAAGGCAGATTTGTGAAAAGATTTGTCTCCTCAGGAAGCTGTGATTGTGGCTTGAGCAAATACTGTCATAATTGTCCATACCCAGGGCTCTTGTCTCAGAGGTGTCTTTCAGTCCCTGAACCGTAATTTCTGTAGCTATAGGCTAAGCCTAGTTTACTTCCAGCATACCTTTTAAAAATACTTTTTATTTTCACATGTCAGCATGAATAGATATCCAGAAAAGCCACCAGGCAGAGTCAGCATGCATTCCAAATGGATTCTTTAAGCAGGCTGTAAGGCTTGCCAAGTCTGTGGCTTTGGCTTCAGATGCTGAAGCATTTAGCAGTGTGCTCTGTAGCAGCATCTCCAGGTGTAAGACCCTGCTTCTTGATGATTAATGCCAGCTCTGTAGGGGACAGGGACAGTCAAGCGTGGAATGGAGTTAGGGACAGGGCTTGTGAGTCCCCAGGTAGGTGGTGACTGAAGCTCTGAACTGTTTTAGAAGAGTGCTCTTTTGAAATTATTACAGTGTAAGCATGCTTTGAGAGGCCTGCGGAAGGGAGGGCTTACCTAAAGAAGGGACTCAGTCTGGACTGCCATCAGGTAGGAGAAGAAAGAGGTCTGTGTCTACCTGGCATGTGTTTAAGAAGTGATACAAAATCAATACATTATGGTTCTGTTGGGTTTTCTCCCTTTCACTTTTTTTTTTTTTCTGACTAATAAAATGTTCCTTTAAATACTCCTAGTTCTTTTCTTACAGCTTCCTCTTTCTGATTCTTGACTTTGATTCTCAAAAAATAAAAAATATTCGTGTAGGGATTTAGTGGTTTTGGTAGAAAGATAAAGCATTATTGTGACTGGTGTGAACTCCTGTTTTTGGATAACTCTTCGGCACAGAACAAACAGAGCAAACAAGAGAGGCAAGTGAAAAACAGATCAAATGTAGCCCTAGAGAGCATCAGAGATTGTAAGGAGGCTCACATAAGCCAGTCTCCATGGTACACAGCATACACTTCCATGGTCTTGTTTATACAAAGAAATATTGAGTAGGCAGTTTAGCTGTTTTTCTTCCTTTCTCCAGGCAGTCTCACATTAGAGGATTTTAATAATGCAATTACCTTTGTACTGCATAGTACACCTACCAATTATCTTGCATTCTCCCACCTCTTCCCCAACATAGGAGGCATACCACAGACTAATGCTGGAGAAAAAGCTGTTCAGAGATTTCCTCTTCTCCCAGCAGGAATAAGCCTGACTCCATTTTGAGGGAGAGGAGCCACTCAAAGGGCTGGAAAGGGAATCAGGGGATGAGAAAACTGTTTAAAGGATAGGTACAATATTGCTGAAGAGACTGGGTGGAAGAGGGATTTGGAGAGAGAAAGGTGATGGCAGGGGAGCAATAGAAATGGAGAGGCATCCCTAGCTTGACTCCCACTGATTTCTCTTGATTCCAGTAAGGACATCAGTTGCACCTGGATGGACAGAGCAGGCAAGTGATGCAGCTGGACTTGGCCATCTTCTGCACAGCCTCATGGTTTTACTGCCTGTTTTAGGTGAACACAGTGCTCTATGACAGCCCAGAGAACCGACTGGCACACCATGGCTCACTGCCTGGAGCCAAGGGTCAGGCTGAGGATGTGCCAGGTCTTCCCAGCAGGTCTGCGGTGCCCCTGTTCCTTCTAACACTTTTGTGCCCTGACACAGCAAGAAGTATGATGTACTAGTTAAAACCAAACTTGAATGCAGCTTTTAAAATACATTACGGTTTGGGAAAGGGAAGGATTGTCTTAAAGAGCTGCCAAATGTACAAATCAAGTATGTGCCATATACTCAGCAGCAGTTCTGTGACTGGGGTCTCATGAAGCTGGTGGGACCAGAGTCAGATAGATGAGCTCCTTCTTCCCCAGATGTGAGGGAATATGCACCAAAAGGCTGTGCCAGGAATAGAGATGCCTAATCTAAAGGCCTTTGAAGTGTTTGTGAGAAGGGTCATGTGAATCTAAAAGTTGGTGGCAAGTATTCTGCCCATGGGACTTGCCCTTGCTGAGACATGTTTGTGTAGATGGAAGTTGTTTGTCCAGGTGGCACTTAAATATCTTCACTCTCCATTTCCTTGTAGCAGTAAAAGAATTGCATGTGGATCATGTTCAGGAAGTTGGCCCTCTTTATTTTTCAAAAGCCTAAATATTTATAGTTTTCTTTCTGGGAGAAAGAAAACCAGGTGAAATTGCATAAAAGTCCATCTATCAAGAGGAATTAAATGAGTTGACTCATCCTGTTGACGGAGAGGAGACTTCTGTGGTTACAACCCAAAGCTGAGGCCAGCTCTGTGCTCTAGACCTTTGCCAAGGCAGCTGGGTCACATATGGGGTGTGAAGCTATGAGAACCTTGATATATGTGGTTTTTCCTGGCAGGAATGCCATGTGTGCAGGTAGTCCCTCTGGCAAAGCTGCACACAGACTGCTGGGTGTTTCTTTTGCTGGCTGGAGGTTTTCTGTGCAGCAAAAAGTGGTGCTACTGAAACAAGGGTATCCCAACCAGAGGCAGGTTTAACAGATCACCCTTCCCATGTGAGTAAAATGTTTGGGAGCCTTGGGGTAGGGAAATCTAGAAAACTGACCTGGCAGATTCCCTGTATATTTAAGAGTGAAGTTGTACTAAGGCACTTGGGGATGGGTAATAGCTTTCTCATCAGCTTGCTCTTATACGCTTGTCCCTCTTGATTCTCCATTGCTACATGATAGGGCTGCAGCACTCAAAAACTCAGTTTGTTGATGAAATGCTGCATTTGTTTTCTGGAGATACTAAAGAATAGTCATGGGTGATTTTGTTTGTCCAGCCTGAAGTATCTTGAAGAAGGCATGGATTACTGCATGCTTTTCAGAAAATGTGGTCTGCATTTAAAATCCTTCCAGTTTTTTCAAAAGGGACTAGCAATTTTAGATGTCTAATTTAGGCCGGCAAGCTTAAGATAGAAAGCACTAGGAAAATGCCAACACTCTTAATGTTGTCTGCCACTGGAAGGATACAGTAGGGTTTATATGCTGTGGCAGATGAAACAGAATTAGCTTTTTATAGTGTTAAACCATGGCTCTTTTCAGTGAGGTTATTCTGTATGTCTCCTTCTTGCCTCCAACAAAAACACTGCAAAGTGTGGGCTGTGAGGGCAGGGGATACTAAGAATGCTATGAATGCTTTTTCTTGCTGCTTGAAAGAGATATTGGCTGGAAAACTTAAGCCACAGGATGGTTTCTTGTTGAATGCTGGTTTAAATGATGTAAGTTTAGTATTTGGGGAACACATATTTGGAATACTTGTGTGAGGTAAAGGATGATGGCAGAGACCACTGCAAGTTCAAATCCAGAGGGGCTGTGAAAAACAAATTTTAAATCCACAAATTACAAGTAAAGTCAAACATGTGGCAGAGAAATACCACATATTAATCATGTACTGAAAAAATAAGTATTTTGCCTTTGAATTTGAAAAGGACCCAAAATATAAAAAGACTGGTTTAAAATTATGACTAAAATAATATTAACTCTCCTTGACTAGGGTGTTTTTTTCTAACTTCTACTATGTTTTGGTCTTGTTTTATAATTCCTCCTGGAAGCAGAGTATTTCACTGGTCTGCTCAACACTTAAGGAAATCCAATGCATACATCCAAGAAATTGCCTTAAAATGGCTGCCCAAACTAGTCCCCATCCTCAGTTTCTTGCATCCCTTTCCTCACATCGCTTCTATTTCAACTCCTGTTGCTGTCTTCACACAGTAACATGTAGTTTTTGTGCTCCCATCCCTGAGTCCTTACTCTCCCATCTCGCATTGCACAATTGTTGATGCTCCTGCACAGCTCCCACTCAGTGAAAATGTGGAGTGAAAGGGAAGTCTTCCTTCTTAGAGCTCTTTTCAGCTTAATTCGCAGCATTTTGCTCTTCATCTCCACTAGGTTTAGAATGAGAAGCCTATTGTATTTTGCCTCCTCCAGCTGGGGAAGCAGAAATCTCACAGAAAATAAAGGTACAGGTAGAAATCAGTGCAGTTCCAGCTGCACAGCAGATTCCCAGTAGATTATCAGGGGGAATTCTGACTATGCTGAAATCATGTATAGTCACAATTTCTCATGTAGTTTACTGCAATACACAAAATAATAGGCTTTATATGAATACAGTGAATAATATATATTTTAATCCTAGCATAAGAGCAAAATACCAGTGGCTGATAAAATACTGGGATGCAGAATAAATTATATCCTTTACATTCCAGTAAAGATTTGAGGTAGAAAGGATTTTGAATGAGGAAAATTAAAATCGTGTGTCAATATGAGTTTTAATTCACTCAGCTACTATCCATGTTCTTTCAAAATCAGTGGGAGGAGTCCCATACTTATTTTGCATCTTTTTTATTGCTGTCTTTTATCATAGGTACTGCCTTTTTGGCTAAGGAAAACCATCTTTTAAGATCATATGTATAACTCCTTGAACACTGAGAAATATGAGAAAGGGATAGAAAAAAAGGAGTTAATGTAGGCAGTCATATATTTTCAGAAGCAAATTAATTTCTCATTAGGTTACAGGCCAGCCTGATATCATGATCTCTCACTGCCCAAGCACTGGATATTCTTTTATATTTCCTGGTTCCCTAAGATTGCATGGAGGAGTGGCATTAAAAGGTTCCTAGTGGAATTTACTTTAAAAAAGCACGAATCTGAAGGAATTGGCACTGATGTGATCTTTCCTAAGGGAACAAGTCCAGTAAGCTGTGAAGGACAGACTGTTGAACTAGAATCTTGTCTGCAGGTTTAGAAAGACTAGACTGATTTTTGTTAGTTAAAGATGAACATCAATACCACTGGAAAGGAGACCTTTAAAACTGATGGTCTCTCTCATTTTAAATGGAACACATACAGCACTGTCCAGAGACTGCATAACACAGTTTTATGTTTTCACTGCTCTTTCTCCTGTGTGGAAATTAGGAGTTTGCAATGTTTTATTTATCCACTTGTTCCTCCTCAGTCTCAAGTACTTCCAAAACAGTTGCAACATGCTAGTTTAGGTCTCCATCTTTCAAATTTTTAGATACCCCTAAAATTTAGTACATGGATAACTGCAGTGAGATCAACTAGTTCAGTATATAGAAATCTGAAAGAAATACATGTACATTTCTTGAAACCTTATGTTGCTAACTTTTCTGAATACAACAGTTCTGTATGCCAGAAAGATTTTTTGGTTTGAGTTTTTTAAATATATATACATACAATGCAAAGTGACAGATATACTAAAACCTTCAATTGGGGTTCAGTGTGCTCCAGTGGTTTTGTGGTTGTTTTTCTCACACAGACTTAATGATAGCTTGAAAGCGTATTGCTATAAAAATGTCACTAAATTGTTTGCACTTATCGTAGTTATTTTCTGGAAATAGTTTTTTACATTTTCTTTCCAGAGATTAGGATCATAAGAGGATAGGAGAATTATTATTGTGCTTGTCAAATTTGCACAGAAACGCATTTGCCATGATACAACAGTGAATCACATTTTAAGCTTGATACAAGTGTTAAAACTAAAACTCAAGGAAAGCAGCATTTGTGGGACTGAAAAAATCCTTAACAAAGGACCAGTCCTGGCTCACAGGAGCCTTAAATCACCTTATGAGTAGGTCAGACTGAGAGCTCACATCTGCCAGAAGGGACAGACTCACTCTTTCCTCACTTGATCTTCCCCAATGTGTCTTCCCCCTCCCATTACGTCTTGGCATTTTTATAGTGAACCAGTTCATCTCTCAAACCCAGCCAGGGTTTTACAAGGCTAGAACAAACAGTTATTGAACCCAAAGTGACCAAACTTAATTTGACTATCAAACTACTAACTGCAACTGAACTCTGAGGTATCATTTTAGTCACTTTTCACTCAGAATTATCTGGAAAGCTTCAGTCTACCCCTTCGGCATTAAGAAAAACTTTTTACTGTGCTTTCAGTGCCTAGAAACTTTCAGTATGAGGGACAGGAACCCCTTTGAGAATCTAAATTACTGGAACCAAACTTAATTATCACAGAGAAATAGGAAATTCAGCCCTGATGTGCCCTTGAGGCCCGGATATGAACCAGTCATATATAAACTTTGTTTTGTTGAGAATATGGGATTATCATATTAGTCATCAAGGCTAAGATTATGGGGAAAGTGAAGAGCTAAACTGGCTCATTCCCAGTGGAGTTTGTGTGTTGCTTTTTCTCCTCGTGGCAAGGAGGACACTGTTTGGCTAACCCCAGGCTTATGAGCCATGAGTTTGTGTCCAGGTGGACAGGTCACTGTGTAGGAGGGAGCACTGTGCACTGCAGTGATGCTGGTTTGATGTCCCCACTGCAGGCTGACAGATCATCTCCCTCAGGCAGGTCAGGAGGTTGTGCAATGAGCTGGCTCACCTGGAGCTGCCATCCCAGTTAGAATGGAGCCAGTGCAAAACCAGGCAAACATTTTCCATCTGGATCAGCATGTCAGCCTGCTTCACCACCCATCCTCACTCCCACCTTTATCTAGGAGAGGCTTTTGGGAGCCTTTTCCCCTGCAGGATGTTCCTGATTCTTCCCTGACATCAGTATGGTGGTGGAGTGATTCAGATGAGCTCACAGACACAGAAAGGAGCTGGCCTGTCCTCTGAAGCATGGTCATGGTCTGTGCAACCAGAAATCCAGCTCGGCATCAGGACTGGGGGGCTGATAAGTCATGAGGAATGCCTCCATTTCAGTAGTGAGAGGGACCCTGGAGGGTGCAGAATGTCTACTGGAGAGGCCAAAGAACCCTGTGGGTGTGCTGGGGACCCCATCCAGCCCCTGGGGAACCACCCTGGCTAGAAGGAGTTGGCCTTTGGTGGGGACTCTTTTCTGTGGCACATCTCAGCTGATGAACCTTTGCTAAGGTAACACTGTTTGCTCTTGACATTCCAGTTCAGCATGGAAGCATGAGACAATAGGAAAGACAAAGAAACCACATGCCCCAGTTTTATGGTCTGATAAGGATTGACGGAGGGAGATAGCTCCCAATCCTAGGCAGGCTTCCCACTTCTGTGTCACTGTGTTATCCAGAGGCCAAAGATAAGGTTACTGTCAGCTGTGCTCCTTCCAGCATGGTTAACATCACCCTTGTGACTGCACTGCATTTAAAGGAGCCTGAGGAAAACAGGAGTTGACATTAATAGGGATTGTTATAATTAAAATCAGTGAGGAGCTGCACTCGCACCTTTTTAATAGGTCATAGTTACAATCTCATTTTCTAAAACTGAACTCATTGGAGTCCTGACTTGAGCTGTTGTTAACCCCAATTATTTGGGTCATGTTTTGGGGACCAAAGTTAGTGCTTGATGAACCAGAGAACTGACATTAACTCCCCAGTTCGCTGGTGCAGGTGATTATTGTGTCAGCCGGTGATACTATGTCAGTGCCATGCCATGTTGGTGCTTGGTGACACTTTCATTTTACCACAGGATCTTCAAAAGTGTGAACTGGCTTGCTATAAGACATTTCTGGGATGGGGAAAATATTTTTTACTGCAAGTTCTTGCTTTAGTTTCCTTTCTTTGTGGTGGCAGCTGGACAGATCCATGCTCACAAATGGGGCCCTTGCAAACCCCCAGCAGACTATGGCCAGGAGTGCCCAGCTGATGTGGGGCTGCCCCCAGGGGCTGCTGTTTTCCTGTTGGGGAAGGAAGCACCTTGCATTTCACTTCTTCTGGAGGCAGCATCTCCTTATCTGTGGCACAAGGCTGGGCACAAGTATGTCTCATAAATCAGTGTTTCTTTAAATTGGTTTCCTGGCAGGCTTTGTACCTTTTGGTATGTGCTAACTGCTGCTGATCTGTCATTCAATGTCAGCTAAATTAGACAAAAGCAAAATTTAACATCAAGGTAGAATTATGTGGCTGTATTTGATGCCAGAAATTTAAAGTTAGTATTTGTGTCAGCCATGCCCTACAGGATTAGGCATTTAATAAGGTGATAACGAACCTGACAGAAAACTGTTTCTACACATACAGAGCATAAAAAAAACCAAAAGAAAAATGCAAAAGTGTCAGAGCCAACCATTCCCTGAAATGAAAGTATGACAATTTCTGAGTAACTAATACTGAACAAAAGCAAAATGTCTGCAAAACAGGTCTGGCTTCCTGGCTTCTCACAGACCATCATCTTGCTGATTTTAGAGGGGTTTGTATCATGACTTTCTGATAACAATAACTGCTGTTTGTACTCTTCTTTGCACAGCACTATTAATATACTGTGATACAGACACCCTAAATTGTGAGAGGAGTGTGAGGGCCCCGTTTGCACTGCACCTGCCAGACTGCTGAGGGGTCCCTGGGATCCTGCAGGTAAAGATTTCCTTGTGGAACCACTCCCTTAACTGGACTCTGAGCTCTAGAGACCCACTTACAACCCTTTCAGCCACTGTCACTGTATTTTGGTTAAGTAGCTATTTCATGATTTAAGGCAGTTGTTGTTTTTCTTCTTCCTGTGTCAGCACTCAGTAAAGACATGAGTGCATAGCAAGATGTTGGACCAGAGAGCTGGTCCAGCTGAAAAGTCTTTTGCTGCTTTTTTGCCACTGGGTGAATTTACAGCGAGTCATTTCCTTTATCATGCAGTCATGCAATTTTTAGCATTGCGATGAAGAGGAGACTGGGTACATGAAGACAGAAATGATGGGAAGATGTGACCATCACTTTAGAAAGCAGTTACACTAAAATTGAATTAAATCAGGAAAACATCTTAATTTTTAGCTGCCATAAATATTCAGTGGCTCTCAGTGGGACATAGACAAACCTGTGCAAAGAGGTACTCTTTCCCATAGCCAAACAGACATGCCTGTATAAACAACCTCCTGTGAAGAGATTAGAATTTAGTACAGTGATCTCATACTGCTCTGGGAAGGGAAGATAATTGAGAATTACTGTCTCCAAGTATGCAGCTGGAGAGGTGGAGGAACAGAGTGGTCAGAGCACTCAGTGAACATTTCTGGTGACTGCTTCTTTAGCAGTGCTTGCCTGGTATGAATTTCTATACTAGAACTGATGTAGGACTGACAGCAGCATTTCATTTGTCAGGACAGCTGTGCAAAGGCTTAATGAAGCATCAAGGTTTGTGTTCTAGGCAGCTGATAGAGAAGCTGCATCCCATATGCCCTTCCTGTTTCCACTCCAGCTCCAAGTATCAGTGTTGGCAAGGGAACCTAAGAGCCTTTTTAGCAACAGGGAAAGACCTGTGAAGTGCTTAATTTGGAGTAAATTATAGTGCTGCAAACATGATTATCATGACCATCATTCTCTTGTACTGAAGAATGATGGAGTTTCAGGGTCTCTGTTAGTGCTGCCTCCCTTTCTGCAGGTGTCTGAGTTTTCTGTGGTGTCTATTTCAGATCCATATTTTGTCATGTGGGATGAGAGGCATTCCTGGGTGCTGGCAATAAGGTAGGAACACACCTGCAAGATGACAAAGCTAAAGGGGTTGGAAATCACGTGGTAGAGGAGGGGAGGAAATCAAAGAATCATTTAGGTTGGAAAAGACCTCTGAGATCATCCAGTCCAATCTATGACTGAGCATCACCCTCTCAACCGGACCATGGCACTGAGTGCCACATTCAGCCTTTTCTTAATCACCCAAAGAGATGGTGACTCCACCATCCCTGTGCAGTCCATTCCAATGTCTAATCACTCTTTCTGTGAAAAAATTCCTCCTAATGTCCAATGTAAACCTCCCCTGGCACAGCATGAGGCTGTGTCCTCTCATCCTGTCGCTAGTTTCCTGGGAGAAGAGGCTGACACCCACCTTGCTAAATGTGTGTCTTAATTGGCATTGAACTCTTTTTTATAAAATTTCTATGATGGAGAAATTACATTAGAGAGGTAGAGCTGCATAACATAGAATGTGTGATTCAGGAATGACAGCACCATCTCAGTAGTTTTGTGAGGTGGTGCTTTGATGTCTTTTCAGGTGTTGAGGTGCAGTGCTGGCCAGCAGTAAGCTTTACTCACCTATGCTCAACTCAGTCCCTTCCCTCCTATGATCTGCAGGTGGGCTTAGTCTTTAGCAGTCTTTTGGATATTTGGAGACAAGCACATCTAGAGATTTAGGCTGGCAGTAGCCAAGCTTTGAAGACCTGAAAATTCAGACATATTCAGATGCTGAAATGCTTGTGTTTTGTTTGGGTTTTTTTCTGTACTTGTTTATTTGCTTGTTTGCTTTTAATGAAAAACTTGGAAAATTTCTGCCACTGAAAAGGACTTCAAGGTCTTACACTCTTTGAAAGTAAGCTGTCAAAAAACTTTACTTTTGGGTGCCTCTCCCATGAGGAAAGGCTGAGAGAGTTGGGGTTGTTCAGCTTGGAGAAGAGAAGGCTCTGGGGAAACCTTACAGCAGCTTTCCAGTACCCGAAGTGGAGCCTACAAGAAAGCTGGAGAGGGACTTTTTGCCAGGGCCTATTGTGACAGGACAGGGGGAAACAGCTTCAAACTGAAAGAGAGTATGTGTATATCAGGTATTGGGAAGGAATTCCGTACTGTGATGGCAGGGACACACTGGAACAGGTTGCTCACTAAACCTGTGGCTGTCCCATCCCTGCAAGCATTCAAGGCCAGGTTGGATGGAGCCCTGGACAACCTGGTCTAGTGAAAGGTGACCCTGCCCATGGCAGGGGGCTTGGAAGTGCAAGATGTGTAACATCTCTTCCAAGCCAAACCATGCTGTGGTTCTGTGTTTCTATGATTTTGTTACACCCAAACAGTGTTGAGGCACATAGAACCAAAGCAGGAAGGGAAATTTGTGGATCTTGAGTTCTCTTGAGATTTTGTAAATTACATTAACTTTGCTTTAATTTCACTTTGTTGATTCTTTGCTACTGCTTGTTGGCTGGACTGCTAAACAATAATATTTTCACTTAGTTTTATTTATATTCCAGCTGAAGTGGAGTTCTTTTACCCCCTACTGTTATGAAGAAAGTGCTGAAATTTGAAGTTTCAGACTTGTGCTTCACGGTATCTAAAGTTACAAGTACGTCTCCCTACCAGGATATTTTCCAGATGAAGTAATTCTTGGCGAGGCTAAAAGACCCAGAACATAAAAGATAGTATGTTGTTGTATGTTGTATAAAACAAAACCTGTTTCTATACAGTATCTTTTTTTTTTTTTGAGTAGTCCATAGCACTAATATGAGATACTTGACTTATATCAGCTTTTACTTAGAAATCATTTACCATAGTAAATTATAATATTTATACAGCAAATATTTAAAAACTTTAGAATTTGTAATATTTATATTATAACTATAAAGCCAGTGAATGAATGGGAAAAATTAACTTTTAGAAGAAGATAATGATAGATAATTGAGGAAAATCAAGATACCAACAGCTCAACTTCTTGGGAAATACTTCTAGGTTTTGTACACTGATATGCAGTTAGCGGAGAGCAGAATAAAGTGGTATTTTTGAGGATTTCAGAATGTGGGAGATAGAAACAGAATCCTCACTTTTTACATTGTCTTTTTCATTCCAACTTTCCGCACTTTCTAGCCACAGGAATTCAAATTATCTGTAAATTATTCTGATCCGGAGCTTTCTGATTAATTATCCAAATGTGGGCCTTCCTCTGGCACTGGCCTCCTCTTGCCTACCCTTGCTCCAAATTGCCCCTCTCTGTTCTGCTGGCAAAATGCCCGTGGTCTCAGTGGGAAGGTCCTGTTTGACAGTGCAGTCCCACGTTGAGAGGTGTGATGGTGCTCAGCCAGGGGCAGAGAAGGGAACGAGACATCAGGGAGATGAGGATGCCTTATTGTTGTGATGCTGCCTGAGGATTGGTTTGGTAGAGGTTGGGCTGCTCAGGTCTGCAGGATCAGTCAATTTGGCAGCGAGTCTTCTTTTGTCAGCCTGACATGTTGCTTTAACTCAAGACAAAAAGAGAGACCTACCTCTGGCCAAGTATATGTGAAGTGGAAGGTGCCCTGTTCTCTGATTTGTATGGTGAGATTGACCTTCCAAAGCTGCACAAGGTTCACACTGTGTCTTGTTAGAAAGAGAAATGTAAAGAGAAATAAGAACAAAGTATATGGGATAAAGGAGTGGCTGTGTCACAGCCACACAGAGTATGTTTTATAGCATAAAATCAAGAATATATGGTGGCATGAGAGCATGGGGGTACATCATGAGAGTTCAAAGCTTGTAGAGATACTGCTCAGGAATATGCTGGGTGCCCCGTGTGCTACATGTGTCTAATGTGGTAATTTGGTCTAGCAGTTTATATTGATAGTTTTAATACTTTGATGTGATTCAGAATTTTAAATTTTCATTTTCATATACATAGTTCTAGTTCTACCATGGTTGGTAGCTCCTCAGTAAGACTGACATTTATTGACTTATTTCAGAGGAACATGTTTAATCTCAGATGATAGGATTACATGAGTGGAATTTACAGTATTGTATATTATTTGAAGTTGGGTTTGGAAATATTGTAAGAAGAGTTTCCTGATTGTGTATCAAGAATGTACCTAAGTACATAAACATGGACTTTTCCATCTTCACCCTTCTACATGAAAACAATACAGCCCTTCAAACAATGGGAGATTACTGCACTTCTTGGGAAGCTCAAGTCTTTCACTCAGGCATGTAGAATAAGTGATATAGCAAAACTTCCTAATGTTGATAACAGCACTCACAATTTTGTCAAGATAAATCTTTAGAAGGAAGCACATTAATTAAAAATGTTAGCATATGTCATTTGAAATGCCATATTTTACGAGAAAAACTTACTTTCATCTGCAAACTGACCACCTAGAGTATTTGTGTGCTTTAAAGTTCTGCTGGGAAAAGGGAAATATTTTCATTCCTAATGTGGATTTTTTTCATTCTGACGGTTTAACAGCTTCAGTCTCCCAGACCATTGTAATATTTCTGGAGCAGTATTTTAGACAACAGGAAGCTGTATGCTGCAAAAGTTAGCTCTTAACAAAGATTCTTTAGAAGTGGCTGTAAGCGTTAAATGGACCTAAGATTAACACAGGCCTAGGATAAATTTCCACTTTTCTTTCTGAGGAAGTGATAGCTACATCTCTAGTTATCACAATCCAGATCTTTCAATGGATGTCCTTGCTGCATTTTGCTGGCATGACTTTAGATGTTGTCTGAAGTAGGAACAACAGACTTGGATGATGATGCTCAAACAGGCCATCTGAGCACAGACACATTCATTTTTGTTGTCCCTGTTACAGGAAAAATATTGTCTGGCAAGGGGACAAGACAGGCAGTTGGGGATGGGAGCACCCAGCTGTGATTCTGGGCTCACAGGCTTCACTGGCACAGAAGAAAAAGAAAAAGAAAAAGAAAGAAGAGAAGAGAAGAGAAGAGAAGAGAAGAGAAGAGAAGAGAAGAGAAGAGAAGAGAAGAGAAGAGAAGAGAAGAGAAGAGAAGAGAAGAGAAGAGAAGAGAAGAGAAGAGAAGAAAAAAAATGCATTCCTTCTATTTAACTCTGTTTATAAATTGTTTTTGCAGGCAGTACAACTGCCTGATGAGTACACTTATTCCAGTAAAACTTTAAACAGCTTCACTAGTGCTGGCATTGGTGGTTCTGGCAGACTGGTTGAGAGAGAGAGAAACAGCTTTCTGAAAAAAAAATCCTGAAGTGATAGTTTTTCTTCCATGTGAGTTTCTGGTATCAGCACACTGTAAGGTCAAGCAGGAGCTGGTGCAGCTGTGCTGCACCTCTTGGTGGCACTTCATCATAACCTGTAACATGGAATTGCACCCTTGATTGGCTTTAATTCACTTCATCTTCTGATTTAGGGAGATTAGTTTAAAATGCTCTTTCTAGTATGTCATTTAAGGTGCTCTTGAAAACCCTACTTCAGCTATCTAAGAAGTTACTGCATCCTCTCTCACTCCATCTCCCAATAGGACATATGTGCCCTCACAGCAGCTGGGGCACAATGAAACAGATAAAAGATCTGTCAGTTGGATGAAAACTGTCAAATCTTGGCATAAAACTACCATCAGGAGCAGCCTAACTGAGCAACCAGCATCCTTCCAGATCAGTATTGGCACAAGTGCTCCTGCAATGGAAATAACCAGAGCTGAGGTTAAAGCCATGCCACACTTGCTTTCTGTGCTCAGACTGGGTGAAGACAAAGGGCAAAGGGGGCTGAGTACTCCCCACTGGAGGACAGGCCAGGTAGCAGATGCTTTTACTCCGTTATGACCCTATGGTTCTGGAAGATGATTTCATGAAGTATTTGCCCAAGCTTTTCTCTTAATATGGTGGTTTTTTGAGGTATAGTTCTTTAATTGACCAAAATGTTTTTTATTACATGGAGAATCATTATATACAATGAGTCAGATTAGTAGGAGAAAAATCTGAGATGAGTAAGGAATTGGCTAATGGGGATATGACAGCAATTAGTGCTGGAAGCTGAAATGTTGGAACTTACTAGAGAAATTCCTGTTGGTCTTGGGAGCAATTTAGTACAATAGACCTTTGCAATAAAATAACAGTACTAATGAAATATGCTGATGACTCAAAACTTGGAGTTATAATGAAGAGAAAGGAGGATTCACATATCCCTTTCTTAAGGGGAAGGAAGGAGCTGGATTTTGCAAATTAAAATGATAAATGAAGTGGTGTGATATGGGGAACAAAGTGACTTTTTAAGGAGGTGAGATGGAGAGTTTGGCTGTTTGATTAGAAAAGCAAAACCTGAGAGGATTTGATTGTTACCTGTCTGGAAGATAAAAATCAGGAATGCTTAGGACTGTTTCAGTTATAGGCCTGTCCTACTGTATAAACAGATGCTCTGAAGAAGGACACATGTAGGCTAGAAATTAGAAAATATTTTGAACCAGCAGAAGACCAAAATTCTGCAACAGCTTCCTAATGAGAGAAGTGGAGATGCATACCTAGTTCTGCCTGTGTGCTTAGGTGATTTACAGTTTTGTCTGGTCTGGATGTTTGTGAGAGGAGAAGATTTGACTTGAGATGCAGAATTAAATATTATTTTTCCTGTCTGGAAATAGCTGAAAAAAAACCTCCAAAAAACATTGATGTTATTGTAAATTCTGTTCATAAGCTATTCAAGCCACTTTTTTCACAGTGTGATCTTCCCTCTTACTTCTGGTAATTTCATTAGGTTCCTAACAAAGCTTACATTGATTTATCACTGGCTTTCAAAATTAACAGCCTGTTGCTCTGAATTGAGAAAGGTCACACCTCTCCCAGCTGTTGTTGCAGGTTGTCAGCAGAGCTTGTTCAAGTGGCACCGGTGTGCAGTGAGTCAGAGCTCTCTAAGTGCTTTCTGCAGCTCAAAGAGACAGGGATTTACCCAAATTTCTATCAATAATCTCATAGTTAGGAGATAAAAGAGTCCCATTGCAGGAAGGCGTGCCAGGTGTCTGAGTATTGTGAACTAAGCACTTGTGACCACCTGGGCTCCAGCTGGAGGAGGTTGGCACTGCCCCACTCAAGAAGTGCTGACTTACTGTGGGGTGGCACATCAAAGGGTCATGAACCTCAGGCAGAGGCTTTGGATGTAGCAAGGTACTGCCATGATCAAAGGGAACAGACAGTTAAAATAACACATGGATCAGGTCAGAGAGAATTTAGATAGGGTGAACAGCATGTGTGTCTGGGTGATTTCTAGGACTGCTCCCCTCAGTCCCAAGTTCCTGTGTCTGCCTGTGAGTGCAATGGCTCAAAGTGAGCATAACAGAGCTTTGCTTATACAGAAGCAAATTCTATTACTCTTAGCTTTGATCCTGATTTGATTTTTTTAATTTATTGCCATCATAATCTGAGCCCTTTAGCTGTAGCTGGAACCATATCTGTGGAAACTTTTGTGAGCTGCAGTCCTTTATCACACCTCCATTCTATATCTATAGGCCTCATATAGGAAAAAGTCTACAAGGGGTGTCTAAGATTTTTTCCAAGGTTTTCCCAGTCTTTTGAGTAGAAGATGTGCTCTGATAGTGTTGTCATCCTAAAGATAATCCCATTGGCTTTGCATTTTTCATCATCTCTCAACACCTCACACAGACAAATTCATAAGGATCTTGCTTCGTCCAACATCTGTGCACTCTCACCTGTACAAAAAAGTATCTGTATGTAAACATGTGCACATGTGCTATGTTTAAGAGCACTTTTGTTCAGAAAAGTCTTGCATGTTAGGATCAAAATATCCCTGGTGATATCCCTGCAATTCTGCTGCAATTCTTGATGGAGGTGAAGCCTGCTTTTTCCTCCTACCCATCCAGTGCAGTAGGTAGGCTATGAGCAAGGCAGGCTGCTTGAAATGCTGAGTGACAGCCATACAGAGAGGTGGTATGACAGCCTGTTATTTCTCAGAAGTATCTATTCAGTCGAATATGTCACATTTCCAGCCTTTCACCCCATTTTAAAATGGAAAAAAGACAGAAATACAATTTTTTTTTCATAAAATGGATGCTTATGATTCATGCACACCTCTAATTCGTGATATTTTTCGAAGAACTATAACATGAAATTAAAGTATTAGAAAATATTTTGTTGACTGAAGAAAATGAAACATTGTTAACACTTAATGAGCTCTGTTACCTGCTGCCTATGCAGCTCCATAGCTATACTCGGATGAATGGTGCTGTTGTAACTATACACAGCAATGGACTTAAACCAGCCATTAATTAAATGAAATACCTTGCAAGTGCTTTAAGTAAATGGAAAGCCATTTTTCTTTTTTAATATTGATCTGGACTCTAAATTAATAAACCATCTTTAAATTACATGTTTCCAATATAAAATTGCTCACAGAATGAAAAGATGACCACATTGAGAAATTTGTAAATTTTGTTTAAAACCTTAAATTAAGGATTATTTGAGAGGTGGAACAGTGCTTAAGAAACCAGTAATTTTCTGTTCAAGCCACCTGACTGAACACTCTGATGGTTCAGTTCTCCATGTATTTCTGGTTCCCTGCAGTACTGGGCAAGGCCCCACTCTGACTTTGCTGCTTATGCTCAACATCATTCTGCTGTGTTTCTCTAGATGTACTGTTCTCTACATGCCTGGAAACTTTGTCAGGGTAACTGAACTGTTGAGGATTTTTCTATGATTCTTTCAAGTGTCTTACATCCTGAACTGAACTGCCATGCAATTGTGTAGCACCAGATCCAGATAAATCCAGTGTTTTATATAACCCTTGGTCTCAGGGCCATACTTACATACATACATACATACATACATAACTGCAGATAAACTCCACAGAGCTGCTTGTCTGGCTACTGATGACTTAATATACTGATGACTTTATTAATTGTTTTAATTTACTACTCCAAAACTTTCTGGGCAGTCCCAAATAGACCCAGTGGGCCTAATGCTTTCAGGAAGTAAAGATTTATTGCATCTGCTCTAAGCAGGGACTCTGAACTTATACCCAGAAAGTCCTGGCTTGTTCAATAAAGTTCTTCATAGTTCTGTTCTTGCTACAAGTGCACTTGTTTGGGGTAAAACTCTGGTTTGCAATGGAATGTTCACGGAAATTATTAGACTTCTTGGTACACTTCACCTGGTAATTACTGAACAAGTTACATTATCAAGGTAAAACCAAATGATGTGTCCAGTCTGTTATGAAAGAATCCTCAATCAGGCTTCACATGAGGTTCCAGCTGCATCATCACTTTTACTATTGCTTCTCTTCCTGGGTTATAAAGGAATTGAGGATGCATTGCCTCATCTGACATGTTAAGTAAATGAAATAGCAGAAAAGTGGACACAGTGGGAATAACACAGCTTAGAAGACTTTAGCTTCAGCATTTGAATGACATCCCTTGTAGTATTCCAGCTTTGTTCTTTGAACCATTTCTCAGGCTGATAAGATGTTTTCAGCTGAAGGCCAAGAAAGTCTTTCCCAGGAAAAATAAATTGGTCAAAACCAGAGAGGAATTAATAATAAAGGCACTTGTTTGCTGTTAACAGACCCTGGGAATGGAGTGTCTTCTCTCCTGCACCAATCATCTTTACTCTGTTCTCGTTGTCTCGTGTTATTTAAGCAGTGAGTTTTTGAATAAACTTCGTTTTCTCGCCTTCTCTTTCATCTCGAGAATGACCGTGTGACTGTGTCTCTTTACTCTGCCGCAACTAAAGGGTTAACACCCTAACACCGCAGTCACATCCCTGACATCACCGCTGCTCTGCAGGTTCCTTGTACATGTGCATATATGATGTAGCAATCCTAGTGATTAGTGGGCTATTAGCAAAAAAAGAATTTTGTTCCAAATGCTCCCTAAAGCATTGTCTGTTCTAAGGAAAGAGAGAGAGAGAAAGCGAGAAAGCGAGAAAGCGAGAGAAAGAAAGAAAGAGAAAGCGAGAAAGA
>VXBI01002035.1:173946-210457 GCA_013397375.1 Toxostoma redivivum | reverse complement strand
AGAAAGGAAGGAAGGAAGGAAGGAAGGAAGGAAGGAAGGAAGAAAGAAAGAAAGAAAGAAAGAAAGAAAGAAAGAAAGAAAGAAAGAAAGAAAGAAAGAAAGAAAGAAAGAAAGAAAGAAAGAAAGAAAGAAAGAAAGAAAGAAAGAAAGAAAGGAAAAGAAAGAAAGCAAGCCTGGTGAGGGAGACTGAGCTTGGCCATGCTACATGAACTACTGTTTTATAGCTACCAGTTTAGTAAATTGTTCTGCATTTCTCTGATTTTTCTCTGTAGCCTTTTTAGGTCCTTCTGATAACCGAAAGTTGGTGATGGGTCTCTTGGAATAAGTGGTGTGATTTTGCTTTTGCTATGGGAGAGGCAGAGATGCTGTGTTGCAACAGAACTGGGTAGGACCTGGTGCATCATGACCTGGGTCCCGCTGAGCAGTGTTCAGTGCTGCTAGTATGTGAGTGATTAATTAATGCTTAATAAGAAACTAGTAAGGACCATGCATGACAAGAAACAGCCCTAAGGCTGTTACAGTTTTACAAAGCAACAACAGGTGTTAGGTTTATTCTGTCACTCTGTGCAGTTGTATTATTACAAAGCAGGTATGTTAAGGTGTATTAAGGATGAGGTAGGACATCATAGTCCTTTTTCTGTGCAGATGCTGGAATGAAGGATGCAAAATCTTGATGCTGTGTTTTGTGTTAGCAGAGTCATGTGCAACCCTTAGGACAGTCTAGCTCAAGCTTTGATTATACATTTCTCCTTAGATTTCTCATTCACCTTTGTGAGTGATCAGGATTAATTTCCTAAAACTGCTTGAAACACTTCAATTTTTTCCCTGCTTTTGTGTATTTAGTGCCCTTTTTCAGTTCCCATTAAATCTGCAGAAGTTGCTGTTGTGTTTATGAGGGTTCACAGCTGCAATTGCTGTAAGCACATGGCACTGGCTTTACTGCAGGCAGCACAGAGAGCGGTGCATTAATAGATCCCGTTGCACTTATCCTGTCCAATTGCTGTTGTGCTATGTGAAATGAAATAGTTTGGTTTTTCTCAAAAGAGGATTAAGTTCCCTTGTATACAGCATGGTATCTGAAGGGCTTTTTCATAATACACAAAACAAAACTAACTTTGCTCTCACTTATAAAAGAGCCACACATTTACTTCATAGCTATATGATTACAGTCCCAGGATGATGCTCAACAAAATCAAGGCCACAGAGTAGTAAAAGATGCAACATTTCAGAAACAAAACCTAGCTACTGTAGTAGAGCTGTATGGGACAAGAAAGTAGTTTCATTTTAAAATAAAATAAATTTTACACACTTTCACCTACTCACTCATACCCACATGTACACAAAAGCACCAAGACCATATCTCAAAGTGGTCTGTCTGGCATTCAATCACATATAAAAAAAATTGCAAATGTCAGGGGATGCAGGTGAGTAAGAGTAATTCCAGTGTGTATCTGGTTGCAGTGGGATTAGGAGCAAGACTTGGAAGAGCTGCCAGCTTTGGCCAGGGTGTGGCTGTGGGTGTTGGGACATGCAGTGGCTCCCAGGTCATCTTTGTTGCTCGGGAGGGAATGAGAAATTTTCTTAATTAATACAAAAGGAGAGGAAAAAAAGTTCCTTTATAAACATTCACCTGCCCTTGTGTTTTCTCAGATTTACTTGTAGAGCCAGGTTAATCAAACTCCAGGGTTTGAGTTATCTTGAATCACTTGGGCATGAGTTGGGAAGTCTTTGGCTGAGAAGCAGGTCTGAAGGGGCTGCACCTCCTGCAGAGGGGCTGGGAAGGACTTGGGAGGCAGGAATTCTTCCTCCAGGGCAGCCAAGCCACAGAGTCCTCCAGAAATCTGTTCACTGCCTTATGTCTCATCCCTGCATGATCTGTTGTTGCTAGACTATCTTGATTTAGGAGGGTTGTTTTGGGACATCTGGTGTAAAAGCTTTTACCTCTACATTCTAGAAATAGTCATATCCATCCAGAAACTGGGTGCATAGGTCAGGCCTCAGGCAGTATCTTTCCAAATATAATCTGAAGCACTTGTGTGTCTATGGATTCCTTCAGTATTTTCAGTAAATTTATTTCCAAGGATTGAGTGCACAATGTTTTTGAGGCAATTATGAGTGTGCTATCTCTGTGGAAGTGTCAGACTGATACACTAACTGAAACATTTAGAAAGCAAAGAACTGTTTTAATTTGCTAGTGATAAAGCCATCACTTTTTTTGAATAGAATCATGTGCTCTGTGGAAGTGCAGGTGCTGGTTTTCGTGACCCCTTTCTCTTGAGCATTCTTATTCCATCCTCTTCTGCCTACATGTCCTCTGACCCTGCACCCTCTGATAAATTCAATCACTGGATCCTGTGAGTAGCAGTTTTCCTTGGGGGGCCAGTTGCCTCTGTGAGCCCACAGAAAGGGTTGTCAGGAATCATATTTGGGTTTTCTTGGGAAAACAAGTTTCTGAGGCTGCTCCTGGATTAGCTCACAGCTGTACTTACTAGTGTATACATTTTTTGTTTGTTTTGGAAGAGCAATGCACAGCAAAAAGAGTGTTTAACCTTAAACTTGTACAATATCTTTTACAACTATGGTGACACGCCTGTCTTTTCAGTAATCTACTGTGCGTCCTTTTGCTCTGTGCATATTGGGCATCCTTTCCTTTCCACTCATGGAGCACTGCACGTTAATGTCACTGGGCCCAATCTGTCCCCAGTTTATGCTCTGTGCACCCCTGCTCCTCTAGGTCATAGTTTCTGAGCAAGGAAAAGAGCAGCATTACTTGCAAAGCTGAAATGTTTTGTTCTCTGTGTTGAACATTGGCTAAGTACATATCAAGGTGGGAGTCCTTTGGAAAGACTGGAACAATCTGTGTGTCCACTGGCTGTTTCTAGTGGGCTAAGTTAAATCTTGATTTCTGAGTAAGAGTTTCTGTGGAAAGTTAACTGTGATCTGCTTGATAGGCTTGGCTTGTCTAACTTTAGCATGTTAGCTTGCATTTCTGAAACAAACAAACATGGTATGTAGAGGCCAAAGTAACTAACACAAATCTCATCCTGAAAAATCTAGTGTATTGCAAACACTTTTTATGAAAAACCCATTATATGTTCAGGTTTTCAAGACTGTGCAGTATTAGAAATCCTCTTCTACTTCCATTACATTTCCATGTGTATGTAATCTATGTGAATTCAGAACCCCTTACAGAAGAGTTGATGGAAGAAGAAAGCCACATGATGAACTACTGGACAAAACCCACTGCTCTGGATGCATTCTATCACTGTGTCTTCAAGCACTGCTTGCTTGTGTGTCCAAATTACACTTCCCTGCTTAACTTTTCTTTCTGTGTTTGGTGCTCACTGCTAATGATTTAATAGTAATTATTTCTTGCTTACTTTAAGCTCAAAAGTATTTCCTTGCTGCCAGTTCATCCACAGACCTAGCACAGTGGCTGGACCAAGTGCTGTGTGGTCAGACACACTCAGCCAGGCTCAACTCTGAGTTTTATGCAAAGAGACTTTGGAGGATACTCTCCTTGCAGTGACTGCAATCCCAGAAGGTGGAATAGCAGGAAAACATGACATGAGAAATAAAAAGCCTTTTCAGATCCCATGTTTAATTTGGGAGCTGGCAGTTAGTGAAAGCACCCATTAGCTTGGAAACTGTAAAAATGTGCAATGATGATTAGTAAAAACCAAAGAATATGGGACCCCTGAATATCATTTTAATTAAAATAATTTTTCAGAGGAGAATAGCATTTTAAACGCATACAATCTTAGCAGCCCTGAGAGGAATATTAGTAGCAATATGAACTAGAAACTGACAGTCACTTTTGCAGAAAGAACAGCTCAAATTGGTGGGCACAGTCAGATCTGCCCTTTCCAGATCCATGTGGAGCTGTAACAAACTTACTGCCCTACTCCCAGCAGTAGGGATTTCTCAGTAGTAGATTTCTCAGCTGAGTAATTGGAGACGTGAGCACTTACACTTAGCTGTCATAAAACAGGTTTGCTTAAATCCCCCAGCTGAGGAGGTGCTGATTTCTGATGAGATGATGTAGCTAACAGCTGTGGCCAGTAGCTTTTAAACAGCTCTCACTTGATTACTTATAATTACCTAATTGTAATTTGAATAAATTAAAAAATACACTTCTACTTAAACTGTCATTAACAAATGTTAGAGCTGGGACTGCTGCCTTCTACATAAACTTTTCCAAATAACAACAATTAAAAAAAAATAAAAAAAATCACATTTCTTTTGCTCTCAAACACTGTGAAATCTGTTTCCACAAATTGCAATATAGTATGTTAAGTCAGAGCAGAATGAGCTAAAAGCCTGGGAAATACTGGCATCCAGCACCAACATCCAAGGGCAGCTAGGATCTTTCATTTGTTTCATTAGAAGTCAGCAAGTCTATTAAAAAATATTTATCTTTGTTGTTTGTGATTCTAGGGGCCCACTTGTCTACTCTGGACTTTTTCTTAATTTTTACTGTCAGTCATCAAGGCTGTGGCCTTAAGAGCCTTTGCTGACTGACTAGTTGCTGAGGATGTTTTATTCCTCCTTTCCCAGGGTCCTGGCTCAGGAGTCCCCAGCTTTGAAGGGTCAGTATTTGTAGGAAACTGAAACTTAAATAATGTCAGGTTTGTCATGTCCTTGTCCAAAGGAAACTGACAGCTCAGAGGCTTCTCTGCTTGTTTCCTATGTACTGACCTGCCCTAAAACCTAGATATTTCGGTTTTATCACCACTGGTAAAATAAATCCATGCCTGTTCATCCAATACAATCTTGTTATACTTTAATAATAATTTCTGCTTTCCCAGTGTCCTCGAGTTTGTTGATACCATGGAAAGTCACTGATAAAATGTGATGAAGTGGTAAGAATTCCACTGTGAGAAAAACCACATAGACAAATAAATCTGTCATTTGTGTATGAACACACACAGACTTCATATCCATTGACTTTTGTTAGCTGGAGGCTTGGGTTGTGCAGTTATACTCCTCAAAGGACATTTGTGTCATTGTTTAAATATCATATAAGTACGTATGTAGTTGTGTGTATAAACCCAGCCTTTTGACCTGGAGCATGCTTTGAGGTGACAACAGCTATGAAGGTTTAAAAACCACATAAGCTGCGGCATTCAGCTCTTTCATAATTGTGAATTTAAGTCACATCTCAGAAATGCTGTTAGGTCATGGTTGCTGAGAAGTCTTGGATAAATCACTGCTGTCAGCAGCTGAGCAGTCCAGGTTGGGGAGATTTTCTCTGGAGGGAGCCCAGAGTGAGAAAAAGCAGCTGTGAACCTCAGTGGCTTTCTCTGGAATGAGACAAACCCTATGATGGGAGGAGGAGAGACCATACTAAGAAAGATTGGGGGTGTAAGGGAAGCAGTGGTACCTGAAATACAAGAACTCATTTAAGTCATATCCTGGCTCTGATAAAATGAGGAGGGCGGAGGTTGCTCCAGAGCTGGGCAAATCCCCTGAACCAAAGAGATACATTACTGGACTGCATCCCACAATACATATCTTTGAAGCTGTGCATGTCAAACTTCCCTAGCTGAGGGAAAATTGCCATTTACTGGGGATTTACCAAATGTGACATTTCTTAATATGAAAAGCTGATGCCACAGCAAACACAGATCCATGGAAAACTGAGTGAATCATTGCAGCTGTTAATGGGTTCCTAAGGAATCTCCTCTGTGCCTGGTAAGAACCGTTCTTTTATTAGTTTGAGACCACTAGAACAGTTTATCTGCCCTGTGGGTGTTATTAACGTATGCCAAGAATATCAAGATAATATCAGGAACACAGAATGAGAAATAATAACTTAGGGACCGAAATGTAATGGACTCAGGGGAACATGTGGACTAGTGACTGAATAAAATGGGAAACCAAACATTACTGGGGAGTTTCTTTCAACTATGCCACATTTTACTTCCCTGTGCATGAATCTTTATAACGAAAGTACTCATGTTTACTTATTGTCAACATGTGTCAAACCTTTGTCAGTGAAAGGCTCTATGATATTAAAGTTTAAAATATTGAAGATGTGCAAGATTTATCATAGTATCTTAGCCACAAATATCTCCACACACAGAAAGTTAGTGTAGATTGGTCCTGTTCCCTGAATGAAGTTCTTTGTTTTGTTAACATTGCCCCTTTTTTCAGAAAGACTTTTCATTACCAAAAGAGTGCTTTTGTGAAATGAATATTCATGAATGAGTGTCTTGAATTATATTTATTCCATTCCACCAATCTCACTGTGTCCTTATGGCTTCAGTCTGTGTCATTTACTTGAACTACAGGATTTTTGCAACAGGGAGTATCCTTTACTCTGTAAGGATATTTGCCACACCAAATACCTTTCTTGAGCACTTCCTGTGTTGCTTTTGTATAGTAACCACGTGGAGGATCAAAATGAAGGGATTACAGGAAAGGACTTGTATATATAAAGCCTGCATTACTGCTAGATTATTTGGGCTATCTTTACGGGTAGATTATGGGCTATGTGCAGGCAAGTTTGCTAATAATACTTCTAACAAGAACAAAGAGTGAGTGTCACCCCAGTTTTAACTGCAATGGATTGTGACACATTAGTTTATTTTATCATATAGCCAAAAAAATCAGTAAAGAGCAGTTAAGAAAAAGTGAAGTAATTTCAATACATGGATATGAGGAGGAAAAAAAAAAGATTAATCTCTTCACATTTGAAAGACATTGTTAAAAGCAACAGTGGAAACACTGAGTGAAAGAGCATATTATTAGTGACTGAGGCTGGTATAGTTGTAACTAGTGTTTAAAAGTTGTTCAGTTTTGCAATTAGCTGTGAAAAACACAGTGAGGGGAAGGAAATCATGTCTGGACCTTATTCTCTAGGTGGGTATCTGGATTTTCTTTCCATGCATGAAGCTGTTGAGAACAGAGGTTTCATAATTTCTATGTCTTCTTATTCAAAATTTGCACTATAATAACTCTGTAATTTCACTGAGAAAAAAAATAAATTAAAGATTGCATAAAACATTAAGCATTGCATGAACATTAAGCAGTTCAGAAGTGCAAGACCTAAACTGTATGTTTTCCACTGAGTTTTGGAAGCCACCACAGAAAAGAATTAAATATATGTGATGCAATCCCTTGGAAAATGTGTGATGAAACTCAATATTTGCCTCCATACTGATATAAAAAATAACCCAGTATTTCAATAATGGGCCATGGCAATGTGAAACTGTTGTCACAGAGGCCAGATATATTTTTTGAGCAGAATTTAGGAGGCCCACTGACTTCACTTGTTTGAAAGCTGAATGTGGATGTGTATTTACTGTGTCACAAGAATACATCAGACTGCTTAGCTTACTAATCAGCTGAAAAATGAAAACATATTTATTGTCTGGATATGCCTTTTAAATACCCTTTTCTGTTGTCACCTGACATTATAAGAATGTTGTTATTTCTATCCTGATTTTTTGGGACATGCTTTTAATACCAACGTGAGAAACTAGCTGAGTACCTATGGATGGATACCTGATAGAAATGAAGAGCTGAAGAATATTTATTGAATAGCCTAATGTCTTTAAAATTCTGATATTTTTTTGCCAGCCTTTTTGTTTAAAAGTCAGAAATTCAAAGCCTTTGGTAATAGGCATACTGTTAGCCAAATTAAGTAAGATTGGCTGAAGTTAAGATGCCTCCATGGCTGTAGTTTCTTCTCTTGGTTCCTTACAGTGTCCACCTGCTGTTGAAAACCAGAGCTTCTAGTTTCTGAGTGATATTTTTGTTCTTCACTTCTCTACTGTGGCGGTTTGGAAATATAATTTAATGTAATGAGTCAGAGGCTCAGTTTCATCACATGAAGATCAGGTGAAAACAGCCATCAATTACGCCTGGGGATTTTGTCTCACTCATCTCTTCAGCTCCTTAGCTCGTTTCCTCGTTTCATGCAGGGTAAGTCACTTTACCCCAGATATCTGGAAGCAACATTTGGGCACCACTAATGCCTGGACTGTCTTCATAATAGGCCTGCTTGGTGCTTACAATTCAAAATACATGTGCAGATTTAGCCTCTGTTGCCTCTCTTTGATAATACCTGCAAGGCAAAGGCTCGAGAGCATTCTAGAGCTGCAGACCCCTCCAAAGGATCAGCTTCTGCTTGGTGGAGCTACTAACCTCTTGTCAGTAGAGAAGTGTGGTCCTGCTCACTCTCAAAGAGAGGATCATGGTGCTTTATTACAGGTGGGACCAGAGGAGAGGGGAGATTGGTGTAGTGTTGGAGTCAACATGGGCAGAACAGGGAAATAGGGGCATTACAGAACGTGTCTGGGACCTACAGGCATCTTGTTTTGCATATTTCAGAAACACAAATTAAAAACTGTTATTTTTTGCATTGCTTGGAGGAGAATTACATAACCTTCCTGTGGAATTGTACATCTCCAAGTATGGCCTAAGTTACACAGACTAAATGTCCTCCTTAAGAACTGTGTCCTTGACAGTGTACTTGCAGTGCTCGTTGAATTATGCTCTTGTGTTTGTCCTGTTTTGCAAACGCAAATATTTTCTCAGGTATTTAAAAAGCCACAGCCCTGTTTTCTGTAAAATACAGCCATCCCTCACCGTTCTAGTTTTGCAGAGTAAAGCATTTAAAATAATTCATCTTGAACAGAGCATCAAATAACAAATAAATCATATATCCAATAATATATCCAGCAAAGAGCCTCTTAGCTGAATAAATACATCCATAACATTTCTAAGAATTATCACTGCATCAAGCACCTCATGATACTCTTCCTCTTTCCTCTCCAGCCTCCCCCAAAATTTAGTAAAATACCAATAGACTTCACCTAAAGATGAGAATTCTTTGCGTTTGGGAAGTGACACTGACAAAATTAATGGACCCTGAGAATATAATCATGACTGTATGCAAGTTTGATCTCAAGCTCCAGAACTGTCCTGGTTTCTGGAAGCTGTCTAGCATGGGATGGGTTCCTGAGCAGAGGTATGCCACAGATCTTCCCTGGCAGGCTGAGTGGTTAGTGCCAACAAGTGCTATGTTGTCTGGATGCAATAATGAAGGAGGTGTTCAAGCCACGTAACAGATTACTGGGAACACTTTTCAATTGCTGCAGTTAAGATGAACAAGCCAAATCAATGTACCATTGTATGAAGATGGTTGGCATGTTGCTCTGAAAATAATACCTGTAGCTTTCAAACATAAATTATTCTGTGATATGAATTACACATGCCCAGTTATATTCAAAAGGCACAGCCTGAAAGCATAGCAGCAGGAAAGAAACGAGAATGTCCCCATTCATCTTAGCTTTGATGTCTAAACAACAATTTAAATACCCATTATTGATTTGCTACATAAACATGGGGACATCCAGCAAATGGTTTTCTTTCACTTTTACTGGAATTTCTTTCAATATTAGCTGGAAATGCTAATATTTGTCCAGTTGCCTGATTGTTCCATGTATGCATAAGTCCATGATAGTGATATGAATAAAATATAATAACAAAGTCATAAAATCAATCCAGGCTGATGACATTCTCTTTAATTTTCTGAGAATACTTGCAAGGCATTAATGAGCTTAGTAACCAATCACTTCATGTTTAAAATTAGCTTTAAAAAGTGCAAAATATATTTTTTTTTCTGGGAAAAAAATAATATATGCTTTTGTTATCTTTCCTTCTAACACCTTTGAATGTAAGTGCTGCCTCCACATAGGCTAGAAAGTGGGATGTAGAGATGCTTCTATCCATGTTTCCTCCAGATGCTGCTTGGGTTCAGCACTTTGGGATAAGACTGGGCTGCTTAGGAGGCACAAGCTCAGACTTGACCCCATGTGCCACTGTATCATACAAATGGGATCTGTGCTGGCTTGGGTGCAAATGCTGTGTTATGTGGCTCTATGTGATGAAGCAAGCACTCTCTCTCACTGTCCACTCATCTCTTCTTGCCCTGGGACCAGCCCAGGCCAGCCTGGCCACCTGCAGAGCAGGACAGGGGTGGTTGGGGCTGCACAGGGACACTGCCCATGTTGCCTTCATCTCCTCCCCCTTCCCTGCTCTGCGTGCCCCTGGGCCAGTTGGATGCCTGTTCCCCTGGGTGCCCAGTGTCTGGGGTGAGGCTGGGTGCAGTAGGGGACAGCAGGGGACATTTTCCCTGGGTCTTGGCTTTTATGGACTGAGCCTTGCTCCCTGTGCATGCTGCATGCTGGGAAGGTGATGGTGGGGAGGAGGCATTTTTCCCCATCTTATCCTTTCTCTTGTGCTGTTTTTGCTTTGTGTATTGGGAAGGCAGCCTGTGGCATGGCAGGGGCTGCCAGGACACTTGACCTGCTCTCAGTCTGCCAGTCACAAACCTCTGCTGTGCTCAGTGCCTTGTCAGACTTGGTGCTTCAGGCCCCTTGTGTGGCTGCATGTTTGGAGAGGCTCTGTCACAATGAGGTCCTCGTGTTGATGACACCTCTGGTGTCAGCGTGATGCTGACATCCCACTCACTGCCAGGGACTTTCCAGGGGAGATGAAGGGGAGCAGCAGCTTTTGGGGTGGTACAGCCCAGCAGTGCAGCTGGCTCCCTCCTCCCTGCACTGCCCGGGCTCTGCCTGCCACCAGCAGAGAGAAATGCCATGTTGGTGTGCCTGTGTTTCTTTTTTCCCCAGTTTAATGAGGTCATGACCCATAATGGAGATGCTGCCCTTGCAAAGTGTGCCTTCAGCCATAGCTTTTGGCACCATGTGGCCAAGTGGGGCTGTGCATATGGACCATCAGACACATTTACTTTCTCTTGTAGTGCTCCATTCAGATTTAAAAAACCCAAGGAGCACTTTGGTAATTCTTATATAAAAAGCAGATACCTCCAGTTGGTAGCTCATGTGTCTAAATTAACTCTGTGGTCGGAGGTGATATTTCCAAGAAGGGGTCCTGTGGAGGCAGATAGGGCTGGGTCCCTCAGCAGCTCTGTCAGTGCCCAGCACTGCCAGCACCAGCTGATAAACACAGCAGCTTCTGGCAGGGGGGCAGCAGGGGGAACGTTTGAACCACAGATTAGTTGTAACAAAAAGGCATATTTTCTTACTTCTACTCTGTATTCTTCGTACTGTGGTTTTGTCATTATATGGAATGGGATTTTTGACTTATTGAGTGATACACTTGCATGTCTATATTCAGCAAAAAGGACAAATTAGGTGGCTGTGCCCACAGCTTCTGTGCAGCTGAGGCCAACAGCGTGGACAGGAGTCTCTTATATCCGTGGTGAAAGATTAAATTTAGCAAAATATTTTAGAGCATAAGCACAAATCTGCAGTTATAGTACAGCACTCTGCCAGTCAGACTCTTGAAAAATCAATAGCAAGGTATGCACTCAATTTTTCTCAGAGAACATTACGATTTTCTTACAGTGACAAAATTAGCATTAAGAGCTGGCTTCATGCAGACATTTATATGCTGGCATGAGTCATGAACTTGAAAAGGAGTCTGCCTAGGTAATTAATTTTCTCTGTGTTATTGCAGATCTTGTCTTTGCTCATGTATTTTTTTTAAGGTTGCATTAAAAAAAAATTTAACCCTAAGATTTTGGGCTGAATTTAATTTTAATAGTACTCCTCAGCATGATCTCCATGGTGGAAATTAATTTTAAAATTCATGAGAGTCTCGTGTTTTAAGTACTTGCCTGGAATTAAGTGGATCTGCCACAGAAGACCGACCCATGTGTGCAATCTTCTGCAAGTTCTTCTGTGCTTTTGTTGCCAGCTTTAAAATGGGGCTAATTATATTCATTGTAAGAATGTCCCAGGAGCTGAAAGTCTTGTGAAGAAGCCTGATTCCATTATGGCAGAGATTCCCTGATCTATTGCATGTCACAAAGCTGGACTCTTCCAGGGCCAGTGGAAATGCCTTATACATGTGTGTAGAGAGCTGAGTCATTTACCTTATTCTTCTCAGGCTGTGGCAGAGTGGAAAACAACCACAGCCTCATACCAGCACTACCTTTTATAGCATCCATTTTTTTGCTTCAGACTGATGTCCCTCTGGAAATCTCATCTAGGAACACTCCTTAAGGTGCTGGGAGATGCCCTGAATCTTAGACAGCAGTGCAGAGCCTTTTCTCTCCACCATTGTTCTACTTCTCTTGCCAATAGTGTCCTGTAGATGAGAAGAGGTTTGAAATACAGGGCAGAATTAATGAGATCTCACAGGCACCATCTCATCAGGCAGCATCCAGTTGATGATGAAGGTCACATGAACACTGCTGAAGGCCTGATACATAAACATAATTGTGTAGATGAAGCAAATGAAGAGTTAATTTGCATCCCTGCAAACCCCTCTAGATCCTCACTTAACTGTACTGGCACAAAGCTTCTGAAGGCTTTCAGTAGCAGAATCTTATTACTACAGTTGAAAAATGGCATCAGATTAAAATCCATCATCTGTGTTGTTGAGAATGTCACTTGATGTACTTACCATGCTGAGCCTCAAGAGTACAATACTGAATTTCTGGGATATAAGAAAGTCAGCATGATAGATTTATGGATTCTAGTGCAACCTGCAGCACCAATGAATACAAATAAAAACACTAAATATGCCTACATGAGCAACTCCATCCTCACAAAAATACATGCTTTAGGTCGCAAGAGTCGCTGGCTTGGAAAAGTACTTTTCATTAAACATATTTTTTAATGCTTTGATGCATATCTCAGTTACATATTTTGAACACTAAGGATTTATCTCTAGATGAAAAACAAGTGGAATTTTTTAGCTCACTGAGCTTTTGAGTAATCAATTGGTTGTCATCCATAGGTAAATATATTCTAAAATTATGTTTAGTATGGTTTACAAGTGTTGCTGTGAGAATCAATTTGAAACGGCTTGACTATCTAATGTGATAAGAAACTGTGATCATTTGGATAATAATGTAATGTTTTTCTAAAATTTATGTTGTGTAACTTTTTTTGGAACTTGCTTTCCTTCAGGAAGAAAGGTAGTTTTTGTCTGATACTACTTTGAGAACAAGAAGAACTATTGAAATCCTTTGGATTATCGTAGAATCACAGAATAATTGAGTTGGAAGAGACGTTCAAAGGACATCTAGAGCCAATCTCCTGCAGTGACCAGGGACATCTTCAACTAGATTGGGTCACCAGACTCCCATCCAACCTGGCCTTGAGTATTTCCAGGGTTGAGACATGTACCAAGTTGCTTCCTGGGCAACCCGTTCCAGTGTTTCACCACCTTAATTGTAAAAAACTTCTTCTTTATACCTAATCTAAATTGACCCTCCTTTATTTTAAAACCATTGCCCCTCATCCTATTGCAACAGGCCCTGCTAAAAAGCAGATTTCTCCTGGATTTCTAAGTGCCAAACTTTGTTTTAAAGAAGGAAAGAAAAGTGTTTGTTCTGGGAGAGATCTCTGGAAAAAAAATACGAGTCACAAGCACCAAAGTTCAGCACCACTTGTGCTTCCTTGTGGAGTGTGCACTTGTCCCCCATCTGCACTGGGTTTGTGGTAGAGCAGAGTAGACCCCCTCCATTTAACCATATGCTGTGGCTACCAAATGCACAGGAGTTAGCCAGATCACTGATGTCACACATGAGCATACTAAGTCATCATTAGCAAATTCACTTTTCAGATTTATGTGCTTACGAAGGCATTGCTGCTAGAAAAGGCCTCTGGATGTGTGACTTGGGCTGTTAAAAGGACAACATCTTGGGAGCAGTATGCTCAGAAAAATACTTGGGAAAATGCTGTCCCAGCCAGTATATGGCTCACATACCAAAGTATGCAGCAAAACCAAGTTAAATAAACTGCAAAATCTATTTCTACTGCTGATTGATAACGCTCACTAGGTCTCATAATTTTGTCTTTTTCCTCGGGTTTACTCTTTTCCGTTTTTGAGAATCCCGTTTTCGAAATCTCTCTTCACCTTAAACTAAACAAGTATGAGAAGCATGGTGTCCCTTTTTCACCTGGGTGTTGAAAAAAGGCAGACTTGAGGAGTCATCCAGTCCATCTTCTTGTGCAAAAGCCAGATTTCTGTCCTTCTCACAGGCTTAGCATAAGAACATGGTCTCTGTCTTCTCCATATTAGCTCAAGTACCTGATAAATCATGATGATGCTGGAAAACAGCAGGATGATTAGCTGCTCCCAGTAGTTGTCAATGGGCTGCCTTCCATGATGTCCACTGCTATTCCACCAGATACTCCATCCAGGAAAATGCATTCAGGAAAGTACTCTAGCTTCAGAGGCTTAGTGCTGAACCTGCTTGCAGTCTCAAAGGTCCTCTTTTCTCTTGGAAGAGAAACTGATAGCACTTTCTCTAAGCCTGGTTCCTTTTTTCCCTTTTAATTTTTTTTTATTTCTCTCCAGTGGTAGAAAGAAATAGGTTAGAGCCCTTTGCTCCAAAGCCAGGGGTGAAAACAGCCATGAATTGAAGGTTGAGAAAATCCACACTGCTTAAACGAATTCTTAAATGTTTGTTCAGGAGAGAAGAAATTAATTGTGTTTTGTTAAAACATTAAATCTGGTGGGAAATCATTCTGATTCCTGGCAACTGTGCTTCTCTCTCAAGATACCATTTTGAGAGGCTCACCCTTTTTCTCAAATACTTTCTAGGCTAGACACTAATTTCTCTGCTGGCTGCTATTTATCTATCTCACTTATTTATTTTCTCTTCCTTTGCTCTGGAGGAAGGGAGTGTCCATTCCAGGTTCTGGTTGCTTTTTCAGTAAACTGTGGATTTAGGCTGTTTGTGCAGCACCTGGCAGGGAGAGGTCTCTGCTCACGCCCAGGACTCTGCTGTCACAGCCGTGCTGAAGGAATCCTGCTGCTCTGGGAATATCACTGGTGCATGGATCTGAGGAAGGCTGATGGCTCCATGTGTTTGCAGGACTCTCTGGCTCCCAGAGCACTGGTGAAGTGGTCCTGATTTGCAGTTGTTATCCATTGCAAGAGGGGGAAAAAAGAGATGCTGAGAGAGGTGAGCTCCTCTCTGTGAGGACTGGGAGAAGTGGGAGCAGGCTGTAGGGAAGCACCACACATGGGTGCTGGCTTTGTGGAGGGAGGCAGCAGCCACACAGACATCTCCCACCCAGTCTGGACCCAAGGGCCCTCTTGTGTTAAACAAGATCAGTGTTCAGGGGCCTGTCTTGGTGCATGTGACTGTGGTGTTGGTCTGCATGGTAAATACTTTGGATAACTTGAACATGAGAAGTATGAAGAGAAGATTCTTTTTGTGTTGTATTTTAAGGAAAGGTAGTTGGGTAGTTGCCAATAAAGAAAATGTTGCTTCCAGCTTCAAGGGAAAATTTGCATTGCCCTGCTTCCTTTTCCATATATGTGTGTGTGTGTATATATATATATGTATATATGTATATATATGGCTATATGGCTATATGGCTATATTTATATATATATATATAAAATGTATATAAATAAAATAATTTCCATGTATATATATTGATATATTCATATATATATGGATATATAATTTATATATATACATGGAAATTATTTTGTTTTGTAATAAGGGTTTTTTCATTCAGCACACTGATGTTTTATCAATAACTTTTTATTTTAACAATAGATTTGCTTTAAGATATGCTATGAAGTTTTGATCTTTTATGATGGCTGTCTTCTTGACTACTAAATATGTTAAGAACCATTAGTGACATCAGTTTGGCCAGAAGAAGTCTTATTTGAGGAGCGGTTTTGAAATCTCTAAGCTTTCATGTCTCCATGTACGGCAGTTTATACTGAAATTGTTCAGCACACTTATTCTGGGTACTAGAGGAGAGAGTGTAAATATTTCAGTCTAATACAGTTTTGTGGAGCAACCTTTGATGCATGACCACAATGAACTGAGAGGACAAAAGCAAAATGTCCTGAATGATGCAGCTGAGATTTGGCTATGTCTGCACTGGATCTTAGGTTGCCTTATTTCTCAACACCATACTTCTCTTCTTTGCGAGTTATATTAAAAAACCCTTACCTTCCTGCACTTGCTTTCCCCTCTAAAGAGTATGTGAAGAACTCCGTGGGATGCCAAAAACAGTATTAGTTTTTGGAATCAGCTTTCAGGATGTGCTGAAAGTTGTGTAATCAGCACCTTACCTCCCAGAAAGACTGGGTGCTTTACTCTCCAGCATCTCACAGGCAAGCAGGGCCTGGGAAAGTTGTTTTTTTCAGAAACTCGAGAGAAAGTAGAGAATTAAATAGTCTGGAAGTGTATCAAAAGTTTCTCCACCCTGGGTTCAAAGCTAGGCCCATCTTGACATCAGAGTCTTTCTCCAGGCTACAAAAATATTTGGGGGAAATAAAAAATTAGTCAAAAGAAACTGAAAATATCGCAGTAACTAGAAGAATGCAGATGAAAAATGCTAAATAAGGTTATAATTTTTTGCTGAAAAAAGAGAGAAAAGCAATAATAACATTGTGAGAAGCACTGGAAAAGAAACGTGCTCAAGTAGGGGAGTGAGCTGCTGGCAGTACTGCCTAGTCCACAGGCTATGATCCAGCACAAGGAATTCCAGGTGATCAGAAGCCATGGCCTGTGCTCTCAGCTTCAAAACCATGCTCCCTCTACAGACTTCAGCATTGCTGTCCTAATATGAATGTGCATTCAGAAAGCTACTTAATACAACGTGTTTTTACTTAATAAGATGTTTTTACCTGTATTTGGTGATTTGAAAGAGGAGTTGGTTACTGTAATACCCTTCCTGAGACCATAGGGTGATACGATTTCAATTTACTTTGAAGTACTGGGCTGTGGGGATCTAGACCTTGCTGCAGATGTTGTTCAGCTCTCCTTGCTGTGGTCACTGTGCTTGAGCAGCAAATGGCTGGTGGATGTCAGTACCCACTTCATCACCTCGCTGCGTGTGAACCAGAGCTCTGACTCGCAGAGAAGTGGTTTCTTTTTAGATGATTTAAATAATATTTGGGTTTAGGTGATATTTATGAAGCACCTTGAAGCCCACATGAGATAGGCCATTCAGGACTATGCATGTGTAAGCAACTTGTCTTTCCTTTTCAGCAGCTGCCTAAGCAAGTTTAGTGATTAAACTTTGTGTGTTTTGGACCGTGATTCGACAGTGCGAGTGGTTTGGCAGCAGCGCTGGATGGACAAGTTCCCGCCCCTGGCACTGTGCTTAGGGCAGTGTAACTGGGGTACAGTGGGGTTTGACTTTGATACTGCTGGGAGGGAGACAGTTCTTGGGCATCAAGAATTCTGGGTCACCAGGCTGAATGCATTTTACAGTGTGATATATAGTAAAATAATAGTACACAGTAGAATAATTACTAAGCAGTCAAATGGGACTGACATGAGCTCACCTGGTTAGAGCATGGTGCTAATAATGCCAAGGTTGTGGACTTGATCCTTGGGGATCCCTTCCAACTGGATATTCTGTGACTTGATAGTAGACTTTTGTTCAGCAAAGAATGCTCCTCCAGGGAATGAGCCCAGGCTTGGTGGGACAAGCAGGAAAGCAGTGCTGGTGCTGAGAAAATCCAGCTGCATCCATACCCTGCTCCCAGCTCACACCAAGCCAGGGTTTGTGCACAGGTCCAGTGGGGGAAAGGAGTGTGTTGTGGCTTAATTTTTTTTTTTTTTTGTCAGGGTTGGGATTAATTATGCAAGATGGTATTTTTTGTTCTTAGATGTTTATTATTATTATTATTTATATTATAGTTTCACAAACTGTGAGCTTTACAGCACTTCAAGCTAACAAACTAAAAATGAAGCTTAATTTTTTTTTTATCCTTTTAAGGGTAAAATGTCTAATTAAGAAATGCTGCTTAAATTATTTTTACTTTTAACTTAATAACTAACCACCTGTGTCCCACAATGTGGACCTTTTAATCTAATTCACAATAGTACTTAGACCCATGAAGAAGAAGGTGAAGAAGGACTAGCCTCTGCCTTAAAACTTCCATCTTTCTTTATGTATATTACTATATTCTAAAACCTTAAGCTCTAAGTTTTCTACTATGTGATATTATACACTTCTATTCAAACTACACACCCATAATCCCAGTTCTATAATTCAATTTTGGAAGCTTTCTCCACGGCCTCAGGTCAGATGCAGTGTTCTCCTGGAGGTCAGTGCCTGTCAGCACAGAAAGTTTAAAATTCTCACTGACCAGGGTTTCAACTGGAGTGTATTGTTCCTTACTCATAATAACAAACTCCTCAGTCTCCAGATAAGCAGAACACCTCATGATTAGCTAGACCTGGAGATTTGGACCAGAGCATCCTGAAGGGAGAAACAGAGCCATTCAGATGATAGAATAAGGGGAAATACCAGCACTTTTTTCTGCTGAGATCTCCTCTTTGTAAATGCCTAAGTAAACAACCCAAGGAGCTGCTGGCCGGTTTCTCTCACTCCATTAGGTAGCATAGCAAAAAGCAAATGGAGAGATTCTTCTGTAAACAGTCAGATGGTAACAGGTTGATATACTGTGGGGAATATAGATTTTTAGAAAACAGAGAAAACTTTGCAACACTTGTCTATTTTTGAAGCAACCTTTTCAATAAGGTAGTTGATATGAAATTCAGGGCTGATATAATCACAGTGAAACTGAGTTTAAGAATTATTGAACACCTTTAAATACCTCTGTTTCAAGGGTAAATCCATATTTCATTGTGCTTTCGTGAATGATCTTGAATTCTAAACTAATCGGCTATTGTAGTTTGTGGAAAGTTACAGGTTTTTGACCACTGAAATTGCCTTGGAGAGTTCTAGCAAAATCTGTGACTCCCAAGAGGAAATTCAACATCATAAAATTATGTCAATGAGAGGAAAAAAAAATCCCAAGACAAACTTTCATCAGTCAAAACCCAGAGAAAAAAAAGTTATATAGTAACAGTGAGGAAGATGGTCTGGGCATTAATACATAACACACAACAGTGTAATTTGCAAGAAGGCAAAGTCTGTTCCAGGCAAGGCTCCTAATGTTTCAGCTACATCTGATCCAGGATTACATCCAGTTCTTCCCTATAGGAAAACTATACAGTTTAAAGATTAAGTGTGTTAAAGCAATGGCAGATTTTAGTTTCAGGCTGTATACAGTGGGGGTTTCTCAGTGTGTGTATGCCCTGGACATGTATTATTATAGGTCATGGAAATTATTCTATTTATTCTTTGTCTTCCCTTTAAGTCCTCTCAGAGTGATCATTTTCTCTGAACAACACAGGAGACACTGACAATGATCAGGAAACACTGAGAAGAACAGGAAACAAATCACAAGCCGCATCAGTGAACAAGGGACAAACTTCAGAAGTTTGGAAAAATTAGGCTTAAGGCCACCTTTCATGAGAAGGCAGGCAGAGCTAGAAATACACAGTCTAAGAGGAGGGTCATGAGCAGTATTAAATTATTTTAAACCAAAATGTCAATATTTTTAAATGTAGTAACAGAAAGAAAGTAATTACTGCAGGTGACCAAAGAAATAAGCCAGCAGAGAAAAGGTGAGTCAAACAAAACAATGTATTTGGGAAAATTTGTAAGACTGGTTAAAATAAAAAAAAAAAAGGAAGGATTTGCGTCTCCCATGGAGTCTGATGTGCTGAAAACCAGCTAAGTTCTTTGAGTGATTATAAGGAAACTTTATTTTCTGTGGAAAAGCTGGGCTTCAGTGAAACACAGTATTACCTCAAAAAGTGCTCACCATACTGAAAAAATAACTTTTTGTCAATAGATTCCCTTAAATTAAAAATAAATTACTAAGTGTTGAGATTTTCTACTGATAATTTACATTATGTGCTGGAACAGAAGCAAAATATTTTGTGAAGGTAAAGGTTTTTCCAATCACCTCCCTGTCTGGCTGTGCTTTCATGAACAAGATGTGTCTGTATAATGGTGCTAAACCTTGGTGGAGATCACACCCATGATCAGGTATCCAAGAGGGCAGAATACCTCACCCTCTGAGCTTCCAGTGTCTCCTGCTGCAGAGATGCCTGAGGGCAGTGATGTTAAAGCTTCTTAGCTTTGGCAGCAAGAGGAAAGATGCCAACCAGGAGCTCTTCTCTTCCTTGCAGCTCTGAAAGATGTGGTGGGAGAGCAGTCTCTATCCCCTATGGTTCTTCGAAACTGTTTTCCTGGCAGAAAAGGGAAACTTCTGCAATTTTCTGCCTTCCCTTTGCCTCACTGCCCTGGGCTTGTGGAGTAGAAAAATGCATGCATGGAAAACAAGGAGTAAAGCTGTGGTGCACATTGTGCTGCTGTTCTGAATCCTTAGCATTTAGACAGCAAAAATAGCTTTAAAGAGCAACAGACACTCTTGAGATCAGGTCTGTGTCTTCTGCAGACTACAAATTACATGACATGCAAACTTTGCAGAGTGGTGGGTTAAGTGAATGCCCTTTTGCTTCTGGACAAAAAGCCCAAATAATTTAAATGTAGTGTCCAGTTAAAAAATTATCAAACAATTGGGTTTCTTTCCTAGTCCATGCGCATAAATGGCAACAGCTAAGGCATGCATGGGTTTTGCATATCTGAGCAGCAGTAAATGAGTGAGGCTCTCCAGGAGAGGGAGCAGAGTCTTCTGTGACAAACCCAAGCTCTTGGGAGGTGAGAAAGCAGAGAAGGTGGTGACAGTGGGGGAATGCAGGGACTACTGGTGGCCTCTGCAGAAGAGCAGGGATGAGGCTGTTGCTTTGTTGATCTTTCAGAGCAGTAACCCTTTCTCAAGAGAGTCTATCTGGTTTTTTTGCTAAATATAGGTCTGCCTTTCTCCTTCCTGGTCAGTAAATGTGGTTGGCTGTGGGTGCCAAAGCTGCAGACTCTACCCTTTCCACTCCTCCTGTCCCACTTGTGCTTTTGAGCATCTGTACCACAGTGTGAAAGCTCAGCTGCTCCCAGCGTGGAGCTGGTGCTCCTGCCCTGCAGTGGCTGTGCCTTAGAGGCAGATGAGTATCTGGCTGTGCACAGAACTCAGGTGGGGTTTGGGGTTCTGGACAATGTCTGTCAAATTATGCTCTGCTCTGCCTAGGTCTCCCCATCACTGATGAATTCAAAATAAAAGTCAGAAGAGCTATCCAGCAGAGGGTCTTGTTCTCTGAATATGAGTCTGTAATCAAAGGACTGTGTTTCAGTATCTTGCATCAATACAGGCATATGTGAGCTGAGTCCACACCAATCCTTTGGCTCAAAGTTCAGGAAAGCATCCTTCTTCAAGAGTACTCTTGAGCATCTGCTTTCATTTGTAGATCTGTTTTTATGGCATCCTGATTTCTAGAGTGAAAGGCAAATTAACGTCCTGTGAAATGGGTGACATCAGTGAACAGCAGTACTGAAATCTCTTACTACATCCCCTCCAGCCTAGTGAGACCTAATAGGCCCCTTCTGCAGAGAAACTTAATCTGTCAAAACCTGAGTCTTTATGGGAAAGCTTAAGTTAATGCATCATATGTGAAGTTTAAATCAAATCTGAAATATAAAATTAAAAAAAATATTTCCTCTTTGTATTTGTTCTTATTTATCCTTTTAGTAAAAATTCGTCATTCCTGATATCACTTGGTCTAAAAGCAATTCACTTTGCAGCTATTTTGTTTTCCTTGCTCCATATTTCTTTTTGAAGACATTTGGCTTCATGGTTCTCCTTTTTACCCTCCCCTTTTCAGGTTTTATTTTCCAAGCAACTCTTCGTAGAGGAGTTCAGCGTTTGTAAAGTTTTGGTAGTGGCACATCAAGAATGCTAGTGCTAGCACTGCCGTTTTCCTCTGAGGCACCCCACAGCTGAGGTGCCAAACTCCTGAGAGATGTTAGTGCATTAACATAAGAACTGGAATACTGGTGGAGATGAAGAGAGGATCCCTAACACTCTAATGCTCTTTCCTGTGGGAGGCAGGAATGATGATTAAAGAAAGTGTGGTAGACAGTAGAACAATTAAGAAGTGTAAGACATAAGTTGTGTTTTCCCTTTCCTTGTGGTTAGTTATTTAGGGTCTTCTGCACAATAGACAGTATTGTACACAATATCTGAGTGATGTTGTTTAGTAGACAATGATGGCTGGGAACATCTTTATTCAGATTTTAAACTCCTTAACCCATTTTTACTCCTGGTTCTCACTGTTGTTACAGTAAATTCCACAATGGAATTATTTCCTAATGCTGATAAAGGCTCTCCTTTTGTAGAAAAATCAACATGTAATGTCTCTTTTTGGAGTAATATGCCCTAAATACGCAGGGTTTGGGAAAAGAGAATGTACAGTTGCACTAAATGTTTAATTACTCCGGTTTAAGACTTTAATTACTCCAGGTAAAAGTAACCTGAAACCACCCATCCCTCCCATTTCCCCTGCAACACCTATAGCAGTTGAGTGACCTCAGGGGGACTTGATGTGACAGTCAATTAATTCACCGTAAGACTATAAATTTCCCTTCAGAGGGGCAGCCTTGCCACAAACACACTACATCTGGAGTGGATGGACATGAGAAGAGTAGAGGGATGCAGGAATGTGTGGCAGTCCACCCCTGGGTGGATCAAGTCCTTTGTCAGTCCTCACAGAGTCTCAATGTTTGAAAAGTGTAGGGCAGCTAGACTGCCTAATGTTTGTTTAACTTTCTGCATAGATAACATACCTTTTCAGGGCTTTCTCATTAAGTGAGAAACTTCTTTGGTTTTTTGCAGCCTGCTAAGACAAATTGCACCCTCAGTGATATGGGCAGAATAGCCACCTAAGTTTGAACAGAATATAGTTCAGTAGCCTCCAGGAGAACGATGGGCTTAAGTCTTATTGTGCTTGACATGGAGGAGCCTCGTAAATGTAGCTCTCCAGTCTGTTTCCCTGACCTCACTTGGGGAAAAAAAAATCCTACCAGCTATGATAAAAATCGTAGCTCCAAGTTTTCTTTCTCCCTATTATTGCTCCTCAGATCTTAAATTGAGAGTTTCCATTACAACACAAGGCATGAATGCACTGCTGTTTTGTGTAATGCACAGTGCTTATCCACATATTGGCAGCACCTTTATGTTCCAGTGCTGGAGGGAGGTAAGAATTTACTTGCTGACAAAGTGACAGACACTGTCAAGTTCACTTAGGTATTTGGATTTAACTTCTGAATTTAAATCAAAAGAAGAGCGATTCACTTAATTTCTTTTCCTTTGGATATATCTCATATTGTTCAATTACAGTAATATCAATTTTGCCATAATGGGATTGCTCATTTAATAATATTCAACTGAAAATAAATGTGATAGTTAAAGCATTAAGAGATCCTGAATCAGCTAAAAAAGGCCATGAAGTTCAGACCTTAAAGGACTGGCAGATTCTAATAGAGATTTTTTTTCCCTATATCTACTTACAAAGCCTGATTTTTTTAAAACTGAGGGAGGGGAATATCTAAGTCTCTCTTTCCGCACTTAAAAAGTCTGCAAAGTTTTGTTAAGAAAATAAACAGAAAAGCCTCTGAGAAATACATGAGCTCCAAAGGAATGCTATGGTCCAGCTGCAGCTGAGGCTGAGGCACACTGGTGGCTTCAGTTCACTGCAGACACAGCGAGCTCTGCTCCCTTCTGCTGAGAGCTGCCCTGCATTTGTTTGGGTTTGGGTTGGATTCCCACCAAAAATGGGAGTGTAGGTCTGTGTGTCATGCCAGCCCTTGAGCAGCAGAACTGCCATGCCCTTTTTAGCCTCTATCAAGTGGGCACCGTGGTTCATGGGCTGGTACCTCCTGCAGCATTTGTTGAGCTGCGCCTCTGGCAGGATTACACACTTCAGTCCAAAGTGAAACACTCTGCTCCTTGGATGGTATGTTGTAGGTGAATGTGGAGGAATTGATAAAAGGTCATGACACAGAGTGCAATATTGAAACTTTCCTGCATGGCTTTCTGTCCAGTTGAAGTAAAGTGCCTGAGAGCTGGCTTCTCCATCTGAGACCCTTAGCTGGACCTGAGGTCATCCCAAAAGTAAAAGATACAACTTTGATATAGCAGATATCATAACCAGAGGTGTGTAGCTTCCTCTGCCTTTTGTTCGGAAGCAATTTTCCATGACAATCCCATAGTTAAAATTTCCAGAGATCACTGTGGGATTCACCACACTGCTCTAATGCTTTGTAAACAATCAAAGGCAAAAAAGAACCAAGTTAGATTTAGAATTTTAAAAGTATGAACACTCTTTGGACTGCAGACATACTCAAAGCTATGTGAGTACTTAGCTGCTACCTTGAATTACAGCCATTGTCAGCAGCCTGTGATTAAAAAAAGAGTAAGAGGGAGATGTGTATGAATGTGAATGTTTCACAATGTTTTTGAAGTGAACTAACACAATACTGAGAGCATTCATTCACACATCATCAGGGCAACCACAGTAGTCTAAAAATTATCCCATTTATTGGAATAATCCAGATGGTAAACAGACATATACAAGCATTGTCTTCTGGGTCCCTCTAAGCTGATGGAACAGATCACTGCAACCATCTGTTCATCACTGTACTGTGCTGGTGTGTCTCAGAGGTACCAACAGACCAGGATGTATGCAAGTTGGATGTTTATGGTTCAAGCAAGAAATCAGACAAATCTTCACTGTGGACCATTTAAGTAAGCCAAGATGCTTTTACTTAAAATTAAAAAAGGAGCAGCGTACATTTTTTTTTCCTCTCTGTGACCCATGGGATCACTAATTTCTGTTAGCACAGTGATGATTTACTAGGATCACAAGAGAACTTCTTGTGCTGGTACAACTGGGAGCAGACAGTACAGAGGGAGCAGAAGAGTCTGTCATAGGCCATTTTCAGACATGGCTTTGTTGTCTCATATCTTTTATTGGAGTGTTCTTCTGTAGAAGAACACCAGGCCTGAGCACCATCATCAGCAAAATACTGCTGCCTGCCTTCTCCTAAGTACCAACAAAAAGTGACAATCTACCTTTTTTCATCTCAGACAGTGTGCCTCTGTCTCTGTCATGTGAACATGGCTCTCATTTTGTTTGGAGTCTCTAATGGGTTGCAGCCAGTCTCTCCAGTCTTCACAGAGCATTTCAAGGGCTGTAATTTCATCATAAGGCAGCAGTGAAGTTGTGCTGGCACAGCAACTGATCCATATCCTTGGTTGTGAGTAGAGCTAAGCCAACATTGCTTAGACAACCTTGCTGGGCTGACTGAGTTCCCAGTTTCAGAAACTTAGTGGATCAAAGTGGATCTAGTGGAACTCTCAGATCTCAGAGAAGAGCAGTGGGAGGTTCTGGTCATCGTGTGTTCACCTCTGAGAACTGCTCCAGCAGGCATTGGAGCCTGCTCCAACAAGCCCTCAAGCTTGGGCACTGGTCACATGAAGGTGTCCATTCTCAGCTAAGGAGCAAGAATTTTGGCCATCCCTGTTGTATTGCCATATCAGTTTCTTCATTCTTTATCTGCTAATGCTACCTTTCCTCACATTATCTGTCATAGCAGGACTTAGCATGTTTATTAACAATCTTTTACCTGTATGCTATATTATACTTTAGTAGAAAAAAACCTGAGACCTGTGTTGCTTTACAAATTTCAGCTTAGTATGGTGGATGGAGATGATGGAGGATGGAGAGATGTTATAGATGAAACCTGGGGGAGGGATGTTTTCCTGTCTTGCTTGCAGGGCCATGTGTCACCTAAAAGGGAAGCTACAGATCCTTTGATCCTGACATCCTGTCTCTGAGTACTTAGGCGTACTTTTGACTAATTCTGGGTTTTATGGGTAAACTCTTATGTGATGCTCCATCGAAAGAACAACATCAAACTGAAATCTTAAATAAGAGATACAGCTTTGTCTATGGAGTTTACAAATTCCAACTTATGAAAAGTATAGAACCCTGTTATTACAGAATGATATTCTAATAAAGCTGCTTTAGATGGCCATAGCAATTTTGAATTGCAATGGAAATAAAACATATCCATTTGATCTCTGTAATTGCATCCACATCAGGACGACTTCAGCTACATAGGTAACAACTTATACTTCTAAATTGGTTTTGCAATACAGGTCAAACTTTTCTATGAAACTTGAGTTAAAGCAGACATGTAGGAAAGAGAAGGCATTAGAGCTGCTGGGTGGGAAGGAGAAGGAAATACATGAAAACCCTTTCCTTTTCTCCAGCTGTGCCATCTAGCTGTTTCTAACTCAGAGACCAGAGCAGCAGTCTGTGAAACAGAGTGGTAAAAGAAATGAAAGAGTTAAAGTGAGTTGGACAGAAGCAGGGTCAGTGCAGATCTGTGGAAGAAAAATACTTCCCAAAATGGGTCAAAAATAACAAATACAAAATGTACTGAATGAACTTTTGTTTTTGCTTAAGATTAACTTAAATTTTTTAGAAGAGAAAAAAACGCTTTCTCTAACAACACGAACCCTGTGTATATTTACCTGAGGCTTATAGAAATAGCTCGTATGACAAGTCTGGCTCCATAAACTCCGCCTAAGAAGCCTGGATCAGCAAAATTCAATCTGGAAGCTGTCTGTAAATTTATTAAAACTGCCTGAAGTTTCTAAGTTAACTATTGAAGTAATCTTCTATTTGTAAAAAGATGTAAATTTTATGAGTTTGTACTGAAGTCCATGGAAAACAACTTGCAGCATTCAGTGCTTTTAGTTAATTTTAGTTAACTTTAGATTTAATTATTCTGATAAAGAAATGCTAACTGAAGACCAGCCACATAACGTGGGGCCTATTTGCAAATAAATTTAATTAATTTTAATATATTTTTGTCTTTTTTACTCACTAGAGATTTTCAGTAGTTCATGCTTCAAATAAATCTTAAAGAAGTCAAAGCAATCAGTCAGATGCTCTTAGGCCAATCAAACAGTGCTTTTCTGCATGTTTTACTAACAGATGAACAGGCAATCCCATTTATAGAGCATACTACATGTTGACAGAGTTCATTACTTCATTTTGCAGTATTGGCAATTTGAGATCTTAGCAAAACAATGCTGAGGTCGCTCTCATTCTGTATTGCCATCCTTGGAATGTGGCTTGGGTTTTCATTAACTCTCTCACTACAAGGTACTGCAGATGGAGACAGATTTTATAGCGGGGGTTGTAATAAACATCAGAGAGCAGAAAGCTGTAAACAGCTTAAATTCTTTGCCCTGTGTGGATGAATTCCTTTTCCTTAACACTTTGATGTTCTCAGCATCTTGTGGACACTTTTTCTAATTGGAGGTGAATGGGTGGCTAGTGCTCACAGACTTTGATACCTCCCAGCTGGTGTGTGGGGAGAAGTGGTCTCCAACTCCAGCACCCAGTGAATATATGCATCAATATAAACAGTAAAAGTTTGGATATTCAGCCTGGCGCTTGGCTCACAGCATTCTGGCTCTGCTGAGGAGCACAAATCGTGTACAGGATCACTTCCAAGATTTCTCCTCGACTGTTTAATCAAGGGAACAGGACAAAAAGGGAGAATAAAAGCACAGCTCTAGCACGGCTCTCTTTCACTGCTGCCTTATTCTGCTTTTCCCTATGCTTTCTGGCTTCATTGAAATCACCAGTATTATCAAGTTAGTGTAAAACTGCAGTGAATCTTTCCAAGGCCTCTTCTGTACTTACATTTTTTCGAGTCTTACCAGGACAGTTAAAGCAATACAAGTCACTTGAGAAGAATTTAACTACAAAGGAACTGGGCGTCCTTACTTCGAAAGGAGAGCAGACTGGTGGGGGAATCATTAGGAATAGCTTCAGTGCTTTCAATTCATAGCTTACCTTTTTACAAAACAATTGCCTGAGAATAGGCCAACATTTTTATACAAGCCAGTCTTCCCTAAGCTGTTTTGCCCAGGGGGATCTTCTCCTCCCAGATTAGCATAAGTGTCCTTGCTCAGCAGCACTGTGACTATACCTCTGGATCCCTAGATCTGTGAGGTTCTGGGTTGTGCTTTGCCTTCACCTTCCTCCAACCCCTGCAAAGGGAATAGCCACAGTATGGCGTACACTGGAATAATTGTATCCAAGCTATGAGGAATTCAGTATACTTCCATCAAGTAAAGGATCCCGCCGATTAAAACAATACAGCTCTGCAACTGGAGAAACTGCTTGGATTATGGTGCATGTCTTATATGAATGGTTGCTTTCATGTTCCTGTTGCTTTTAAAATCACTTTCTCTACAGTGCATGTACTCAGAGCTCCAGTTTCCAGGTAACAGGGAGAAGCAGACGCCCAAATGCTGGGTGATTTAACCTTTTTTCTGAATAGAATTGGGAAGGAGTTTGAGCACTAACATATTATAACTCTTCAGTTAAACTCAGCTCTTTTGGCATGTAGACTAATTTGTGAGAGTGAGATGCTACATTTACATGCAGTCACATGTAGTACAGCTGTCATGACTGCTGCAGGGAAGAACAAAAGTACAATAAATACACCTTTTGCTTTATGTTTACTGGGCTGTGTTTTCAGCAATGTGCACTGCTAAGTACTGAGTTAGTCCATGGGTCTTGTTGGGTAAGGTATTAATCCATTTTGCCTGGACATTTAAGACAGGCCTTGTTGCAGATCCCTTCCCCAAGCTCCAACTTGCATTGGTTTAGATTGTAGAAACACCTGACTGTTGAAACAGGCTATCCAGGCAGTTGGACCAAAGGTCTTTAACACAGTCATCCCTACCTTTGGGTAGCACAGCTTGTTCTAGGGTTCTGTACATGGATATGTCTGCAATGGCAGCTTCTACAGGTGGGCACATATAGTCAGTGCACTCATCTGGGTCTGGAAATGTGTCCAGCAGATCAAACACAACAACTGCTTCAGCCTGCAATGTCCCAAACTCTTTCAATTCTAGTACAGAGTAGGACTTCAGTGACTAAATGGGGACCAAGATGCATAACTCATGCATAGACACTGATGGGTAATTATCTGAATCTGAAGATGAGTTGCACTTGGAATACTTGGACATGGTTGTTTGTTGATTGTTTTTTCCTAACTTCTTTACAATGTTTTTATACTTAAAGTAAGAGTCATCCTAAGAGTCATCCAGAGCGTTTAACATTCTGCATTTCTCCATCTCTACTTTGAGTGCTGAAGTCTGTTCCCTCATGTTCTCTCTCACTTGTCATGACAGGTCAGGAGAACTTTAATGCCTGAATCATTAGGTGACTGAAGTTTCTTACTAGAAAACAAATATGCTTTGATGCTTTTGCAGCCTCAAGGTCAAAACAACAATAAACTTATGGCCAGGGAAAATGATGCTCAAATAAAATTCATTACTGCTTGAAGCCATCAGACTCCACACAGTGAAATTGCAACCATTCCTGTTCATCAGAGTAAAACCAGACAGTGAATGTAAATAGCTAGAGCCCACTGTAAAAATGCTCTTTGTTAATTCAGTGGACAGTCATACATACAAGTTCAAAATACCTCATAAGGAACTCAATGTTTGAGGTTACTGGATATGATTCCATTTTATAAATACAAAAGAAACATTTCAAAAGCCATTAATCACAGTAAAGAGTGGAAATTTACTATAGTGGAAAAACTGATTAACTGGCTTTCGAATATTTCATTTGCAACTCCTTGAATTCACTTCTAATCAATCCAGGAAAACTATCCCTGAGTTACAAGCAGGCTGCATGGAGACTCTGAGTTTATGACTGAGAAAAAAATCCTCCTGGGCTGTCCCACAGCCCAAGGCCTGGGACTGATTCAAGAGTGTATATCTTTGGTTAAGCCCACGGAGCGATCCAAACCCAGGTCCAGTGATCCTGAAAATTCCCAGTTCCCATTACCAGTGTGGGCTGCCTGGCAGCGCTGCTCTGCAGCAGCCTCCCCAGCTATAGGACAGGCTGCCTGCCAGGGCTTGGCACTGCTGGAGATGGCACAGCACTGCAGCTGGTCACTGCCAAGACCTCAGGGCTTCACAGGACTGTGGCAAGTCCTAATTCCATAGTAATTCTCAGGCTGCCTTTCTGGCTTCCCAGGCTCCCTGCCCTGGAGCGGAGATGTACTGGGATGCCTCCCAGAGACTGTCACTCCAAGGGCAGTTTGCATGAGCCCTCCCCCAGGGCTCAGAGAAAAGAGGAATTTTTGTCAGGCTCATTGCTAACCAGCAGACTGCTTCATGATTTGTCTTTATCTGGATCAAAAAAAAAAAAAAAGTATAAGAATTCATAGTTCACAAAAATTTTGAGAATGTTGGCTTTGGACTCAATCGGATGAAAGTCAAATTTTGAAAAGCAAAGTTCCTTCTCAGCTGGAACACTAGCTTTTCAACCAGCCTCAGTGAATCCTATGAATAATAATACCCTAACTCTTAATTTACAGTTAAATTCCAGAAGAACACAAGATCCATCTGCTTACATGATCCCCAAATTATTGACAACTACAAAAACATGATGTTTGTAACCACTTCATTTATAGCCTGAAATGTATTAAACAATGACTTCATTTGAAGAGGTTTGTTAACATTATGAATATTATTATTGTGGGTCACAAGAGGCTTGGTCTTTTTCCAGTCTTGAAATAATTACTTTTACACTGCAAAATTGGTTTATGAATTACAACATTAAATCAAAATGTACAGTAGTCACGTTACTTCTTGGGAGGTTTATTGTATAGTTATTACTCCACAGACTAAATGGATTTTAACAATCCCATACTATTCATGAAACAATTTTGAATAAATTTTTGGTTTGTGAAAGAGCCCTTCCTCCTCCTAAGTTCTTGTCAAATGTTCTGATGGTAAATTTAGATAGGGCCCATGCTTCTGCCTGTTGTTGATAAGCATTCTTCTTTCTAATCACAGCAACCACATCATATATCTGTGACTTGTTTCAAGTTAGTGGTTTCAAATTTTTTTTATATAGCTGCAATTTCTGTAAAAGTCATATGTAATGAAAGAAAATTGTGTTTTTCTCCCTCTTCAGTTCTTGGAAGACATTTAAGGCAGAAGGATAATTGCTAGTGAGAGCACAGCCCAGTTTTATTTTACAATGAAGGTGAGTTGCAAGTAGATAAACAAGGAAGGAAATACAGGGAGAACTACCCACTCTCAGGAAGTAGAAAAATCTTCTAGTGAATTGTTATTTTCCCAGATGTATATAATTTACAGAGATGAGACTTCACTGAGATTTTTGGCTTGCATGCTTAATTCTCCTAAGCTGTTTTGATACTCTTAACCTGGAAGTTACACTTATTTTTTTTCTCCCTTATTTCTCCCCCTCCACCCCCACCCCCCCTCAACTCTGGAATTCTTCCCCTTATTTTTATCTTGGTCTGTGTCAGCAAGGAAAAACAAACATTAAAAAAATAGGCTTGAAACTTTGTCATTTATCTTCACAATAAACAGCAAGTGGTCACATTTATTTAAACTGCACCCTCTAAGGAGAGAAAAATATGGGAGGCTAACTTAGTTTCTTCTGCAGCTTTAAAACCCCAATGAATTCTAGTGACCCATGGGGTTTATGCTAATTTTTGTTGAAAAAATATTTTATACTATGTTTTGGGGTAAGTTTTTTGATCTACAAGTTACTGGTTTGTAGTTTTAGTTTAAAGATGTTCTAGTGAATTTTCATTGATGCTGGAAATGGGGACCACTGTGCACATGTAAAGGATACAAAGTAATTTAACCTTTTTCTAAACCAAAAGTATTTTAGACTAAATTTCTTTGCCATGCTGCTGATAACTGACATCGCAGTAATATGTAGTATCACATGCAGGACATCACTGATCTACAGCAATTTATGCAGTATGTATATATATATAGGGACTTATAAATTAAACTGTGTAGTGATATATCCTGTGTGAGGTTCTGGTAGCACACCAGTGCTAACAAACTCCTGCATGCTTACTGACATCTTTCCCATTATGGGAAAGGTTTCCCTTGTGATTGCTCCATGAGTTGTCCATTTCTTAAATCAAGTGCTTACCAGAATAGCTGGTTTTGGCCCCGGGGCACGTTGTCTTGTTTCTAACCTTTCCCTATGGCTACGTTTATTGCTGCTGCTCCTTTCCAGCTGATGCCACATCAGGAAGCAGCAGTTCTGGCAGCTCTGGCTGACTGACCACAGGCAGAGGGCATAGAGAACAGTCGAGGGTCCTCCTCTTGATCTGTACTGATTACATTCTTGAGAAAAGCTGCTCCTCCTTTCCCTCTGCACAGCACGATTTGCAGCTTTGAGTTATAATGGGGAGTCTGGTTTGCCCTCGAGGGCTTCTCGGCATTGGACCATGCAGGAGCGTTTTGTGGGTGTGCACAAGGTGCAGTTCCTCTCAGCTTGCACCACCTGGTGCAAGCACAAGATAAGTGTTTGCATTGAGGGAACACAGGATGCTTTGTGCCTGCCCCCCAGGAATGAGGCACTCACTTCTTCTGCACCAGTATGAGCAACACTTGGGCAGCTCCTTGAGAGCAGTAGCAGGGTCACACTATTCTCATGTATTAGATCTCGTATAAAGAGCTTTCAGACATCTAGGAAATTACAGCGATCAAGTTCTTTCCAAATAGGATTTCTTTCTATCTAAGAAGATTTGTGTTATTGTTGTAAAGAAGCATCTCCAGGAGTGAGGTGGCGCTTCATTCTTCATAGGCATTAAGTATTATTTCCCTAAGTTCTGTTACAAACTGGTGAGAAATTATCAACATATTTTGATAGGTAGCAAATAAATAAAAGAAAAAAGTTCTGAACAAAAGGTTTTTGTAATGTATTATCTCTAGATTCCAATTCCTTAGTTTCTAGGTTTTGTTTATAGAACTTTATGCATTTCATATATTTGTCTGTCATCTTTTCTCTCTCTTCTTTTTGGGAAATAAACCATTACTTATACTGACTGAATGAACATTTGACCAGAATAATAAAAGTGCTCATTCCCCAAGGAAGAAGTGTGTTGCCAGTATCACTCTTGGCTCTGGTTCAGCAGCCACAGAGGCGAGTCTTTTCCAGATGTGGAGTTACCTCTGTATGGAAGCTGCATTCATGTACTATTAGAAAGGTTAAGCAAAACAAGACCTTCATGCTTGTTTCAGGCTTTTTCACCTGAAGATATTACGTTTACACTTGATAAGTATGGTAGCCCCTGCTTTTCTGAATGCAAAGAACCAAGGCACTGAGACTGTTAAGGACTTTTCTGAAAGTCAGGTGAGCTTTAATAGCTGGTCTCCCAGGTGGGCTTCTCCTCACTGAACTGCAGATGCTGAAGGGAAGCTGTCTGACCTAATTGTCATGGACTGTCACTGAAGTAGCACTTCAATTTATGTGCCCTACTTTAGCTGTCTACTTGGAGTGACATACCTAGTCTACCAGATGTGTGGGTTTCTTCCTGTGGAAGAGGGAAGCTTAGGGTGATAAACTGAGATGGAGACTGTAGATGTTTACATTTAGGTTAGACAAATCCTTCACTGCAGTAAGGATCATGCTGGCTGCTCTCCCAAAACAGGATGCATTTGCAAACTTTTTCCTACCTCATCTGATGAGACATCAGACAGCTTGAGTCACTAGCTCCAGGTGAAGTTCATGACAGAGAAGTAGAGAAGTCACTTCTCCCCAGTTTTATAATTGTGTGCTGTCTGCAACTGAATAGCTATTTTCCTTTTTATACTAGCACTTACTGTTGAGAAAGCACTCAGTTCCTACAGTAATATTGGAAAAACAAAACTTAGCTTCACTCTAATGATCAGGTAGGTAAGATTCAATTACCTCCTCATTTCTCAGCTGCTGTGTTGTAAGCAACTAAATTTCAGCTGAAACATTGGTTCATTCTTCTTTTAATTTGTCAGTGATAAACAGGAGAGGAGTGACGATTTTACTAAAATCTATGTTTGCAGGTGTAAAGCCCACATTACAGCTCTTCAAAGCTGTGTAAAGAACAACTGCAGTGGGAATCGTGGAAAGCAGGAATTGATTGAGTTGCCTTGGAATGAATATACAGGAAGTTAACTGTGATGCTTTGTATCATCTCTTAAGAGAAGCTGACATGGAAGGTTTACACTTCCCAATGCATGTATTCCTTGGGTACACATTATCAGGTAAATAAAGGAAGAAGGAAATTTGGAAGGAACAGCAGGGAAAAATCATAAATACATCATAAGTGAATAAGGATGGAATGTGAAAGGGTAAAAGGTAATCAGAATGGCTAGAGAGATCTGTCTGTAAATCTTAGTTGCTAAGTGGCTTAAGAGAGGGTCAGATGATTGCAGGCAACTGAGTAGTACAGGTCAGTGGGTTCCTGTTCACTGCAGACCAGGGTGGGCTCCAAACCCTGTGCAGTTTGAAATCAGAGACTCCTTGGCCACCATAAATATAGTGTAAGGGAGCTTTCTAATCACAGCCACAATAGCTTGTGTCCAAAATCCAGATAGCTTTTGTTGCGGTCTGGCCTTCGAAAACCTTTTGTAGTCAGCAATTAGTTTTAAATTCTGATACTAGGTACACAAAAATCTTGAACTCTGAAATTTCTGATAGCTGCAACTTAACAAATAATTTAAGATTTTATACATACAAGAATCTTTTCTCCCTGTTTTTTATATTATATGTACAGAATGAAACCGGATCTAGTAAACCTGCATTTTTCTGGTTTGATACTTCCCAGACTGTAAGTTTTTGCTCATAACTCTTTCCTTGTCATCATAAAAAGTTCAACTGCAGTTTCCTTATCATGTATTCTTTATTTTTAATCTTGCACCAATGTAACAACCTGTTATTATTGCAAAGCACTTCTATGCATGCTCTTCATCTGCCCCCAGGATCCTACTCCCAACCAGACAGTCTCCAGATTTCTTTTGTGCCAGCTCTGGCACTCATCTCCTCCCTCAGAGGGCTGATTCAGTCTGCTAAATGGAAAGAAAGGTGTGTGCTTCATTTGCTGTATTGGTTTTTGAGAAGCATAGAGGCAGAGGGAGGCAGAGGGAAGGGAGAAGGTGGCAGCATGGAGCTGGAAGAGGGGGGTGAAGAGGGTTAATGGGTGGCAGACTCTCCTTTTCAGTGGCAATGAGTTTCTAGGCCAAACAAGTTTGACCTGCAAAATTTCACCTTTAGTCCTTCTCCTCTCTGGCTTTTCCCTCTAGGGCATTCTTTACCTTCCTGCCTTTTTGTCTTTTTCCCTTTCCCTGAATTACTCTGTTTTCTCAAAGTTTTGCATCTCTCCCTTTGCTGGTCTGCTTCTTCTCTACCTTCTCTACCATTGGGAGTTCTGCTCTCCCCCATACTATTCTTTTCACCTTGGGGTATTTGTGAGAAACAACACCCCTGTTTTAATCCTTTTGCAATGTTTAGCATTTCCTTTTGCATTGACTGTGGTTAGAAGAAGCTGGTGATGGTATAGAGCTCGAGCACAGAAATCCTGCAAACCCCTTCCCATCTTGCTCACCTACTTTCCCTGGTCAAACCTGCATAGCAGACCAACTAACATTGGGAATTAGAGCATATGATATATGTAGAATTTTCCAGTTGAAAACATCTCCTTGAAATAAAAAGCAGAAATATAGAAGGGAAAAGGCAGTCAGAGTTTTATTTTTTTACCCTTTTTTTTTCTGCCTACCTGCCTGGAGATTCTGATGATTTGAAGTTTGTTATATAAAGTTTCTTTCTGTTGGGTGCTGCTTTCCAATACATGCTCTGCAACTGATCAAGTATCTACCCTGCCTTGTTTTCCAGGAATGGGAGTAGCACAGATTGTTCACCCAAGAGACAAAAATGGACTTTATTGGTAAATGCAGATACTGTGTTCTTTGTTCACGCCAAGTTGACTGTCCATGGGAACACTTAAAGATTATTTCCTCTGCAATAGGGATTAAAATCCATGGAAGATCCATAACTGGAAGCTTGTTGAGTACAGTACATAAGCATCAGAGCACATAAAAACTTTAGCTCAGCTGATTTATCTTTCCAGGATGTATTTTGTGTTATTGTACACATTTCTTTGTTTCTCAAAATATCTTTTCCTTTCTCCCTAAAGTACTGTGCTACCTCTCTTTTGAGATAATGTGATGGGCTAGTAGCATTTGCCTAGATTGTAGGTTAGAAACAGTAAAACTGATTAATTTAATGTATGTCATGCAGCATTAGAATAAGGCCACTTCCTCAGAGAATGATTGAGAGTAACTGGGGGTTGCTGCCCTTACCAAGATTTGTACAGAGCATTTAGAAATTATTATAAAGGTGAAGGAGGGCTCAGGAAATCATGTAGCCTGGCCTGGGCTCTGCTTAGGCTATGCTTAGCTGAGGGAGGTTTATACATTTTTAAACACTTCCATTGATGGAATAATCTCCCCAGGCAAGTCACACAGAAGTCACTACTAATTATATAACAAAGCAGAACAGAATGCAATTTTCCTTCAGAATTTGTTTGATCTTCTACAGTTTGTGTAAAGACACATTCATGAAATAACGAATAGGCCACTAATAGGTGACATAGCATTTTGCTTTTCAAAGTCTACGTGTTAAAGAATCGTGAGCCAGTCCACTCAAAGCACGCATTGTAAAGCCACGAACAGGAAAGTTATGTTTTATTTGTCCCTGTCTCCTTCACCTTTGTGTCCTCGCCCCAGGTGCTGCCAGGGCCGGTGCGATGCGTGCCCGGGGCTGCGGGACGGGACTGCCGGAGCCGCGGCTGCCGGGGCTCGGGGCTCAGGACAG